>WNWU01000007.1:38890185-38915365 GCA_012654045.1 Ptyas mucosa | reverse complement strand
AACAGACCCCGCTGGTCTTGTCTTCTTTCCTGCGCCTGATCTAACACAAACCACGCCCACAAAATAAACCACGCCCACAGAACCAGTAGTAAAAAATTATAGCACCCAGCCCTGGCTTCAACGACCCATCTAAAGTCTAAAAGGATTTCAGAGGACCAGCTGTCTGCAAGGAATATAAATCCTTCCATTCCCCATTATCTTGTCAGCTGAAGAAGCTTCTTGGATAAGAAGAAAAAACAAGAAAGTCCAGTGGTCTCTTGAAAAAAGCACCTTTGGGGCAACCATGACCTGGATGATGGAGAATCTCTACAGACTAAATGAGCTGTTGTAAATCCAGGACTACCTGTATGCCAGGACTAACAGAATGTCTCCTTGTAGGTGTGATGAGGCTTCTCGGTAGCGGCTGCAGCACCCTGAAATCCTCCTCCTTCAAAATTGTGATAGATCTACTATGGTTATTTTTGCTTAATAGGGTTCTTTGTTGCCCCAAATAATTATAGGGGTGGAAAATGGGAGGGAGGGATGGAAACATGCTTGTAAGTATAGAGCCCCTGAAAGAAAAAGCACCAAGAAGCAATACAAATGGCTGCATAGATGCTGCTAAAATGCTGAAACGCTCTATGGTTGACTCGGTAACTGGATCTCTTTGCCTAGCGAAATTAGCCTTCTAAATTCTTTTATCAGGCTTATTTTTCCCCCCCTTCTTGCCCCGCTTCTCTCTTCTCCTTACCTCTTCCACATCCCACAGTCCCCCTCCCCCCTTTTTCCCCTTTTGTCTTCACAACGCACTTAATGCTTCCCCCGCTCCCCTTTCCATCCTGCTTTATTTTCCACTGTTTTTGCGGCAGAATGGAAAGGAATATGCGCCTGACGCATGAGACAGATTTGCTGTTAAGGGTGCTTCTTCTAGATCTGGATCTGGAAGTCTTATGGCTTGTCCATCACCGGTGGATTGAGACACGGCCTTCAGAGGCAATTGAATTTTTTAGTAGCACTCTTCCGTTAAAAATTATAGAATAATTTCTGACTTGAAGTGCTTTGAGCCAATTAAAAGAGGAGGGGGAACCGCAAGTCTTTGCAACACAGCTAAAAAGGAATTCGGTTCACGATGCTTACAGAGGAAATGCAGAGCTCTCTGCATCAGCTTTCACGACCTGGGTCCCATCCGATTCCCATTTTTTACAGTAGGAGTGGCTATTTTTGCACTGCTTCTTGCTGAGGCTTTATTAGGCTGCGTTCAAAGAATTTTTAGTGCCTTCCCCCACCACCACAAAAAAAAAATCAATTTTAATCCACTTTTCTCTTTAAATGTGTACCCAGGTGACTAATACTGGTTGAATAAAAAAAAAAAATCTTTTCCGAAAGTTATTTTCGAACCAACTTTACTCGACCCCTGAAAAGGCCAGTGGAAGAGATGCATCTTTACAGATTTTCTAAGAATAGAATAGGGCCCGAATACGACTCCAAAGGGGGTTCTTTCCATAGTCTAGGAATGATTCCCCACTCTAGATAAGCAAGCTTCTGACTAACCCCTTGTTGCAATTGTTGGGTTCTTGATGTTTTGTTAACTTGGTGATTTTCCGGAAACTATTTCGTTATCCTAACCGTTCAGCTCTGAGTTGTGCAGATTCTCTATTGGAATCATTGTTATAATCGTGCATTTTTAAAAAAAATGTGTGGCCTCTTGAAACCTAAATAGAACAGAGCAGAGCAGAGCAGAGCAGAGCAGAGCAGAACAGAACAACAGAGTTGGAAGGGACCTTGGAGGTCTTCTAATCCAACCCCCTGCTTAGGCAGGAAACCCTACACCACTTCAGACAAATATTTATCCAACGTCTTCTTAAAAACTTCCAGTGTTGGAGCATTTACAACTTCTGGAGGCAAGTTGTTCCACTGTTTAACTGTTCTGTCAGGAAATTTCTCCTTAGTTCTAGGTTGCTTCTCTCCTTGATTAGTTTCCACCCATTGCTTCTTGTCCTGCCCTCAGGTGCTTTGGAGAACAGCTTGACTCCCTCTTCTTTGTGGAAGCCCCTGAGATATTGGAAGACTGCTATCATGTCTCCCCTAGTCCTTCTTTTCATCAGACTACACATACCCAGTTCCTGCAACCGTTCTTCATATGTTTTAGCCTCCAGTCCCCTAACCATCTTTGTTGCTCTTCTCTGCACTCTTTCTAGAGTCTCAACCAATTTTTTTACATCGTGGCCACCAAAACTGAATGCAGTATTCCAACTGTGGCCTTACCATGGCATTAAAAAGTGGTATTAAGACTTCGTGTGATCTTAATTCTATCCTTGAAGCTATACTTGAACTACCAAATAGTTCAATAACGGGGGGGGGGGGGGGGGGGGGGGGGGGAGATAGATTTTTTTTTCTTTTGTAAAGCCGTGGAAGCTTTTAGGTTTAAATCCATCTATGAATGGGATGACAATATGTGGAGCATTTTCATTCTTTGGGTTGTAGTAGTTAAGTCAAGATTTGAAACTGTCTGGAAAGCCATAGAATTTAAATAAAGAGACGAAACCTCTTTTGACATATAAAGAAGCCTGCAATTTTTTTACAAAACGAGGTACCATGGATACCTCTGAATTTCTATATTTTTATGACCCTGCGTGCGTACATCCCTCACTCAACCTGTAGCATTGTAACACAATTAGAATCAGTCTGCAACTCTTCGCGGGGTTGTGTAGATTTATGTTGCTTAATTTGTATGTGGTCAGATGCAGATTGAATCTATCCATGATTTATTAATAACATGGGCCTTATACACAATGGTGACTAAAGCTTATAAACCCAGTTATTACAAAATATACCGTTTTCCGCAAAATAAGTCATCCCCTGATAATAAGCCCAATCGGGTTTTTGGGTGCATGGCAATAAGGCCAAGCGCTTATTTCAGGGTTCAAAAAATATAAGACAGGGTCTTATTTTCGGGGAAACACGGTAATTTCCCTCATGAAGAGATCACTGCTTTCTTTTTAAGTGATCAATTCCTAAACGGGTCAAGGACTGTGGCAACATTTCTATCTAGGTTTAGCTTACAGGAATCAGCTGGTGGCTTTCTTTACATTGTCTTTGGTTTTTATGTAATTTATTTATATGCTTTTTTTCCCTCCCTGAACCACCGTATATATTTTAATGTTTGTGAGTTTGATTTTAGGACTATACATAAATAAATATACAGCATACATTTTTTACAATGCTGCACAGAATTGCGAAAAATAGGACAACGCCCTGATGTTTATCCTGAATATCGCTCATAGCCCTCTCAAACATGAAAGGATTGTTGGTCAACATTTCATGAAGATCCGAAGTGTGAAAGTTTCGGAAACATAAAATATCAGAATGATCAATCCAACAGCACAATTCCATCACTGATGAGATCATCAATACAATTAAGGTATCTGTTTAAAACAGCCTGTGTCCAAATTACACAAGCAATTTTGAGATTACTGAACTGAAATAAGGCTGAAGTTTGATTTTGAGAAAGTACTTTTTATTTACGTATTTTTATTTTGTGTGTGTCCCATCTTTATTACGCTTACAAATAATTCAAGGCAGAGAACATATCCAAGACATCTTCCTCCTCCTATTTCCCCCGCTATAACAACCTTGTGAGCCGAGTTGAGTTGAGAGTGAGTGACTGGCTAAGGTGGGAGTAGAACTCAAGTCTCCTGGTGATTGGCCCCATGTCACCTAGCAAGCTTTTAGGCTAAGGCAGAACTGGAACTCACAGACTCCCGGTGCTTGGCTCAAAGGCCCCTAGCTAGCTTTCATGGCGAAGGCAGGACTAGAACTCACAATCTTCTGCTTTCTAGCCGGGCGCCTAAATAAGCAGTTCATGTGGCCCCAAAAACCCAAACGATGACATTATGATTATAACCAAAACAACAATGGATGTTTTAAAAGAACAAGTCAGCACACATATAAAATAGAATCTGGAACTTTTAATTGGTTGATAATGAGACTTGTGGAAGGATTTTTTTTTTTGACGGCTGCCTCATCCTCTCTCTTTACAGTATTTAAAAGCCACTTTCAAAGCAGCAGATACCATGCATTTAAAATGGACGATATGGAGGGAGGGGGGGGTGGCATAATTAAATACAGTATCTGTAGGTAGGAATAATAAAAGAGAAAAGAAAGAATAAGCACCAGAGCTCACGAGCCCTTCTAAAATGAAACTCCTCTGCCAGGGATACTGCCGTGACCTGCTCTCTCTACCGCATCATGCGCTAAGGGACAGAATGTGGAACACGTCATGCACCCTTCCACAGCTCTAGGACTTCTACCGAAGCCAGCTTTAGACTCCAAGCTTGTTGGCTTGAGTGAGGACGACTTTCAGCACGGGCATGAAAGCTGACGTCTCGCTGAAGTTGCTTGTGCTGACGATGTGGGTGTGGATGTTCAGCCCTTCGGTGTAGTTCCGGGTTTCAATGCTCCTGGCAATGTTGTGCAAACCATTGATTATCATTGGAGAGAGCTGGAAAAGAAGGGGAGAATGAACAGGAGAACCGTCCTTAACACGACGATCGTTTCAGTGGTGGGATTCAATTTTTTTTTTTACTACAGGTTCTGTGGGCGTGGCTTGGTGGGCGTGGCATGGCATGGTGGGTGTGGCAGGGGAAGGATACTGTAATATCTCCATTCCCATCCCACTCCAGGAGAAGGATACTGTAAAATCACCATTCCCTCCCCACTCCAGGGGAAGGTTACCAGTGGTGGGTTTTAATTTTTTTTACTACCGGTTCTGTGGGCGTAGCTTGGTGGGCATAGTGTGGCTTGGTGGGCGTGGCTTGGTGGGCGTGGCAGGGGAAGGATACTGTAAAATCTCCATTCCCTCCCAATCAGCTGGGACTTGGGAGGCAGAGAATAGATGGGGGCAGGGCCAGTCAGCATTTTTACTACCAGTTCTCCGAACTACTCAAAATTTCCGCTACCGGTTCTCCAGAACTGGTCAGAACCTGCTGAAACCCACCTCTGAAAGTGACTGCAAATCCTCATTTCCTCTCAGTCAGGTGGGACTCAGGAGGCAGAGAATAGATGGGGGCGGGGCCAGTCAGAGGTGGTATTTACCGGTTCTCCGAACTACTCAGAATTTCCGCTACCGGTTCTCCAGAACTGGTCAGAACCTGCTGAAACCCACCTTTGAAAGTGACTGCAAATCCTCATTTCCTCTCAGTCAGGTGGGACTCAGGAGGCAGAGAATAGATGGGGGCGGGGCCAGTCAGAGGTGGTATTTACCGGTTCTCCAAACTACTCAAAATTTCCGCTACCGGTTCTCCAGAACTGGTCAGAAGCTGCTGAAACCCACCTCTGGATTGTTTCCCCCGGGGGGGGGGGGGGCTGTTTGGCCACACAAGACTCTCCAACTGGCTGTGTGAGAACATCTGTAGCTTTCGTGATGGCTTGAGTACTAGCATTTGAATTCACTTAACAAAAAGCGGCTGCCGATAGGTAAGGATAATTGCACAAGCCCAGTACAACTGGCAACTCTAAGGCTGTGGCTGTATCCTCTGACAGGACAGGTAGTCATCGACCTATGACCACATTTGAGCCCCAAAGCAAGACAGCTGTTAAGTGGGTTTTGCCCCGTTTTACGGCCTTTCTTGCCACAGTTGTTAAGGGAATGACTGCAGTTGTTAAATTAGTAGCACAGTTGTTAAGTGAATCTGGCTTGCCCATTGGCTCTGCTTGTCAGAAGGTTGTAAAAAGTGATCACATGATCCTGGGACACTGCAACCACCATAAATATGAACCACTGCCCAAGGATCTTGACGTACTTGAACACTGGGCTCTAGCCAACAAAATGCCATTTCACTCACTGGACGTAAGAGATACGCGTGGCGATAGATAAAGCTTACCGTCTGATCTCTAAGCTTATCATACAGAAACTCCAGGCGCTTGTTGGCATCATCTAACTTCCTCTTGGTTTGCTATGGGAGGAAGCAGAACAGAAAATTAATGAAAATATTGTCTTACTGCACTGATGGAAAGCCACGGTTGCATCTACCTGTGTTTTCGAGGTGTACATCCATGGGGAAAGGAATACAGTTGGAAATTATACTGTAACCATTTCCGTCCCCGGGAACCCCTTGCATTCAGACTGAATGCAACATCTAAGGATTTTGCACATATAAATCTGTTGTGGTTTGTCCTCTTTTGCATCCTCCAGAGGTGCCATGTCTTTGAATATCTCGCCGCTCCCTTTGGAGAAAAGGAACAGGAAATGCGTGTGGGGGATATGGGCACGTGTTGGGATTTTAAATATTTGTTTCAAAACCCAGCCACGTTTCAGCCAAGGGAAATGTATTATGGGGGAAGGAAAGAAAAGGGGATTTACTGGACAGACCTGCCAATAGTCACCCACGCTGTGCCAACATCTTGGCTTGACTGCTACAGGGTGCCCTCCATGAGGCTACCCTTGAGGAATGCCTACAGCATTGTGTTTTTCCTTTGTGTTTTGAAGAAGCAAGACTGACACGTAAGATACTCAGCATTGCTCTAGAAAGATCTCAGAACTGCTCTGCCTAGTTGGATAGCTAAATACTTTTATTTGAGACAGCCTAGAACAGGGGTGTCAAACTCGATTTCATTGAGGGGCACATCAGGGTTGCGTTTGGCCTCAGGAGGCCAGGGGGTGGGTGGGGGTGGCCGTGACACGGGGGTACCTGTGGTGGCCAACTGTTAAGACAGGATTTTCCTGAGACCTCCCTCACTCTCATAATTTCCTTCCTTCCTTCCTTTCTTCCTTCCTCATTCTTCCTTCCTTCCCTTCCTTCCTTATTTTTCCTTCCTTGCTCTCTTCCCATCTTCCCTTCTTTTTCTTTGTCTTTCCTCTTTCCCTTCCTTCTTTCCTGTCCCTTCTTGCATGCTCAAATGCAAAAGGGGAAACATTTCTCCTTTTTTTGTTTTTAGTTTGTTTTGATAGCTAACTGCCAGTGAAAACAGAACCCAACGGACGCCTGCAGCCCTCTGCCAGCGAAAACAGAGCTCCGTTTTCACTGGCAGAGGCACTGTGGGCCAGTCCTTTGCTGTTTCCAGGCCCGCCCCGTGGGCCAGAGTTAAGCACCCTGCAGGTCGGATGCGGGCTGCAGGCCTTGAATTTGACACCCCTGGCCTAGAAGCTACAAACTGGCTTGGGATCAAGAAAAACAAGCTTCTTAATGCAGACTGAATCCAAGTTCTGGATTTGCATCCTAGCAATGGGAAGAAGAGAATACTCAATTCTGGATCCCCTCCAAAGAAGAACTGAGAGGTGGTTTGCGACATAACGTTAACAAGTAATTCCTCTGTCCTCTCTTCTGTCTAACTGTTGTGGCTCCGACCCCCGAGCCCATCGTATCGGAGGAAGAAGGCTCCAAACATGAAGGAGAGGAGCCAGCCAGGCCTCCCTCTCCTGGCCCCTCCTCTCTGGCAATTCCTCAGGTGTCGGCCGAAGGAGAGGAGATTGGCCAGGAGCCAGGTGTCTCCGATCTGTCGGAGAGTGATGAGGGAGACAAGTTGTGGCTGGATCCACGCCAGCGTCGGTGTGCTAAACGGTCACAGCAGATGAGGAGGCGTGCCAGAGAATGAGCTGAGTCACTGGACCACACCCCACAGGCTATATAAGGGAGGGTGATGGCCATTCCAGCTCTGTGACGGACAAAGCAAAAACTCTGGCGAGTCACTTGCACTTTTGGGACAAACAACGCCTCATCTGTTGTGGATTTCTGTTACTGGACTACTTCAAACTGTCTGTATTTTGGTGTTATCTGGTGGAGGAACAACCCCTCCTTCTTGGAGTAAAAGCTCTTTGGCAGGCAGCTGCTGCATTGCTGCCAAGTTTTGATAACGAACCTTTGACTGTTTTGGAACAATTATTTAACCCTTTGGGGTGGGTGTTTGTGCGTGTGGGAGATGGGGACAGAACACTAACTTCCAATGGCTCTATGCAGCGGTGGGATCCTGCCGGTTTAACAACCGGTTCAGTGATTGTGTGTTTCGTGCGCAGGCATGCGCAGATTTAACAAAACTAACCTTCCCTGTTACTTCTGGAGAGTAACACAGCTGAGGCTCGGCAATCTGTTCTGCCGCACGAATCAGCTGAGAGGATAAAGATAAATAAAATGCAGGGGCGGGCCCACCTGATCGTCGGAGCGAACCGGTTCGCTCCCAGCTGATTATCGGAGCTACCAGTTTGCCCGAACCGGTCTGAACCAGCTGAATCCCACCCCTGGCTCTATGGACCTTTCAAACTGAATTAAACCCACTAATTTTTCCCGGAGATTTTTTCTGGCATTTCCTTGTAGGCCCTAGGATGGTGTAATGGTCAAATCTGTTATGCATTTCAACCTTTTTCCAATATTTGTTTCTACTACTACTTCTATCATTTCCTAACGCTTCCCATCTTGGCTGGGGATGACAGGCGCTAGAGAGCTTATCACAAACTGAATTGGAGAAAATGATTAAATGTTTCTCTGTGCATTATCTGAGCAAGTCAGAGAGCTAACAGGACTACGGGAGTCATCTATTTCCCGTTTTAGACGTTAACTGTAAATGGATATTTTGCATACCTTTAATGTTTGCTTCCCATGGGTGCTGGCGAGCCCTAAAATTTCATCAGAGCTTCTCAGAGGAGGGGCTCCCTCTGTAACCCGCTGCATAAATCACACGGTAGCTGCAATTCTGCAATTTCCCTGATAACCTGATTATATGGAGCATGGGGGAGAGCTGAGCTAGGGGTAATAAATCAGTTCTGGTGTGACTTGTCACCTAATGATGGATGTCACAAAAGTTATGGATGTATGATTATGTCACGCAAAATGCATTAAAATAAAGAATAATAACAGAGCTCCTATGAAAGATGTACCGGATCGGTAGCTGAAGAGAGACATCTCTGGATCAAAGCTTCAAAAGTGGTCTTTAGGATGAGATGTTCCTCAGGAATGGGCTTTTTTGTTATCTTCTCCGTGGGCAGGGATTGCATGTGCTGGAGAGAGAAAGAAATAATTGAAAGATTTTTTTTTTAGGGGGAGAATTTGCGCAGCCCCAGCCTTTTCTCAGTGTTGGTGGGAGTGGGCTTGGTGGTTGTTTATGGTTAGCTTCACTGGCGGTTCCTGCCAGGGGGCAAGCCATTACAATATAAAATGAGAGCAAATCCCCACTCCCTACTAGCACTGATGAGGTTACCTACTGTATTTTTCGGACTATAAGACACACCAGAGTATAAGACGCACCAAGATTTCGAAGAGGAAAACAAGAAAAAAAAGTTTTTGCCCTCCCCGGTCCCCAGGAGCACTCTACAGGCCTCCCAAACCCTCTGCATGTCTCGTTTTTGTGAAAAACGGGACGCGAGGGGCAGGGTTTCGGGAGGCCAAAAATGGCTGTGTTCGGTGTATAAGACGCACTGACATTTCCACCCTCTTTTAGGGCGGGAAAAAGTGCATTTTATACTCCAAAAAGTACGGTAATTTGGTAATGAAACGTCTGTGAGAAAACAACCAAGGTCAGAGAGCACCATGGGCCGCATAGTTCAATCCTACAGATGTTCCCTTCTATAAGTTCAGCATAGTTCGTATCATAGCCAAAAGTTCAATCATGGACAAAGTTCATATCATAATTCTTTTCACAGTCAAACTTCAGTGGGAGGGACAAGGGCAGGGGTAAACCAGCCCAGGCTTCTGCACTGTCGGAATTTCCTGAAGATCTTCCTTCAGACACCATTCCAGAATTCCTTCCTAGCAGATTATCTCCCCACCTATGGCGTTTTCAGCCTCCTGAGTTCTTCAAAAGATTCCGAGGAAGACTGTACTATGGAAAAATTGTGGTTGTATGAACCTCCTGGGCAAGTAAGAAGTTGGTAACCTCCAAGGAGAATTGCTAGCTTATCAAGACCAGCTTACCTGCATGGTGTTTCCCGTTGGAGCTCCTGGTGCTCCTTCCATACTAGATGCCGATACCGTTGGAGTCATGATTGTCTGGACCCCTGGCGGTGGAACATTCTGGAAAGGGTTCTGTAATCCTGGCTGGCCCGGAGGCAGATGGGAGGGCTGGAAGGGAACTTGAGTCGGAGGTGGGGCCGAAGTGGGGGGCTGCTGCAGCTGAGCTTGTGGGTCTGACAAAGGAGTCATGATGGGGGCCGTGATGGGAACAGGTGGCAAAAAGGTATCAGGCACCTACAATGAAAACAAGGAAGGAATGACACGATGGTGGTTGGCTAATTAAAATGGCTGACTAATTAAAATTCAACGTCATCTCTCACCCACCCCACTCTGTGAGTCCGGCTCCCTTCTTTGCCATTTTGTCTCCTTGATTTTATCTGTTGATGTTTTTATTTATTGTGTTTTTAGAATGGATGATTTTAATGTTTTTCAATGCTTTTATGTTGTTAAGATGCCCAGAGTTGTTGGATACGAGATTGAGGGCGAGGGGAATACATTTGGGGGCGGGGAGGGGAATACAGCAACTCAGAGCTGTATTTTAAAACAATAAAAACCTGTAGATAAGAACTGGACAATGCCATTGAATTTCTATTTAATTAAGATTAAACGCAGTTACTATTAACTTTCCATAACTTATTTTTAGTAACTTTTTAACTTCTGTCCCTATTTGAAAATCACAATACTGTAATGTTTTCAGGATCCCTATGACATTAAGATGTATATTTCCACTGTTTAAGGGGAAACAATGACATGTTTACCACTTCTGCAGTTGCAGGGTTTTTTTTTTGTTGTTGTTGTTTGTTTTGCAGGGCTGTGGGTCTCAGCATTTCGTATTTTCCAAAATTGCTCTTTCGCCCATTAGGAAAGCAGAGAAAAGCCATGAACGGCCCAATCTGCATGCCATTCTGAACAAATTTTTAGTGCTTTGGGGCCACACAGAAAAAAAAAATTATTCCCATCACTCCGTTAAAGCAATAATAATACATTTTGGCGTATTGTTTTCCCAAAGGAGTAGATGGAAGGGAAGGAAGGGAGGGAAAGACGAAGCCTGCAGATGTCATGTTTGAAGATGGCTCCATCCTTCCTGCAGGGTTAAACCCTGGCTGAGCATTATTTGTCAGCCAGACTGGTACTGATGCGGTCAAGAAGACTCGGTGGCAAGGACTAGCCATGTCCCTGCATCCTGATGGCAAGCGACCCCCATGGCAGGCCCAAGAAAAGGTGGATGGATTCAGGGGTGAAATTCAACCTGTTCAGACTGGCTCGGGAGAACCGGTAGGGACGATTTGAATCGGTTCGCTGAACTGGTAAAAACTACCCCTGGTTGGCCCCGGCCACACCCACCCGCTCGCCCCTTCCGGCTGCTCGACCCATTCAACGTTAAATGCTGCAGCAGAGAGAATCTGAACTTTTCTCCATTCCTCCATTCACAGCGGGATTGCTGCAGCTGTACTTCGACCTCCTGGAGGGAGGGGGCCAGGGGAGGACCATAAAGGGAGCAGCAGCTCCGCTGTGAATGGAGGGAGAAAAGTTCAGCTTCTCTCTGCCACAACATTCACTATGAGCCCTTCTGGTGCTCATATACACATTTTTTCCTACTGTGTTCTGTGGGCGTGGCTTGGTGAGGGGGGTCCTGAGACTGAGTGGGCATGGCCATGACATTGAATTGGCCATGCCCACTCAGTCACAGGACACCCCCCCCACCAAGCCACGCCCACAGAACCGGCAGGGGAAAAAATTGAATGTCACCACTGGATGGATTGCACCCAGGAGGACATGAAATACGTGGGCGTCGCCCTGAATGGACCCAATTGGAAAGGGCTTTGCCGATAAGCAGACCCTGCCATCGCACGGGAATAACGCTGGGAAGGAGAAGGCTGGTATTTATCGGGGGTTCACGCTTGCGCAGCTAACCTTTTTCTTCTTTCCAGCTCTGCTGAGAGCAGGGGGATCGTTCCAGCCATTCTGAGGGCCTGTGAAAAGAAAAAAGAGTCAGTAGGGCAGAACAGCCATTTCAAATTCCAAAGAAAGGGGGGAGGGGGGCTTTGAGCAAAAGCAAATTTCACGATGGACCACCAGGCTCAACTTTACTGGGGTTTTTTTGGTGCAGACGAAAATAAAAAGGAGAAAGTGCTACCTATACCCCCTGGGCTCTGGCTGGTGGAAAAGTGGAATTTAACTCTTAACAAGTAAATAAGATAGAAGCCAATGGGGAAATTGCCAATGGAGTGTTGCTCTCTCTATCCAAAGTCAGTGGCTTAATATATGGAATTGTAATAGGCTGGGTCAGGATCTCCATGGTTAGATCATAACCAGGCTCTGCCAGATTAGATCCATACCCATCTGGTCCAACAGTCTGTTCTCATGAGGGCCAACCAACTGCACGAGGAAGCCACCGAACTCCCAGCAGATGGCTTTCAGAGATAGTCACACTGCCATCAAAATTACCGTACTTTTCGGACTATAAGACGCACTGGTGTATAAAACGCACCAAAATTTTGAAGAGGTAAGCAAGAAAAAAAAGTTTTTGCCCTCCCCGGCCCCTAGGAGCACTCTGCAGGCCTCCCAAACTCTCTGCGGGTCCCGTTTTTTGCAAAAATGGGATGCATGGGGCACGGCTTCGGGAGGCCAAAAATGGCTGTATTCGGTGTATAAGACACATCAACATTTCCACCCTCTTTTATACTCCGGAAAGTACGGTAATAGTTGTTGGATCTCCATATGACTTCTCTGTATTAGTCCAAAACTTTTGGGAAGCTTGGCAAGCTGGTAGCCCATATCACCTTCTACATGTGCTTCAAGCTTTTAAGCCAACTATTATTTGGCTTCTAAGCTAGCTATTCTAATGTTCCAATGCTAAATGTAAACATTGTCGTACAGCTTTTTCGGTTCTAAACAAGGATGCTCAAGGAAAATGTACACATCTAAACCTAAAAAAACAAAACAAAAAACCAACTAGGCTGGAAAATACTCCCAGAAGGTCCATGGTGAGAAAAAGGACAACCTGCGTCACACTCGGAGATTGAGTTTTTAGCACACGCACATTGACTTGTAAAATATGGAAAATGTGAGCTCCAATGAAATATAGATGTCCAGAAGGGAATGTGGTTTGCCCAAGAGATCAGGCCGAGAGCCAATGTGCAATGCTAAAAAGATGGGCAGATAATCTGCAGAATATAAATCTAGCTTTGTTCAGTGCTTCTGCTTTTATGAGGCTGAGCACGTTTTAATCCATTAGGAATCGCTCCTGAGAAAGTCCAACTGAAAATGGAGCTTCTCTGAATGGCAAAGCTGCAGGAGCACATATTCCCAGGGGATTTTTTTCCTCTTATTCAGGAATTCCCCGGATTCCGTCCTAAAAATAATCTGGATGGTACCCAGAACTCAATGTTCTGTCCTTCATTCATTCCAAGGGTTGTTCAAATAAAAACAAATAATGCATTTGTTGCACAACGGTGCCGTTTTTCACCAAGGCCTTTCAGAGCATTTTTTTTAAAAAGCTAACCAGAATCGGAGAGCCTATAAATGTGCAAAGTAAATGTGAGAAATGCACCAAATGAAAAGCATGGCCTTTGTGATGACGGAACTGTACGTTTAGCAATACATGCCATCCATACAGTTCTCCAAGATCTACCCGGCATAAGAAAGTATCAATTCTGCTTTATAAGAATTTCAGCTTTGTCTTTGTGGGCTTTTAAGAATGAGGTGAACGTGAAAAAAGTACAAGGTAAGAGGACACGACCGGGATTCGGTCAAAATGCAGAGAATGGCCACTTGCTGGATTTAAGATGACCAATGATTCAGCGTTCTGCATTCCCTCTTTCGTCAATGAGCCAAACACCTAACAGAATCTCAATAATTTTTAAAAGGGCGCCAGACTCAACGGAGTAGGTGAAACTGAATTTTTCCTTCCATCAGATAGTTCCTTGCTTGGAAAATGAGGGGACTCTGAATATACTAATTATAATTCCTGGCAGTTGCATCTCTTAAACTCCCTGATTTATGTTTGTTTGTTTTTTTAAATTTGATTTATATGCCGCCCTTCTCCGGAGACTCAGGGCGGCTTACAGTGCGTTAAGCAATAGCCTTCATACTTTTGTATATTTATACAAAGTCAGCTTATTGCCCCCACAAGCTGGGTCCTCATTTAACCTACCTTAGAAAGGATGGAAGGCTGAGTCAACCTTGAGCCTGGTGAGATTCGAACTTACAGTAATTTGCAGACAGCTGGTGTTGATCACTATGCTTTTAGTCTGCTGAGCTTTAAACCAGGCTGAGCTAAACCAGGCTTTTTCACAATCGAATGAGAGGTGAGGCTTTTTTTGCTTCTTAGAAACTGAAAAGCCACTTCAGTTTGCTTCCCGTTGATCTTCTCCCCTTGAAATCTGGCTAATAAGATCTGTTCTGTTATTGTAATTAAAGGTAAAGGTAAAGGTTTCCCTCGCACATACGTGCTAGTCGTTCCCGACTCTAGGGGGCGGTGCTCATCTCCGTTTCAAAGCTGAAGAGCCAGCGCTGTCCCAAGAAGTCTCTGTGGTCATGTGGCCGGCATAACAGTGCACAGAATGCTTTTACCTTCCCATCAAAGGTGGTCCCTATTTTTCTACTTGCATTTTTTACGTGCTTTTGAACTGCTAGGTTGGCAGAAGCTGGGACAAGTAACAGGAGCTCACCCCGTTACGCGGCACTAGGGATTCGAACCGCTAAACTGCCGACCTTTTGATTGACAAGCTCAGCATCTTAGCCACTGAGCCACCGTGTCCCTTTTTGTTAACGTAATTACTTGCTTCCAAAATTTTGTCATGGCATCCCAAACACAGGACATGTGGACAGCCCTTTCTCTACGACAATTTTGGATCTCTTACGAGGCAGATGAGCTTATTCCAGCCTGTGCATTATTTCTATTATTATTATCTACAAGTGGTGGATTGAGTTGGCCCCACATGAAAATTTTCATGATTTTTTTGGTTCCTTATCTTGTATGTGTGCGTGTGTCTACTTGAGAAAGGATCTACATGTAGTCCTTGACTTACAACCCTGCATTTAGTGACCGTTTCAAGTTATAACGCCACCGAAAAAAGTGGCTTGTGACTGCTGCAGCATCCCACATGCAATTGGCACGCATTTATGACGGTTGCATCATCCCTGAGGTCATGTGATCACCATTTGCGACCTGCCCAGTTGGCTTCCAACAACCAAAGTCAAGGGGGGAAGCCAGATGTGCTTAACGGCCGTGTCATTCCCTTAACAACTGCAGTGCTTCATTTAACAACCGAGACCCCCCCAAAAAAGGTCGTAAAATTGGACATCACTCATTTAACAATTGCCATGTGTAGCAAAGGAAACTCTGGTCCCAATTGTCGTTGTAAGTCAAGGACTATGCATATTAGGTAATTTCTGTAAAACTCTTTCATTTGCCTTAATTGCACAAATATTTCCATCTTGGGAGCACAATTTCTATTTTTTAAAAACCACCATATTTTCCAAGCTAGGGACACTATTCTAAAGATTGCATTTCGGTCTCTTCGGTTATAACATGTAATCTGAATTTTCTTGCTTGTACAAAAATTGATTTACTCGCTATAGAGTTGACTAGATGTGAATATTTTGCAGAAAGATTATTAAGAACTTCATAAACTGTTTTAACAACTGATCAGAATCTTGATTGGAAAACCCAGATTAATTACTTTATTTTATTATCACTTTTATTTTAAAAATGTTTTATTAGAGGCTAAATTTTGTTTAAATTTACTAAATTTAATTTGAAATAGCGATTGCATGCAAACTTGTTAGATCCTTTGCTTGAGTTTCATTTATTTTACAACATAATTCACCTTGCAGGAAACTGGCTTGGTCTTGTAAATAATGATAGTCTGCAGGTAAAATACAAAAACAACTTAGGAGATATTTTAAACTATATATTACGAGCGATTATTTGATTTTTCTTTTTTTTTAAGCTTTGTACTTGGAGATGCAGTAAACACCATGAAAGCCACATCCATACCATTCTCCACATTCGGCACCCGGAATTTCATCAAATATGCAATGAATGTACATAATGCTCTAATCTAAGCCATAACAAGGATTCCTTATTTGTGGTTTAACATGTGCAAACTCAGCCACTGGAGATTAGAAAGCTTAGTTTATGGCTCAAACCTAGTTTGAATCTATTAATTATAAAGGTAAAGGTTCCCCTTGAACATATGTGCTAGTCGTTCCCGACTCTAGGGGGTGGTGCTCATCTCCGTTTCAAAGCCGAAGAGCCAGCGCTGTCCGAAGACGTCTCCGTGGTCATGTGGCCGGCATGACTCAATGCCAAAGGCGCACGGAACGCTGTTCCCTTCCCACCAAAGGTGATCTCTATTTTCCTACTTGCGTTTTTTATGTGTTTTCGAACAGCTAGGTTGGCAGAAGCCGGGACAAGTCACAGGAGCTCACCCCATTACGCGGCACTAGGGATTCGAACTAGGGATCGACAAGCTCAGCGTCTTAGCCACTGAGCCACCACATCCCTTAATTAATTATACTGTAGCTCAATTAAAAAACAAACAAACACCAGTTAATGAAATTATGGTTTGCTGCAATATGCACAATTGATGGGTGACTTCTATTTCTTATTACCGAAATGGGGATGGGAAGAAGGAGAGTGTGCCAAAACGAACACAGACGTGATTGAATTCTGAAAGAATGCTTACGTAGATTTTTTCTCCCCGCAGTACGGTGTGGCTTCTGTAACCTTTCCCTCTGCAGATAGTTGGAGCTTTACTACCGATAGTAAAATTCCCATTCCCCCAGATGTGCCTGTGATACGTTGGCTGACGGATTGTTCTTATTTATTTATTTGTGTCCCGCCTTTATTATTTTTACCAATAACTCAAGGCGGCAGACATATCCAAAACACTTTCTTCTTCCTAATTTCTTCACATCAACAACCTTTGGAAGGTGAGTTGGGCTGAAAGAGAGTGACTGACTCAAAATCGCCCAACTGGCTTTCCTAGTTAACAGATTTTTAACAGTAACAAAGTCGGAAGGGACCTTGGAGGTCATCTAGTCCTACCCCCTGCTCACGCAGGAGACCCTATGGGGTTCTTGCTAGTTTCTAATAAATTTGTTTCTGAAAAGGGGGGGGGGAGGAGGAGGAGATGTGCTAAGACATCAAATAAGATTTTTCGTACCTAAGACAGGTATGAAAAAAAAGGGAGTACCCTCAAAATAACATTTAAAAATCACCCCCATGCATCATATCTTTGCCCTCCAATGGTCTCACTCACAAAATGCAGCCGAAAACGACAGCATTCTCAAAAATGGCTGAAGCCAGATGGCTTCAAGAAAGTGTCTACACTTTCTGCAATTTGAAAAACAATAACTACGTTGTGCATGGATAGATATTGTATACAAGCATTACCAAACCTACTGCCATACTTCGAGGTATGTTGGGATTACAATTCCCATCACTCCCAGCCAGAGCAGCAAGACAAGGAGGGGTGTTTACAGCATGAGTACAGGCATAAAAATAAGCCGCACCAAGAATGCCACTCCAAGAACCCGTATAGAGATAAGATCTTGGAGGTCCCGAAACGTTTAGTGCTTAGACAAGGACATGAAGGACCCTGCCTCCATATCTCAGTCTGATGTGAAGCTCGTTACGTTCTACAGTAGTGGCCAAAATTGTGGAAACCTTTTGGGAAAAGTATATTTTCTAAAACTAGCTAATAATACCACTTTTTTTTGTAGTAGTGCCATAAAATTATATATCCATAGAAAGATAATTTAATCAAGAATGGAATGCAATAACTTTTATGAAGGATTTGCTATTAGAATAGCAGTTACCGTATAAAGAAGAAAAGTGAAACACGTAGAAAAAAAACGAGATATACAAAAATGATCGCCATAGAAAAAAAGGGTTATACAAAATTTATCACCATTGTCAGTTAATAGTTGGGTAACCTTTAGCATGAATTACGGCCTTACAACGTCTTCCCATGGAGTGACCCAAGTCTTTTAGTTCTGCAGCTGTTATCATGTGAAACCAAGATGGAAGGATGGCTTCTATTAACTGGGTTTTATTGCTGGGTCGCTTCTGATTAACAAGTTTCTTTAGTCGGCTCCATAGATTTTCCATTGGGTGAAGGTCTGAGCTATTCCCAGGCCATTCCAGCAGTGGAATAGGATTATCTTGAAACTCCCCAAAAAAGTGATGTTATTAGCCATCAAACCTCAAAAATACACTTTTCCTAAAAGGTTTCTACAATTTTGGCCACCACTGTATAGCCAGGAGTCTCCAAACTTGCAAATTTAAAATCTATGGACTTTTAACTCCCAGAATTCCCCAGCCAGCATGGCTGCCTGCAGAATTCTGGGAGTTGAAGTCCCCAAGTCTTAAAGTTGCCAAGTCTGGAGACACCTCTGTTCTATGAGATCGGTTGTGGGCTGGATTCCCACATCATACTGGAACAGTTGTGAAACCAATCATACTGGCTCTGACACCAGATCCTGGTTAAAATAAAACTGTGGTTTGGCACGATGCATGAAATCAACTACTATGCCACAGTTTGGCGAAAGACATTTACATCAAGTCAGTGGTGGGATTCAGCCAGTTCGCACCTATTCGGGAGAACCGGTTGTTAACTTTCTAAGCAGTTCGGAGAACCGGTTGTTGGAAGAAATCTTATTTTGTTTTTTTCCACTTTATACAGGGCTAATCCTGTAAGGAAGGCAGGAAGGAAACATTCTGGTATTTCTAGCCTAATCTTTATTGCCCTGCTTACAGAAACTGCCTCTCTGGTTAACCCTTATTACATTGTAACAGCTAAGGCGAAGCGCCCATCGACATGAGAGATGTTGAGTTGACCACGTCCACACAGTCACATGACCACCGAGCCACGCCTACCCAGCTGGCCATTAGGGCAGAGAACCGGTTGTTAAATTATTTGAATCCCACCACTGCATCAAGTGCTCGAAACCTCTTGGAAGGAAGGATGAGAATAAACATGTCAGTAAATAAAAAGAGCAGCACGCCAATGTCACAGCAAGGATTCATGGCTGGTGAGCCACAGATTGCAAACAATAGCTAAACAATCCTGGGACAGAACCAAAATAGACCAAGAGCCAGATTTCTCTTCTTCCTCAGTCTCTTGAACCAAACAGCTTGTTGCTCCTACAAGCTGCTGATTCAGAGCTGCCAACTCCTTCTGACAGGCACAAACACGCTGGCTGTCTTTTGGTAAGCAACTGTTCGGTGCCTTTTAATCAATAAAAGTTAATGGAAGCTGCCTTTCCTAAATATCCCATAAAGCAGGCGTGTCAAACTCAAGGCCCATTAGCCGGATCTGGCCCGCAGGGTGCTTAAATCAGGACCTCAGGGCCGGCCTAGAAATATCAAAGGACCGGCCCAGGGTGCCTCTCCCGGCCAAAATGGGTCACAGGAAGGCTCACGCGGCCCATTTTCAGCCTCCAGCAGCACTCTGCTGGCTGAAAACAGGTCATTTTTGGCCGGGAGAGTTCGCTGGAGGCTGAAAACAAGGCACGGACCTCCATGTGTGCCCCCCCCCCCAATACCCCATTTTGGCAGGGTGCTGCAAGAGGCATCCATCCCATCTCGCTTCCTGTCCTCCCCCCCCCACCTCCAAGCCTGTGGAGGGCTGATCTGGCCCTTGAAGAAATCCAGTTTGGCATCCCTGCCATAAAGAAACAGGGAGGAATGCCGACTGCACCCTAGCTGAAGAGGAGCCACAAATCTATTGTCTTAATTGCTCTGAAAAAGGATATGAGGAAGCGTGGGAGGCTAGGCGGCGTGCAAAGAGGGCCAGCCCTCTGCAATTGTCCAAATGCACCCCGGATGCCGTGTCAAACCACAAGACAAGATCATCGCACACAGACATGCAACGTTAATAAGAAGAAATGTAAAAGGCACCCTGTCTCAATATGCAATGCAAATACCCCCGCAGCCCTTTTAAGCGCAGACCTGTTCTTTGGGAAGCAGCCAACTCACTGGTCGCCGTCTCTGTACCTGTTGGTCCAGGAGGCAACGTGTACGACGGCAGAGAAGATGGTGGAGCTCCTGGCCGGCCATGCTGGAAGGAGGCACTGGAAGTAGGGGGAGGAGGAGGAAGAGAAGAACTCGGATTCAAGCTGGTTGGAGAGGCCTGGGGTTGGGAGGAGTATAAGGGGGGAGGCATGGCACCGGCAGGGTTAGAGGGCATATAAGGGGGGTTAGAGGTAGCGTAGGAGGTCGAAGTAGGAGGGGCGAGAGGAGGTTGCTGCGGCTGATAGAGTTGCGGTCGAAGAGAATACGGTTGGCTTGGCTGACAAGCTACATTGGAGAAGAAAAAGAACAACGTTAGTAAGAAAAACTCGCTAACTCCTAATTCTTTAAGATGATAGGTAATCTTCAACTCACACCCTTTTGCCTAGCCACCATTTGGAGTCACAACGTCACCAGAAAAAGTGACTTATACGTACAGGTAGTCCTCAACTTACGATCACAATTGAGCCCCAAATTTATGTTGTTAAGAGAGAAATTTGTTGAGTGCATTTTGCCCTATTTTACGACTTTTCTTCCCACGTTTGTTAAAGATAATCATTTCTTCTTCTTCTTCCTAGCGTATTCCCGCCGGTGCAGAGTCCACTTTTCGGATCCTTGAATGTCACTTTGCGCGGTCAGCTGCGTCTGCAGGGCACAGCCCTGCGGCTTGCGTATCTTTGTTGATGGCGTCTTGCCAACTCTGTTTTTGGACGCCCGCAAGGTCGCCGGCCATTCACTTCTAGTTGGTAGGCAGCCTTGGCCACAGTGCAAGGTGCTGCTCTCAGGAGATGTCCAGCGGAGTCGGCCTTCTCTCATCTTCTCTATAATTGGTGCCACACCAAAATGCTGTCGAATGGTGTCATCTGTGATGTGGTTGAGAAGGGAGATGCCTGATATCCAAGGGAACATTCGCATTTCCATGGCACAGATAGAGCTCTTGGCCCCTGTTGTTGCTGCCCAGCTGTTGTGGCTGCCAGCAGCCTGCGCGGATTGTGGCTGATCCTGACGACGAGGAGGCTGGTGTGGTGTCACGCCAGCAGCCTGTGCAGCCGGCGCTCGAGTCAGACAGCGAGGAGGCTGAAGAGGATGTGATGCCAGAGGCAGAGACTCAGCCAGGGCCTTCAGAACCTCCAAAGGCTCCTTCAAGTGGAGAGAGCGAAGTGGAGGAGCCTCTTCTCAATGCTCGAGCACGCAGGGCTGCCAAAAGGCAGGAGTGGCTACTCAGGAGGAGGTCTCCTCGAGAGTAAGGCTTGGGGTTAATTGGCCACTCCCTTAGCCTATTTAAGTTCACACACAGATAGCAAACGGTGCTGGAAACAATGTTTGGTCCTATGCAGAGCATTTTGAGAGTGAGTTTTTTGTTACAACTTGGTTTCTGGGCTGATTGCCAACCCTTGTCGGACTTTGTTTAATCTCTGTAATTCATTGAGTGCAACAGGGCAGATGGTTGTCTTGTAAATCTTAGATTTAAGACAGGTTGGTATTCGTCTGTCACATAGCACACCGATGAGTTCTCGCCAGTGCATCCAGGCTGTATTCACCCTTGTTAAGTGAATCACTGCCGTTCTTAAATTAGTAACATGGCTGTTAAGTGAATCTGGCTTCCCTGTTGACTTTGCTTGTCAGAAGGGCACAAAAGGAGATCAAGTGACCCCGGGATGCTGCAAGCGTCATAAATGTGAGTCGGTTGTCAAGCATCCGAATGTAAATCACGTGACCACGGGGATGCTGCACCGGCCATAAGTGCAAAAAACGGTTATAAGTCACTTTGAGCCGAGGTGGCGCAGTGGTTAGAGTGCAGTACTGCAGCTACTTCAGCTGACTGCTAGTTCAGCAGATCAGCGGATCAAATCTCACCGGCTCAAGGTTGACTCAGCCTTCCATCCTTCCGAGATGGGTAAAATGAGGACCCAGATTGTTAGGGGGCAATATGCTATTTAGTATACTGTCTTTGGTGTAAGCCGCCCAGAGTCCTCGGGGAGTGGGCGGCATAGAAATATGACTAATAAATGAATAAATAATAAACTTTTTTCAAGCGCCGTTGTAACTTCAAACTGTCACTAAATGAACTGTTGTAAGTCGAGGACTACCTGTATCTGCAATTCTTTCAGATGACAGATGATCTTTGATTTACATCCATTCGTCTAGTGACCATTTGAAGTTACAACAGCACTGAAAAAAGTGACTTATAAGGAGTAAGTGACTTTCACGCTTATTACTTACTACAGTATCCCATGGTCACATGATCAAAATCCGGGTACTTGGCAACTGGCATGTACTTATGACAGTTGCACTGTCCCGGGATTAGGGGATCACCATCTGTAACCTTCCCAGCTGTCTTCCGACAAGCCAAATCGACGTGGGGAAGCCAGATTCACTTAACAACTGTATGATCCTGTTAACGACAGTGATTCGCTTAACAACTGCGGCAAAAAGGTTATAAAATGAGGCCCAACTCACTTAGCAACTGCCTTGCTTAGCAACAGAAATTTTGGGATCCATTGTGGTCATTAAGTCGAGGGCTACCTGTACAGACCTCTGGAGGTTTCTATTTTAACAGTGAAAAAACCACCAGAAGGGAATTTTAGACAGAATTAAAACATCCACATATGAACAAGGCAGAACTTACTTTACAGTTTATATGGGTTTAGAAGAAGATATCAATCATCCAAGTGCAGTTTTCCCCCCCACTCCCTTTGAAATGTGATAATTAAAGTTGGACGTACAATCAGTCAGTCTAAAAGCACAAAATAGTTTGCCCAGAATAGAAATTGCTAGGCTGTGAAGAATTGTTACACTAGTTATTGATTAGGTTGGGGGGGGAAGAGAGAGGGGGAGAGAGAAAATCATATGAATTCTCACTAAATTGCAGTTCTCTGACTGCAAAATCTATATTCATTTTTTAAAAAAAAATGCCTCTAAGATGTCCTGGGGGAAATTGATCAAATAGAGCTGCAAATAACATAGTACAATACAGGGGTGAAATGCTCCCGGTTCAGACCAGTTCGGGCGATCCGGTAGCGATTGTGGCATGTGGTTCGGAGAACCGCTAGCGATGGCGGCGCGAGGCTCCGCCCACCCCCCGGGTGTCATTACTTCCTGCTTTTAAAAGGTTTTTTAAAAAAAGGCTCTGATGATCGCGTACCACAGTTGTGATCGTCAGAGCCTTTTTTTTACCTTTTAAAAGCATTTTTAACAACCTATTCGCCCGAATAGGTTGTAAAAAAATGCTTTAAAAAAGTTTTAAAAAAAAAGTTGGCCACGCCCACCCAGTCACATTACCCACCAAGCCACGCTCAGAAAACCGGTAGTAACAAATTTTACATTTCACCACTGGTACAATATATCCAAAACAGGAGAGATCTGGGCTGAATTCCCGCTCAGTCAGAGACCACAAAGGATGGGACCACCGGGGCAAGGCAGCCATCTGCACTTTACATGGGGCTGCCCTTGAAGAGAGTTCAGAAGCTGGCATAGAACGCAGCTGCCTAGACAGTTCTTGGTGCCCCTCGGGTGGTATTGCTGGCTGGGGAATTCTGGGAATTGAAGTCCACACATCTTAAAATTGCCATGGTTGAAAAAGGCTAAATTACTCTATTGACAGGGAAGGCCACAGCAGGATTGATTGATTATTTATTTATATATATATATATATATATATATATATATATATATATATATATATATTTTTATTCATTCTCCGGAGACTCAGGGTGGCTTACAAGGCTTTAAGCAATAGCCTTCATACTTTTGTATATTTTATACAAAGTCAGCTTATTGCCCCCACAATCCGGGTCCTCATTTTACCTACCTTAGAAAGGATGGAAGGCTGAGTCAACCTTAAGCCTGGTGAGAATTGAACTCGCAGTAATCGCAGGCAGCTGGATGTTAAATGCTGCCTTAGCCTCCTACGCCACTCAGGCTCCTGAGTATTCAGATCTCTTTGACTGTCTAAGCCAGGGTCAAACTCGATTTCATTGAGGACTACATCAGAGTCATGTTTGACCTTGGGGGGGGGGGCATGGCGTGGCCAGTTTGATGTCACTGATCAAGACTCCATTTTGGGCTGTGACGGCTTCCTGCAACCCTCTGCCAGTGAAAACAGAGCTCGGGGAAATCGCGCGGCGAGCTGTTTTCACTGGCAGAGGCACTGCGGGCCAGTCCTTTACTGTTTGCAGGCCAGATCTAAGCACCCAGGCAGGCTGGATCCGGCCCACGGGCCTTGAGTTTGATACCCCTGGTCTAAGCGGTGCCCAAAAACCAAAATTGTTTATCCCTAAAAGGCAGTGGTGGGTTGCCCCTGGTTCGGACCGGTTCTTGCGAATTGGTAGTAAAACCGGCGGGAGGCTCCGCCCACCGACCTGGATGTTGTCAGGAAGCTTCTGTTGCATGCACACGCACAGTCCCGTTGCAAACCGGTAGTAAAGGTAAGTAGAACTCACCTCTGCTAAAAGGGGCAATGCATTATAACAGAAGCTGTGACCATTTATCCTTATTCATTTCTCAGTTCCAGAGATAACACTTTTAAGGAATACCAATAGTAACATAGAAATCAAAAGAAAAGACAAACATGGGACAGCTCTCTTTTTATAATAAATCAAGACCCATGAACTACTCGTTCCTCAATTTTCTTGTAGAAGCAAAAGGGTTAGCTTTCTTACACATTATACTACAGTAGTGGCCAAAATTGTGGAAATCTTTTGGGAAAAATGTATTTTTGAGGTTTGAAGGCTAATATCATTTTTTTTTTGGAGTTTCAAGATAATCCTATTCCACTGCTGGAATGGCCTGGGAATAGCCCAGACCTTAACCCAATTGAAAATCTATGGAGCCGGCTAAAGAAACTTGTTAGTCAGAAGTGACCCAGCAATAAAACCTAGTTAATAGAAGCCATCATTCCATCTTGGTTTCACATTATAACAGCTGCAGAATTAAAAGACTTGGTTCTCTCTATGGGAAGACATTGTAAGGCCTTAATTTATGCTACAGGTTACCTAACTATAAACTGACATGGTGACTGATTTTGTATAACCCTTTTTTTCTATGGTGATCATTTTTGTGTATCTCATTTTTTTCTACGTGTTTCACTTTTCTTTATACTGTAACTGCTATTCTAATAGCAAATCCTTCATAAAAGTTATTGCATTACATTCGGCATTAAATTACCTTTCCATTGATATATGATTTTATGGCACTACTACAACAAAAAGTGGTATTATTAGCTAGTTTTAGAAAA
>WNWU01000007.1:38872028-38888862 GCA_012654045.1 Ptyas mucosa | reverse complement strand
TTCCTCAGCCAGCGCATGCGCTGGCTGAGGAATTCTGGGAGCTGAAGTCCCCAAGTCGTAAAGTTGCCAAGGTTGCAGATCCATGATCTAAAGCATTCAAATGTGATTTGCCAAGAAGCTTATAGTCTCCAGCAGCAACATTACCGAAATGCATTTTGAATTGATTACTGAGTTGGGCACGGAGGGGGAAATGGATCTAGTTCAATACTTTTTTTTTTTTTTACAAACAGGGAGCCATTTTATAAACGGGGAACCCATTTCAAGCAATCTGAGGGAACTGGGAAAGGATGATGACTTAATTCAGGATCTTCCGGGACACAAATTAAAAAAAAACCCAGTGGGGGTGTGTGATTTAGTTGCTCTCCAAATCCATCGATCAGCTGACATTCAGCAAGTTATCTTTAAAAACAGAGCAATATTTGGGAGACAAAACAATGGAGAAACCCCCGGGATAAGCCGAAAGTCTGAAAACCGCTTCCCAGATGGCCAAAGTTGCATTGGGAATTATTAACAGTGCAGTTTTTGTTTTTTTTAAAAAAAGGAAAAGAGTGCCAAGGAACATGGCATTGAGGTCTATAGGGAGGAGAGCAGATTCTGCTCGAAGAGGAATAATGAATGTTATACCTGTGTCTCAGAGGGAGAGGCTGCAGGAAGGCTGGGAAGGGCAGTGGGGTTTTTGTTACTCCAGGTAGTAACAGTAGGGGCAATTCTAACCTGAATTGAACAGAGAGATACCAATCATGGAAAAATAAAAAATAAAATAAAACAAAAGGAAGTGAAAAGCCAAAACATTTCAGACAGCCAGACTGCTCAGGAATGCAGTAAGAAACTGGTAGAAGACTCCTTCTCATCCATGCAAGGAAACAAGCAGCAACAGGGAAACAAACAGAGACTAAATCTACTAGCAAGCAGCTAATATTTTACCAGAACTGCCAACTCTTAAGAGTAAATATTCATGCTACAAGTGCTAGAAGTTTATACTCTTTGCAGCGCGTGCATTTTTCTCCACTGACAAAAGGTAAGCAGCAAAGCTAGAATTGTCATGCCGAATAACACACAAAGAGAATTAGTAGATAGGAATGTCAAAATAAATAAATAAATGATGAAACAGGTATTCTTTGGAAAGGGCCTTCTGTTTTGAGACTTTTGTGCAGGGACTAACACATAGTATTGTGACATATATAAGAAAAGGTACAGCAAAGGTTCATGCAAGACAGTGGACTCTTTTATGTCCAGTACAGTTGCTGGATTGGGAATTTAATATTAAGACATGGGACAAACTGAAAAAGCTATATATGTTTGATCAAGTTGCTAAATGGGCTTAGACAATTAAAACAGGCAGAAAAAGAAACATTACGTGTGTAATTGAAGACCAAGTGGTTGTGTTATGTTTGTTCTCCAGGACGAAAGACAAAACTCAAACCCATCAATTTTCAGAAACAAAGCGCATTTCCCCTCTTCTGTCAGATAATACTCCCTACAGTGCTGCGATGTTTCATACGCAGACTAGCGATGTAAAAATAGACATAATGGGACAACGGGCAGAGTGCAGAAGCCAGAGTGTCAAAACCCAGCATTTAACTTGATTAAAATTGGTATTAGGCTTTCCCACCATAGAGCACAGAAAAACAGATTGGAAGGGGCCTTGGAAGTCATCTAGCCCAACCCCCTGCTCGGGCAGGAGACCCTATGCCCATGATGGCGAACCTATAGCACGTGTGCCACAGCTGGCACGTGGAGCCATATCGGTGGGCACACGAGTGTTGCCCTAGCTCCGCTCTGGTGGGACCGGAAGTCGGGAAATGGAGGGCCTCTGGGGGTGGTGAGGAAAGCCATTTTCGCCTTCCCCAGGCTCCTAGAAAGGCTCTGGACCTGGGGAGAGTGAAAAACAGGCCTTCTGGGCCCACTAGAAGTCAGCAAATGGGCCGTTTCTGGCCTCCGGGGGGGGGGAAGCTGTTTTCGCCCTCCCCAGGCTCCTAGAAAGGCTCTGGAACCTGAGGAGGGTGAAAAACAGGCCTACCGGATCCACCATGCTATCATGTGCCAAAAGCGGGGGGGGGGGAGTGCGGGGGGGTCTCATGAGCATGCATTGGAGGGATGGGGCACATTGAATTATGGGTGTGGGCACATGCACGCATGACACCCCCCGCTTTTGGTACGCGACGGCAAAAAGGTTAGCCATCACTGCCCTATGCCATTTCAGACACATATCTGTCCAGTCTCTTCTTAAAAGCCTCCCGTGATGGAGCACCCACAACTTCTGAAGGCAAGCATTGGTTCCATCTTGTGGTGGGAAGTTCAAGAACATTACAATAAACTCCAAATGAGGCTTTGCGCAGTTAAAGAAGAATAAAATCTAATCCCATATCCCACCCCACCCAAAAACTGGGAGGGGGGGAATATCCTGATCTGTTTATCTGCGTGACACAGACTCCCCATTCTCCATCACTGCAACGCCCATTCTAGATTCCACCTCATAGAAAACGAGGGTTCTCTGGACATCGAAGATTGCCCACCTTACCTTTATGGACATTTACTTTGCCATCCAAACCAGTCCTCAGCAAAATGATATATTTTGAGCCACCCAGAATTTCTTGCTGCAGAGAGATTATCTGCAGCGACGGTCCCAAACGTTTCAGATCCTGTAGAGGGACGGCGGGGGAGTGGGGATGGTTTCACACACACGCGTGTGCCACTTGCACAATGCAACTTCGTCCGCTTGCTCATTTGCCCGCTGCTTGCACAGACCGGTTCCCAACAGGCCGTGGCCTGGTACCAGGCTGTGGACTGGTGGGTGGGGGTGGGGAACCCGATTTACAGGTCTGTATAACGTTTGCTGACTTTACGCTGTTATAAGGGGATAATGGGAACAGCATTCCATCCAAAACAAGGGTATCCGACCTTCACAACTCTAAGACTTATGGACTTCAGCTCCCAGAATTCCTCAGCCAGCCATGGCTGGCTGAGGAATTCTGGGAGTTGAAGTCCACAAGTCTATGGAGATTCTCAGTCATCCAGGTCCTGGTTGTCCCAAAGGTGCTTTTTCAGGAGGCAACTGGACCTTCTGAAGACATTTCGCTTCTCACCCAAGACCTTTGAAGACATTTCGCTTCTCACCCAAGAAGCTTCTTCTGCTCTGACTGGATGGTGGGGCAATGGAAGGATTTATACTCCTTGCAGACAGTTGGTCGTTTGCTTTTTAGAGAGTCACTGAGGCCACCTGGAGGTTGAGGGTCACCTGAGTGGTGCCAATGGGTGTGGAGCCTTCTTGGAACTGTTGAAAGGATTGTGTTGTAGACTGGCGATAGATGATAGATGATCCGGTCTACAGCACAGTCCTTTCAACAGTTCCAAGAAGGCTCCACACCCATTGGCACCACTCAGATGACCTTGATGACAAAGACAAATCTCCAGGTGACCTTAACGACTCACTAAAAGGATGCAAATGGCCAGCTGTCTGCAAGGAGTATAAATCCTTCCCTTCCCCACCATCCAGTCAGAGCTGAGGAAGCTTCTTGGAGGAGAAGCGAAAGGTCTTCAAAGAAAAACCAGAAAGTGCAGTTGCCTCTTGAAAAAGGAGGGGGGGGAAGCACCTTTGGGACAAATCCACAAGTCTTAAAGTTGCTAAGGTTGGAGGCCTCTCATCTAGAAAGTCTCCAGAAGAAAAGGCTGAGCCAAGTGACATGCTGTTAACACTGTGATAGCGAACCTATGGCACACGTGCCACAGCTGGCACGCAGAGCCCTCTCTGCGGCCACGTGAGCCGTCACCCAACTCAGCTCAACCATGCATGCGTGTGCCTCCCATCGGCCAGCTGATTTTTGGGAGGCGCAGGGAGGGTCGCATCCATGCGTGGAGGGCGGCCCGTTTCTGGGCCCAGGAGGCTGCAGGGAGGCTTGCTAGGCCCAAAATCGGGTGTGGGAGGGTACGGGGCCCCCCATGGCTCATTTTTGGGCCCAGGAGGCTGCAGGGAGGCCTGCTAGGCCCAAAATCGGGTGTGGGAGGGTACAGGCCCCCCATGGCTCATTTTTGGGCCCAGGAGGCTGCAGGGAGGCCTGCTAGGCCCAAAATCGCGTGTGGGAGGGTACGGGCCCCCCATGGCTCATTTTTGGGCCCAGGAGGCTGCAGGGAGGCCTACTAGGTCAAAAACGGGGGGCGGAGGAATTATGTGCGCATGTGTGGGAGCAGCGGGGGGGGGGCGGCCCGCATGCACACGCACAGCGGGGGGCGCGTGCTTTTGGCACACGAGGAGAAAAAGGTTAGCCATCACTCCTATAACATTTTTGGGGCAAGGTATCCACTAGTAAACAATGACTGACTAAGCTTTATTAAAACTGAAGACCCAGAGGGGCAATTAAAGCAAGAAATGGAGAAGGGAGAGCTCTTCCAGACATTAGCTGGGGGCAAAATACATCAGTATTCCAAAGAATACTTTCACATTAGTAAAACCGTAACCAGCTACTGCATGAAACCTCCAGCAGCTTCCTAGGCAAGATTTCCGAAAATATCTCTGGAACGAGAGGGACAAGGAACATTTTCCCCCAAACTGAAAGTAGGTTAACAAGCTCTTATTGAAGAGTTTTCAAGGCACACCTTTTGGGAAATTTTGAGCAGAACATCATGCAGAAATGCTAAAGGGCTGTAACCAACCAACGTAAGGACGGTAGCTGAAAGTGCGTTTTACCTGCTGGTAATACTGCGGAGTTGGGTTTTGTGGCATCTGCATCTGGCCAGCAGCGGGGCCACTTCTCCCTTTGGCTGCTGGTTGCCTCTCGTAAGGTGCTGGGGGTGCCTCTGGGCCCCTGGGAAGCTCCCCTTGCGCTTTACAGATTCTGTCCCGTAGCACCACGATGTTGGGCTGGCAAAGGGCAAAACACCCAGTTAAGCACATTCACAGGAACAGATCTATCAAGAGGTTGTGTAGTTAATGTTATCACAAAAGACAATGGACTCGTAGTAACCAGTTTGGTGATGGCTGACTGAACCTCACTTCTCTCAGGCTACCTTCAGTCGTTTGGGCTAAAAAGATATGGATAAAACCTGAAACGTTAAAGAGGAGAAGAGAGGATGGATAGAAAGAATTGCCTTTTAAACATTAAGGGAGCTTGTTGTAAGCTGATAAGAGGCAGAAATAAAATTCGATAGGGGAAATATTAGAATAAACAAAAATAACCGATAGAAAGACTAGATAGAGGTTTATAGAAGTTAGGCATTTTTTTTTTGCTGTTTAAATAATATTATGAGGATCGCCTAAGTTTGATAAATGTGATAAAGATTACTAATATTCAGGGGTGAAATGCTCCCAGTTCGGCCAAACTGGTAGCGATGAAGGCCGGTGGTTCGGAGAACTGGTAGCGATGGCAGCTCAAGGCTCCGCCCACCTGGTCAGTTGTCGTTACTTCCTGGTTTTAACCCTCTGCGCATGCGCAGAAGGGTTTGCGCATGCGCAGAGGGTCAGCATGCACGTGTGACACGCAAGTGACATGTGTGCACTTCCGAACTGGTAGGGAAGGTGGGTAGATTTCACCCCTGCTAATATTGTTATTGTAATTTGGATTAATATGAATGATGGCCAGAATCAACACTGTTCACATACAATATGGATGTATATTTTTAAAAAAAATAAAAAATTGTGTGGGCTAATCTAGTACAGGTAGTGCTTAGTTTACGACAGTTCATTTAGTCACCGTTCGAAGTTACAAAGGTACTAAAAAGTGTGACTCTTATTATCCTTTTTCACACTTATTGCACCATCCCCTAAGTCAGGTGTTCAAAATTCTACGCTAGGCAACTGACTCATATTTACGACGGCTGCAGTGTCCTGGAGTCACGTGATCCCCTTTTGCGACCTTCCGATGAACAAAGTCAATGGTGAAGCCAGATTCACTTAACAACCGGGTTACCAATTTAACTGCAGCGATTCACTTAACAACGGTAGCAAGGAAGGTCGTAAAATGGGGGGCAAAATTCACTTAGCAAAATTCTCACCTAGCAACCGAAAGTTTGGGCTCAACTGTGGTCGTAAGTCGAGAACTACCTGTAAAAGGCAGAAGAAGAAAATACAGATGGGTACAGTGAAGTCGGTTTACCTGGTTGGTATTAGCCGGAAGAAAAGCTAACGCTGCTGCGATGCTGCCTTGAGAAGCCAAAAGGTTGGCATACTGGCTCATCTTTTCAGCCAGAAGGGCCCCGACAGCATTGGCGTCCATCACCTGGGTCTGTTGGACAGCTTTACGCAGAATGACCACTTTTTCAATGAGATCCTAGGAGCATGAAATGGAAGGAGAAAAAAAAAACACACACAAAGGAGACCAAGCTTGAATCAGACCGACTGATTGACTCTTAAGCTAGAATTGACTTCAGTCAGAACACAGCTGGAAGGGACCTTGGAGGTCTTCTAGTCCAACCCTCTGCTCAAGCAGGGTCCCCAAGCTGTGGGCACTACCGGTCCATGGCCTCTTGGCCACTGGCCAGCGTGTGCAACCCCCTCACGCTAGCATCACCGCAAGCGTTGTGTAGGCACTAGCATTGCCGAGAGCTCTAGTGTCACCATAAGCGTTGTGTGGACACTAGCGTTACCATGAGCATCATGCGAGGGCACTCACGGCCCCATTTGCGTTGCATAGGCAATCGCGGCCCTGTTCGCACACACGCTCTTGCCTGTAAAGTCACCTGCCCCCCTCCTCCTGGGCTGCCAAATCGGAAAGGTTGGGGAACTCTGGATTATACTACGTATCTCCCAACGACTGAGACCCAAAGGGAATTGAAAATAAAAGGGCCTAACCTGAAGAGAGAGTGGATTGTTTCCCTCCTGGGCTTTAGTCCAACAGGAAACTAACTTCTCCACATTTCCGGCACAAATGTAGCACAGGCAAGCCTGCGTTTGCAAAACGCTGTCCCCTTCGTTTTCGAGTCTTGAGCCCAACAAATCTGGTTAGGAAGATGAACAAAATATATATGGGAACCAATGTGGCCGCAGAACGATTTTATCCTGATTATCAGAAAGCACTGGAGACTTCATGTATACCTTCGCCCCCATTTCCCTGTCTTCATTTGCTGGTGATGTATGTATGTATGTATGTATGTATGTATGTATGTATGCATATATTACATTTATGTGCTTCCCATCTCATCCGGAAGTGACTGAGCAGCTTACAAATATTAAAAATATAAAACAGTAATAACAATTATGCTAAAAAATTATCATTAAAAGATTAAAATGGGGGCAGGGGAGAAAGGAGCATGAAGACTACAGGGGTGGGTGGGGAAATGAGGTCTTCCCTCAATATATATCCTCTAAACCAGGGGTTACCAAATTTTAGGACTTCAGGGACCACTAAATTCATAATTTTAGTGTACCCTCCAGGCCCTCAACTTACGACCACGATTGAGCCCAAAAATTCTGTTGCTAGGTGAGACAGTTGTTAATAGCAATAGCAATAGTACTTAGACTTGTATACCACTTTACAATGCTTTACAGAGTGATTTACAGAGTCAGCACATTGCCCCCCAACAATCTGGCTCATTTTACCCACCTCGGAAAGATGGAAGGCTGTTACTTTTTCAGTTAAATTCAGTTAAAAGTTGTGCTACTGGGCACTGATCCCAAAGTAAACCTGTTCCAAGATCCAGAGTGATTTCTCATCGAGTCGCTAGAAAAGAACAGCTTTTACGGCAGGAGGGCACCGGCTCTGCATTCTGATCTACAATTTTTTAACAGCTTAATAATGCTATCATTTCCTCTCAGTGTCTGGATATCCCACCCCATGCTTTCAAATATTAATTATCTGATATTAATCATGATCATGCCCCTTGTCAGAGACAAATTAAAGGCCATTAGTAACCAGGAGGGTTTTAGAATAGGAGGCCCATGAAAAGGGGAAGCACTATTTTTACCTTCAGGCATGAAATCCGAGTGCCCAAGTTAAATAAATAATTTAGTAAAGGAGATGTGCCAGGTTTTATTTGCCTGGATTGAGAACATTACTTATAAGTATGTATGCGTGCGTGCGTGCGTGTGTGTGTGTGTGTGTGTGTGTGTATGTATATATATATATCGGAGAACCAGTAGCAAACATCCCTGCCCCCCCCATGCCCAGCTGAGCCGTGCAATCATCAGAGGCTTTTTTTTTTATTTTTAAAAGCATTTTTTCTACAAACTCTTCGGCTGAAAAAATACTTTTAAAAGTAAAAAAAAAAAGCCTCTATGATTCCGTGGCTCAGCTGGGATCGTCAGAGGCTTTTAAAAGCATTTTTAAACAATTTTTTTACATTTCTTTAGCGGAAGAGGTTGTAGAAAAAATGCTTTTAAAAGCCTCTGACGATCTCAGCTGAGTTGCCTGATCGTCAGAGGCTTTTAAAAGCATTTCTTTTTACAACCTCTTCGGCTGAAGAGGTAGTAGAAAAAATGTTTTTAAAAGAAAAAAAAAAGCCTCTGCCAATCAGGCAACTCAACTGGGATTGTCAGAGGCTTTTAAAAGCATTTTTTTTTACAATCGTAGCAAAATTGGTTTTAAAAGTAAAAAAAAAAAGTTGGCTACGCCCACCCAGTCACATTACCCCCCCCACCAAGCCACGCCCACAGAACAGGTAGTAACAAATTTTACATTTCACCACTGATATAGGGGTGGGGAGGGGGGAATATTTAGACTTGTTAATGCCCATCAGGCTTACCACAAAGAACTGCAAATTCATCCGGCCTAGCGTAAGTCAACACAGCTGCCAAGGCCTCTTTCCAGTTTTGCAAATCGCACGACTGGACAATCTCCTTCCAGTTCTTGGTTACAACAGCAGTGATGAGCTGGAATGGACACGGACACACACACGTGTCAATAGTACCTTCAAAATGCCCTTTCCCCAATGTTGTGCAATTTTACTGAGTAATGAGAACACATAAAAGACCAATCGGCTGTCAGAATAACAGAGTTAGAAGGGACCTTGTAGGTCATCTAGTCCAGTGGTGGGATTCAAATAATTTAACAACCGGTTCTCTGCCCTATTGATTTCTTCCAACAACCAGTTCACCAAACTGCTCAGAAAGTTAACAACCGGTTCTCCCGAACCAGTGCGAACTGGCTGAATCCCACCACTGACCTAGTCCAACCCTCCACCCAAGCAGGAGACCCTCCACCATTTCTGACAGATGGCAGTCCAGTCTCTTCTTGAAAGCTTCTAGGGATGAAGCTTCCACAACCTCTGAAGGCAACTTCTGATCCATTGGTTGACTGTTCTCTCATTGTCAGAAAATTTCTCCTTATTTCCAGATTGAATCTCTTCTTGATCGGCTTCCATCCATTATTCCTTGTCTGGCCTTCGGGTGCTTTGGAAAATAGGTTGACCTCCCCCTCTTCTCTGTGGCAGCCCCTCAAATATTGGAACATATCATGTCTCCCCTGGTCCTTCTCTTCACTCGACTAGCCATGCCCATTTCCTGCAACCGTTCATCGTATGTTTTAGCCTCTAGTCCCCTAATCATCCTGGTTGCTCTTCTCTGCACTCAATCTTTTTTATAGTATGGTGACCAAAACTGGATGCAGTATACTAGATGGGGTCTTACTAAGGTTGTCTCTAGATAGGTGAGGACTGCACCCCACAGAATTTGGCCATCCCTAGCTTCCAATGCAGGCAACTCAATCCCAGTGCATATGGAAAGCTTCTGTAGAACTTGGTTCGCGTCAGATTTTCATTACGCTCATGTTATGCATGAATCGGTTCCAGGGTTGGTCATACTTAGAAGAGATCCACTGAAATCATGACAATCACCACAATCATGGCTAACTTAAGTCCTCCTGATCTTGACAGGTCTGCATGAGGAATGACTAACTCTGGCACCAACGTTGATACTTGTGTCAGCGACCTAAGTTGCATTTTTTCATTGCTGCCATAATCAAAGAGAAAAGGAAAAAAAAACCGGAGCTAGCAGTAACAGTTTGAAATTTAGTGTTTGGCATTTGATATAGTATTCTTCTCCCCCCCACTTAATAGATAGGGTTACCCAGGTGATGAAGGGAGGGGGACATTCCTGTGATCTGAAGTAGTTGGCAGAGGAGACTGACTTGGAAGATGGCCAATGGGCATTGAGATATTGTGAGGCAGAAGGGGAGGGGTTTGGTTTCAGAGAATCAGTTTTGGCTGCATATGAGTTTAGGTCGGATCGTAAATTCTTTAATAAATGAGAGATTCATTCATCAAAGACTTTGTGTTTGAGAATGAAATTTATTTGAGATTACACCGAAACCTGACAACTTGCTTCATCTGTTGCCACAGTAGAAACAGTCCTCGACTTACGACCACAATGGAGCTCCAAATTTCTGTTGGTGAGGCAGTTAAGTGAGTTTTGCTCCATTTTATGACCCTTCTTCAGTTGTTAAGTGGCTTCTCCATTAACTTTGCTTGTCAGAAGGTCACAAAAGGTGATTGCACAACCCCGGAACACTGCAACCATCATAAATATGAAGCAGTTGACAAGCATCTGAATTTTGATCACATAACCATGGGGTAAGTGTGATCGTAAGTGTGAAAAATGATAGTAAATAACTTTTTTCAGTGCCGCTGTAAATTTGAACGGTCACTAACCAAACTATTGTAAGCTGAGGACTACCTATATTTTGAGTTAAGTAGAACAAAAGGGACAGGCTTTCTATACCAAAACCCTGCCTTGTTTTCACAGAACTTCGACCAAATGGAGACATTAAATATTGATTATCATGAAGTACGAATGAGTCAGATCTTGGCATTTATCCAGAGTCTGGGAAGTAGATTTATCTTATGCCCATCTCTGAGATGCTTTAAGATTTGGCTGCCAGACACTCTTATTACACAGAATACATATTTGAAAGAAATGTCTTTTTCTCTTCTCCTTGTAACACCCTCATACTGGACATCAAGTGTTCAGTCCAATCTGATCTTTGGATTTTTCCATGGCTTATGTTGATGTATATCAATATCAATAAGCACTTATATACCGCTTCACGGTATTTTACAGCTCTCTTTAAGCGGTTTACAGAGTCAGCCTATTGCCCCCAACAATCTGGGTCCTCATTTTACCCACCTCGGAAGGATGGAAGGCTGAGTCAACCTTCAGCCTGGTGAGATTTGAACTGCCAAATTGCAGGCAGCCAGCAGAAGTAGCCTGCAGTACTGCACTCTAACCACTGCGTCACCGTAGCCGTATAGGTAGTTCTCAACGTACAACAGTTTGTTTTGTGGCCGTTCGAAGTTTTTCAGTCACTGAAAAAAGTGACTGATGACCATCTCCCACAATTATGACCGTTGCAACAGCCCCATCGTCACGTGATCAAAATTGAGGCGCTTGGCCACTGACTCGTATTTATGACCGTTGCAGTGTCCCCGGGGGGGGGGGGGGGGGGGAAGACACGTGATCCCCTTTTGCGACCTTCTTATAAGCAAAGTCAATGGGGGAGCCAGATTCACTTAACAACCGCGTTACGGACTTAACAACTGCAATGATTCACTTCACGGCTGTGGCAAGAAAGGCCGTAAAATGGAGTAAAAATCTATTAATAAACGCAAAATAAAAATGAGGTATCCTTTTGAAAATACGTACCTGCTGAGCTGTTCTCTGAATTACCCAAGGGTTATCAGCAAGGGTGGGATTCAAATAATTTAACAAATGGCTCACTGCCCTAATGACCAGCTGGGTGGGCGTGGCCAGGGGGTGTGACAGGCAGCTCTTGGCCTCCTGCACCCTGGCAGCAAAAACAGGCCGCAGGGGGGTCACACGCCACCCTGCGCCCTGTTTTGGGCCTAGGAGGCCTCCCTGAAGCTTCCTGTGAGCAAAAACGGGCCACGGGGGGGCTGCGCCACACCACCATCACCCGTGCCCCATTTTGGGCCAAGTAGCAGTGGTGGGTTGCCCCCGGTTCACACTGGTTCTATAGAACCGGTAGTAAAACCAGCGGGAGGCTCCGCCCACCGACCCTGACGTCATCAGAACGCTCATGCACGCGTGCAACCACATTGCGAACCGGTAGTAAAGGTAAGTAGAACCCATCCCTGCCTAGTAGGCCTCCCTGCACTTACCTGGGAGCCAAAATGGGGCACGTGGGGACTCCTGGAAGGAGCGGGGTGGGGCCACCCAGCAATTTAACTACTGGTTTGCCCGAACAGGCTGAATCCCACCACTGGTTTGAGCGGGGGGTGGAAATAAGAGGAGGAAGCTAATCACGAGGTTTGCCAATGTGTAAGTTTTATCCTTGCCTCCAGTTGAAAAAGTCCACCTACCCTGGTAATTTTGCCTCTTGTTTTTGCAAAATACTTCTTCTGCGTCTTGGATAAGAGTTCCTGGCCACCAGCGATAGCAAGAATAATGGCGTCAGCCATACGATTGTCGTGCAGGCAAAGGTCAACGGCGCTTTCAAAGTTCCCCGTCAGCAAAGCCTGAGTGATCAGACCATCAATGTCTGCGCGAAGGAGAACAAACACACAAAGACAATGGTCATCACCATAAGCTTATAATCTAATGTAGAAAATTAACTCCGTTTGGTAACCAGAGACGTTACGTAAGATATATACATGTTTACCTCCGGTGACAGAAATGTTAAAGGTTTCATTGATGGGTTGCAGTGAATCAACCTCCACATTTTTACTCTGGAAGGGGAAAAACAATGCAGCTTAGTTTCAGAACATGTTATTTAAACGCATTCTAATCATAACGTGCTTTATAACGGGAAACATTGTGACAGTGCTGTACTGAAATGAAAACTGCCACTTAACAATAATTTATTTTATCCTACTCACTACGATGAGAAATGGTATATTTACATTTTTACTCCTCTGCTCATGCATCTTGGGAATGAACACCATGGAACTTAATTTTGAGCAAATAGGCACAGGACTGGGTGTATAATCATTTCTGCCTTGTTATGCAAATTGTCATATTGAAAGATCTATAGAGCAGGGGTCAGCAACCTGTGGCTCTGGAGCCGCATGTGGCTCTTTCACCCCTCTGCTGCGGTTCCTTCACTCAAAATATGCGTCACAACCGCCAATGTGTGACACCCACTAGCATGCAATTTATTGAGCTTTTCAATCCCTGGTAGGCCAACCATGGATAAATCCACAAAAAGAAAAGTTTCAGAAGAAAACAGAACGGTTACTTCAACTACATATGCTAGTTTTGTGGCTGCTCAAGAAATAGTCAGGCACGGGAAGGGTTTTGTGGCTCCCGGTGTTTTCTTTTCTGGGGGAAACGAGTCCAAATGGCTCTGAGTGTTTAAGATTGCAGACCCCTGCTATAGAGGTACGAGCTGATGGCACACAATAGTACATTTAGTGACTTTTCATTAAAATTTCTTGTGCGCAGCACTGATAGCCCTCGACTTACAACGGTAATGGAGCCTGCTCATTGTGGTCGTAAGTCACAACAGTCATAAAGCAAGCCACTCATGTCACGGATCCCATTTTACGATCTTTGTTGTGGCAGTTGTTCAGCAAACGCCACAACTGTGAAGTAAATCAAATTATTTGTTATGGGGAAGTTTTGGCAAAACTGCTTTAAAACACAGTCCCGTGACCGCAAGGCACTGCAAGCGGCCCTTAAGACCAGGCTGATTGGCCAGCAGCTTAAATACAGTCATGTGATCGTGGGAGGATGGCCGTCGGTCCATTATAACTTGAAATGGACCCTAAATGGCCAATCGTAAGTTGAGGTCTACCCACATGTGCAAAATACACACCAGCTTCATTTTGTTGTGGCCTGTCGGCTGCCAGCCACTCCAACAGCTAAATCAGAGGAGGTGGTCTGGGAGTCAGGATCAGCATCAAGGCAACCTGAGAGCCCCAAGGGGGAAGAAGGAATGGAGCTGGCAAAGAGAGAGAGACAGAGGCGGAGTCTGGGCCATCCATCAGCCCTCAGATGGAGAGTCAACAGCCCCCAGGTTTGGAGGTGGCTGATGAGGAAGAGGAGGAACATCTGGGTCCAGTGCCTGATGCATGGATGTGCAGAAGGCAGAGGAGAGGAGAGCAGTGGAAATCCCTGGGCCGGTCCTTCGGATGGAAGTACCACCGCTGCTAGCAAAGTCCCACCCTAGCTCTGGGGATAAAAGGCAGAGGGCGGAGATAAATAGATGTAGCAGACAACTATTCATCTCCCTGCCGGACAGACTTGTTAGCCTGCGGTGAGGGTTTGTCGTGTTTGGGGAGCTGGGTCAGAACACATTTATTTCCAAAACATCCAATCACAGCAGGCAACATCCTTGCTGCTAAGTCAAATATGGCTAAACTCTGAAGGCAATTTGAATACCGTCTCAGTTTAAAGACAGTCCCAGGGATACAGGTAGATCTCGACTTACGACCACAACGGAGCCCAACCTTTCTGTTGCTAAGTGAGACATTTATGGAGCTTTGCTCCGTTGTACGACCTTGCTTGACACAGTGGTTAAGTGAATCGCTGCAGTTGTTACGTAACACGGTTGTTAAGTGAATCCGGCTTCGCCGTTGACTTGGCTTGTCAGGAGGCCGCAAAAGGGGATTGCGACATCCTGGCCACTGTCATAAATATGAGTCAGCTGCCAAGCGTCTCAATTTTGATTATGCGACAGTGGGGATGCTTCAGCGGTGGTGTGAAAAACGGTCGTAAGTCACTTTTTTCAGGGCTATAGTAATTTTGAACGGTCACTAAATGAACTGTTGTAAAGTCGAGGACTCCCTGTATAGCCCTGAGGACATGTGATACACACCTAAGCAAACAGGTTAGTTGGGAACCAGTACAAAATCACTCACATTCAACTACCAATGTGAGTCAGTTTGCATGTTTACCATAAAAGGGGGTGAATACCTCTGGCAACAGCTGGTACTTAGCAGCAAGACCCTCTCCACCATCAGGCTGTGCAAGCTGATCATCTTCCTCGTGAGCCTTTCTCACCGATAAGAAGAGGACGTTTGAAAGATTAAAGCAAAGAAACCAACTCCTTAACCAATGCAAATAGCCCCCAAGTAGCCCCAAGAGGTCTCCAAAAAAGTGTAATGTTAGTAAAACCTAGAGTTATAGCAACAAGGAGAAGAACCCTATCTTTTTTTTCTTTCTTTCAACATTCCCCTTTCTGAAGAATCCAAATATCTTACCGCTTGTTCGAATAATAACAGGAGACCTTCAACCCACACCAACAGAGTAGCAATGTGAGGAAGTGTAGCAGACACCACAGTTAGGTTTGCCCCCAGGATATGTCCAAATATTCTCCTTGAGGGTAATTATTAGTAGTATTAGCGTAAGGCATTGTTACATTAGCCAGGAGACCACAACACTAGTGCAGAGTAGTAGTTTGGCTTCCCAAGATACCAGCCGTGTCGTAGGACACCCATGCGCACTTCCAAGGTGCGCCATAGAATGATGAGCTGGCTTCGCCCCAGAAAGAAAGGCGACTGGGTCTTTCTGAAGTATCTCCCAAGGCCTCCTCCTTTCCTGGAGCTGCCTCGCGAATGGGTGCTGCAACTGGGAAGGTTCAAAGCTATCAAGAATCTGATTGCCTGCACAGAGCACCAGCTCGTCTCCCCACCAAAGTGGCACCTAGCATGTTTCCCTGAAAATAAGACCCAGTCTTAATATTTTTGCTTGAAAATAAGCACTATTCTCAGGGGATGTCTTGGTTTTTTTTCCCCATACAGAAGGTGATGAATGTGGAGGCCGACAGGAGTAGGAATGCTGCTATTGTTGGCCAGCCCCCTCCGTCTCATTATGTGCTTGCCCATAGCTCCAACAGGCCAAGTTCTTGGTGCACCCCAGCCTTCCCCAGCACTGCTTGCTGGCCCTGCTGCTACTGGAACACTGGAGCTCGGGTCCCCCTCCCATGCATAGATTTGGCCACTGGAGTCAAGCTGGCAGGGCAGAAAAGGGCCGAGCTTCCATGAGGTGACCAGAGAAGGGAAGGAGCTGGCGTGCTAAGTGCCGACTCAGGGATTGCCGCCTGTGTTTGTGAGAGGACAAGTGGTTGGGCTGCCTCCTGTGCTGTCCATGCCCATCCCCTTCACTAGGGCCTATTTTTTGGAGTAGGGCTTATATTAGACCCCCACTTAAAAAATCAGGCTTTGGCTTGTTTTTTGGGGTAGGTCTTACTCTTGGGGAAACTCGGTATCGATCTACTTGCATAGAACATGCTTTCAAACTGTTAGGTAGATAGAAGCTGGGGTGAGTGACAGGAGCCCACCCTGTCAAGCAGTGCTGGGACTCGAACCGCCGGAGCAGAAACCATCTCCAGCGTCATTAAGCTCTGAGCCACCACACCTCCTACTTTGCGGTAATTACATCCAGTTTTAAGAACCACTGATCTAGAACATCCTTTGCCTATTTGGCACCTTACAGACATGTCAGAGTACAACTTCCCTAACACGCATGAATATGAAGGGAATTGTAGTCTACCATATTTACCCAGTACCAGGTTAAAGGAGCCTTTTTCATAGTGAGACAAATTGGGGTTGACCACACAGACTGGATTAGGGTTCTTAACAGATCTTAATAGGGTCTGCTAAATGGTTAAGAAATCCATCAATGACTCTTTTTTGGGCCACCACCCCCTTCACTTTCAGAGGTTCAACCATGGGGACCTTTCCTGAATGTTTTGAAGGTATGCAAACATAGACTTCTTTCAGAGATACCCTGAATATACTTTTCCCTGTATTGGATAATGAAATTCTTTCTGCTTTGTTTCGCTTATTTACTTTTGCTATTCCAAAATTTATTTTTCAACTTTGTTATTATGCATGCTTCTAGGAGAAAAATAGAGGAAAAATTGAGATAAAGATCTAAAATAAGTATACAATCTAATCTAATCTAATCTAATCTATCTATCTATCTATCTATCTATCTATCTATCTATCT
>WNWU01000007.1:38846808-38862622 GCA_012654045.1 Ptyas mucosa | reverse complement strand
GCCCCCGTTCCCCATTTTTGGCTTGGACGTCCTCCTGCAGCACCCTGCTGGCCAAAACGGGATGTGGGAGGCCTCATGTGCCCCCGCCCATGCCCCATTTTAGTTAGTAGAGTGGTGGAGGCCGCCGAGGCCAAAAATGGGGCACAGGGGGGCCGCCCCGTTTTTGTTTGTTTGTTTTGTTTTATTTTATTTTATTTATATGCTGCCCTTCTCCGGAGACTCAGGGCGGCTTACAATGCTTAAGCAATAGCCTTCATATTTTTGTATATATTTATACAAAGTCAGCTTATTGCCCCCACAATCCGGGTCCTCATTTTATCTACCTTTGAAAGGATGGAAGGCTGAGTCAACCTTGAGCCTGGTGAGATTTGAACTTGCTGTAATTGCAGGCAGCCGATGTTAATAACAGTGCTTTAGTCTGCTGCACCACCAGGGCTCTTCCAGAGGCTGCCAGAGGCATCGCGGGCCAATCCTTTGGCTATTTCCAGGCCGGCTCCGCAGGCCAGATTTAAGCACCCCGCAGGGCCAGATTCGGCCTGTGGGCCTTGAGTTTTGACACCCCTCCTTATAGGGCAAACATAGGACCTGGATATTCCCCAGAATACAATGCTTTGTATCTGTTATTCTAAGGAACACGATGTTTCTTTGACTCAGAGGTATCTCACTGGTGTTCTTTTTAACCAGTTTTTCTAGAATAACCTGTAAACACCTAAGAATGTTTGTGCATTTTAGAACATTCATCACACCATTGGAGAAATCAAATGTATTTTCTTTATTTGAAAAGTCATCACTGGACACCCACTAAATCCAGAGATAGGACAAATCACCAGGAGGGTAAGGCAAATACAACTGTACTTAAGAGCAACACAACCTCCATGACCTCATCCCTCTTATCCAGTGATTTTCACAGCTCTCGCACGATCTCATACCTGTGTCTTGCTTCCCGGTGTCATTGGCGTTGCAAAGTTATTTAAATCCCAGATGTAAATCTCTGACTCATTTGCACCAGAAGCTACTAGATTTGTCTGTAACACAAAGCAAGCACCAAGAATTAAATTGCATCAAAAGCAGCTTTTTCAAGAAAGCTAATGCTAATGATGAGTTTTTAATTCATTTATCAAATTTATACGGCTGCCCGTCTCACAAAAAGTGACCACAATGGCTTGGGATAAAATGGGGAAGTTTGATCTGAAATGCTTTAAGGAAAAGTTGTAAGGAGAAATCTAACCTGGAAGAGATTACCTGGAAGAGATTAACATCCAGAGCTCTTACAGGTCCCGTATGCTTGTCGTTCTGAGCAATCACGACTTCGGTTTCACCAGCTAATATTTTAGCCGGATCATACAAAATTATTTGCCCATTTTCACCGCCAGCAATAAGAACTCCGGAAAGAGTCTCATCGGATGCTGTTTTGTGAGGACTCCAGATCAATTTGTGATACCTGCAAGACAACGTCAAGAACAAACGTGTGGATAAAAGTCATTGGGAAATATTTTTTCCATCAGCCTTGTTCTGTTTTTCTGAGAGGTGATGCTATTGAGTTTGCCAGTAGGGGACCTATATTGGAATTTTCATTGGAAACATGAAACAAACAGACTGGATGATAGTACCCTATTGTTAGGTAAAAGAAAGCCAGTGCGATGTAGTGTAGGGGTGTCGAACTCAAGGCCTACAGGCTGGATCTGGCCCGCAGGGTGCTTAGAACTGGCCTGTGGAACTGCCTTGGAAACAGTGAAGGACTGGCAGGCGGTGCGGCCCTCCCGAACTCAGTTTTCGCTGGCAGAGAGTTGCAGGAGGCCATCCCCGTCGAAAACGGAGCTCGTGAGCTCGTTTTCGCTGGCAGAGCACTACCGACACAAGTGTTGTCAAGCTGGCCACACCCACCCTGGCCACACCTACCTCAGCACCCCACGAGGTCAAACACAACCCTGATGCGAATTGAGTTGGACACCCCTGACGTAGTGGCTTAAAGGCGTCAGACTGGAACCTAGGAAGAGTGTGGGTTCTAGTCCTGCTTTAGACATGAAGTCAGCTGAGTGAGTGTCCCAGACTAGGAAGAAGACAGGGGCAAATCACTTCCAAAACTATTGACAAAACAACGGCAGAGATTTATCTAGCTGGGAATGAAGACTGATGCCAAGGCACCTACTTTATCTAAAAACTTTAGATTAGGTTGAGGAACCTGAAGCCCTCCAACTCTGCTTATTTAGAACTCAAGTAAGGTCAACAGCATGGGATACTGCGAACTGTAGATCAGCAACAAGTGGAAATTTTTTCATCTATCTACTTTTTAGTTTTCCAAAAATTGGGCATTTTGTATCTGCTTTGAGATGTTTGAAGAGGAACAGGCTGACCTGTTAGTATTTAAATCAAGATGCCGCTGGAGATAGGGAGCATACAGAATAACCAAGGTTCAACGCTTCAGTAGAAGATTGGTTTAGAGCAGGGGTGTCAAACTTGATTTCATTGAGGGCTACATCGGGGTTGTGTTTGATCTCAGGGGGATGGGGTGGGCGTGGCCAGGGTGGGCGTGACCAGCTTGATGTCACTCGTGTCGGTGGTGCCTGTGGTCTGAGCGCTCTGCCAGCGAAAACGGGCTCCCGAGCTCCGTTTTCAGCTGGGACGGCTTCCTGCAACCCTGTGAAAACGGAGCTCCGTTATTGCTGCTGGAGGTACCGCGGGTCAGTCTGTCACTGTTTCCAGGGTGGCCCCGCAGGCCAGATCTAAGGACCCTGCGGGCCAGTTTCGACACCCCTGGTTTAGAGGTAAGTAGAACTCTTTTTGTTATTCTGAGGAGCGTTTACTGATATTGTCAAAACTGACATCAAAAGCAGAGACCAATTCCACTAAAAAGACCAGCAGAATTCTTCCTGTCTACTAAATGCACTCAGTAGACAATTCCAGGTTCCATAATTTTTAAACCCGTGCCTAGGGCTAGTCAAGAAGACCACAATGTCTTGATCAGCATAGTATGGCTTGGTGTGACTTGTGAAGCCAGCCGACTGGCTGAAAAGGATGCTGGAGCTAGAGCAAGCAATGTATATGCCATGCATTGCTTAATGTCAGCCTGCTATACTCAATGGGAGGGGGGATTGTGGGGTGGGATAAAGGGGTGCTAGCATGAGAGGAATTAAAACTACACATCTGTCATCCCGTGAAAGCCACCAGCTGCTCCAAGGTCACACTATGGAATGCAAAACCATCCAGCCCCCGAAGACAGACCCCAAACAATTTGTTAGCACCTAGTCCGATGCTCACAGTTAACCAGGGGGGAAGGTGGGAACACAAACCATATGGTTTGTGCGTGAAAATCCCAGATCCGGCTTTGCTTCTTCTGTAACCACTTGGCTTTAGTAAAGTGTACATTCACTAATAATGTATTAGAGAGTCTTTCTTTTCTAACTGGCAAAGTTGGGATGGTTGACAGAGCCTTACTTTCTGCTGCCCAAATCTAGGCATCATGAAATCTAAGAAACCTGTACGTGTTGCCTAAATCTTGCATCTTCCTTCTACAATCCCATCTGCCAGGACCCGCAAGTACAGAATATCTAGTTGTGTATAACATTTTTTTCCTGCCCATCTCACCAGAAGCCGACTCTGGGCAGCTCACAACATTACAAACAATAAAACCATAAAAATATATACAGGTAGTCCTCGACTTACAACCATTCATTTAATGACCGTTTGAAGCTACAACAGCACTGAAAAATTGATGCAGCCTTAATTACCACCCACATTCTGACATTTCCCTTTCTATATATATAAAAAAAAAAGGTAAAGAAGTCCCGCAGATTTAACTCCATTAGTTGTTGCCGATCCTAGGGGGATCGTTTCCGTTTCAAGGCCACTGAGCCAGTGCTGTCTGAAGACATTTCCACAGTCCTGGGGCCAGTATGACATTATCCTTCCCATCAAAGTGGTACCTATTTATCTACTCGCGTTTGCATGCTTTCAAACAGCTAGATTGGCAGGAGCTGGGGTGAGGATGGGAGCTCACCCTGTCGGATGGAACTCGGGTCTTGAACCTTTACAAGCAACAAGCCCAATGTCTTAACTGCTGAGCTACTGTGCCGCCCTTTCCTTTTCTATGGTGCGCTGCAATTCTCAAAAGCAGAAATGAAGCTTTAAAATCCAGGACTTACCTATGAGGGGAGGAGAAAGTGGCACAGGACTTCATATCCAGTGCTGGGTCTGTCAAATCAAGTTCAAATATTTCTAGGGACGCATTGGTACTGAAAGTGGCATCCAACTGCTGAGCAGAGGTACCTGCAAAAAAATACACATTTGCTTAACACTGACTTATTATAAAATGGGCGCCTATGAATTCCAATATAATTCGGCAGAGCTGAGGAGAAGCCTTAAACTAATGTTGTTCTGCAGGACTGCTTAAAAACTAGTCTCCTTCTAAAACAGGAGTGTCAAACACAAGGCCCGTGGGCCAGATCTGGCCCACAGGGTGCTTAGATCTGGCCTGCAGGACCGCTCTGGAAACAGTGAAGGTCTGGTCTGCGGTGCCTCTCCTAGCGAAAATGGAGCTGGGGGTGAATGGGCGTATGGCACTCATGAGCTCAGTTTTTGGTCGTGACAGCCTCCTGCAGCCATCTGCCAATGAAAACGGAGTCCCTGAGCTCCGTTTTCTCCACGCATGGCCCTCCCGAGCTCAGTTTTTGCTGGCAGAGGGTTGCAGGAGGCTGTCACAGATGAAAACGAAGCTCGGGAGCCTGTTTTTGCTGGCAGAGCATGTGGGCCACAGGCATCCCCGACACAAGTGACGTCGAGCTGGCCATGCCCCCCGACCCCCCGAGATCAAATACAACCCTGATGTGGCCCTGAATGAAGTCGAGTTTGACACCCCTGCTCTAAAGAATAACCCTTAGGCTATTTGGGACTAGTATAACACATTCCATATATCCAACCTTTCTGGGGCAGATCAGCTGGTTTTCAGTATCTGTGCTTGAAGTAAAAAAAAACCCCACATTTCTGATGGCTTCGTTTATACCTAAAAGGAAAGAGGGCTGCATTTTTCTCTGTATGGACATCTGCTCTGGAGAAGATGCTATACAGGTAGTCCTCGACTTACAACAGCTTATTTAGTGACTGTTTGAAGTTACAACTGCACTGACTTATGACCGTTTTTCACACTTATGACCATTGCAGCATCCCAATGCTCACTTGATCAAACTTCAAACACTTGACAACTGACTCATATTTATGACGGCTGCAGTGTCCCGGGGCCATGTGAACACCTTTGGCAACCATCTGACAAATAAAGTCTACAGGGAAGCCGGTGTTACTAACTTAACAAATGCAGTGATTCAATGAATAACCGTGGCAAGAAAGGTCATAAAATGGGGCAACATCCACTTAACAAATATATCACTCAGCAGCAGAAATGTTGGGTTCAATTGTGGTCGTAAGTTAAGGACCACCTGTACAGCCATGTATTAAGAACATTTTAGCAGATTCTGCATAAAGCAGAAGGTTGGGCTAGATGACTCGAGTTCCTTCCAGAGCTGGATTTTGAGTGGGAAGAAGCAAAGGTATTATTGGAGGATAGGGATAAAACTGTACAGCATACTGCATTGTTGGTGAATGTTTGAAACACTCATTAGGTAAAGGTAAAGGTTCCCCCCACACATATGTGCTAGTCGTTCCCGACTCTAGGGGACAGTGCTCATCTCCGTTTCAAAGCCGAAGAGCCAGCGCTGTCCGAAGACGTCTCCGTGGTCATGTGGCCGGCATGACTAAACGCCAAAGGCGCACGGAACGCTGTTCCCTTCCCACCAACGGTGGTTCCTATTTTTCTACTTGCATTTTTTATGTGCTTTCGAACTGCTAGGTTGGCAGAAACTGGGACAAGTAATAGGAGCTCACCCCGCGGCACTAGGGATTCAAAGCGCTGAACTGCCGACCTTTCGATCGACAAGCTCAGCGTCTTAGCCACTGAGCCACCACGTCCCATGAAACACTCATTAGGTTAGGAAATTTGTAATCTCCCCCCAACACAGAGGTGCTAATAGTCCTCTGGTGTTCAGGGCCCAAGTTTAACCTTAGGTAAATGCTGCAAAAAGAATCTGCACACACAGCAGGGTTTTCTTCCATGTGTAAATGCACAGGATTGTACTATAAATGGATCTTTTCTCTTGGCTAAATGGCAAAAAACTCGGAAGAAGTAATGAAACAAATGTCATTTCAATTTTGGAACAATAGCTCCAGTAATTCATGAAGTCAGTGGCTCTAAAAGATGAACTAGACATCAACATGCAAAGGTAGGGCTAAATGGGAGATCTGAATTATATGGATAGTGTCTGTTCTAAATACTTTAGTTTATTAGGAATCCATTTCCACTTTTCACATAATCAAATAACTGTAACTTTTTGCCAGTTGTAACTTTCAAGTACAGTAATTATCAAGTATGTCCATATTTGGAATGAAAAAATTTAATTCAGTCCTTTTTTTAAATCTGTCCAGTCCAATGGATTACTAGAAAAAAATTAATTCATTCCTTTTTTAATCTGTCCACTCCAACAGAGTACTAGAAAAAATTAATTCAGTCCTTTTTAAACTGTCCAGTCCAACAGAGTGCTAGAAAAAAAATATATGGAAAGGGGCTCAGGGCTCTGTGTAACTATCTATCCGTCAACACGATAGCTTTCCAAAAGTAAAAAATGAATGGGACCAAAATTGTGGGGAAGGAAAAGAAGACGTTGGTTAACAAAAGATTGAATTCCAAAGTATGTGCGTTGCAGGGGAAAAAAAACAACAGAAAAAATATCTTCCAATGCATCCCTATGAAGAATGTAGCTGGGCAAAGGTTAGGAAAGCTACCCACCTCTCCATTCTCATCCTAGTCACATAACTCAGAGTGGAGTTGCTATTAAGAGGTTGCAAAAAAATTTTTGGAAGCCACGCTGTACATTTTTACCCAATCCTCTGAAATCAAACCCAACAACCTACCTGTGGCCAAGTAAATGGGATGATGTTGAGAAGGGCTCCATGCCTGCATGGCAGTACGGTCTACCTCTTTCAGTTTCATCCTGCTGAGAAAAGGAATATAAAGAATATCAATGCTGTTATCTTACTAAGATGACTTATTTTAATATTTTAATTTTTTCCCCTGAGCAAAGGCATCCGGAGGGGAAAAAAAACCCAGGAAAGCCCTTTTTCCTCCAGTTTCACATCTCTTTCTCACTAAAGGTATTTCAATAACTAGCATGTGATTCAGGTCTTCGTGGACTGAATGCTTCCCTTTGCTTTAAACCAGGGTTCTCCAACCTTGGCATCTTTATGACTTGTGGACTTCAATTCCCAGAATTCCTCAGCCAGCCATGCTGACTGAGGAATTCTGGGAGTTGAAGTCCACAAGTTGTAAAGTTGCCGAAATTGGAGAACCCTGCCTTAAACTGACACTAGAGGCAAGAAAGATTGACATTACTCAAAAGTTATTCATTGATAAAACATGCACGAAACAACAAATATTCTCTTCATTTATTTATTAAATGTATATGCCTGCTACTCCACTCTGAAAAGGCACTGTATCATCATCATCTTAGATCTTTCTCAAGATTAGATTTCCAAACTGGATTTCTAAGTAAGATATACAAAATATATAAAGCCCGGTTAGTCAATGTTTTGTCTTCGGTTTGGTGGCACTCTATTATATTTGTTCTCAGCACTTTCAAAATGTAAATAGGGTTTGAGTTAACAAAGAAAGATTGAGATAATTTTAAGTGTGGTGCTATGATGCATCTCTTGGAGAATTTCTTGACTTCATGTGCTAGAAAAGAGGCTTGTTTACTCTCCTTTATGTTCCACTTGGAATCTAAAATTACCCGAACGTAAAATATCTGCTATTTGCTAGGTCAGTGTGCAACAAAGCACAACTCATAACGTAGTGAGTTCATTCCTGAGTGAGTGGATGGTTTCAACTGCCTGAAACCTTTAGGAGGTTAGTATGCTCCTTATTTAAGAAGACACTGCTAAAGCCCCACGATTCTGGATACTTTTCATCCAGACTTCAAAAGCGTCCCCCTTTTTTGGGAAAAGTTGTTAAGAAGGTGATCAGAAGGCCCTGGAAGAGGATTACCCAGAGATATTTCAGCCAGGGGCATAATATACAGCAGGGGTAGGCAAATATGGTCACTTCACAATCTGTAGACATCAACTCAGGGGTGAAATCCAAATTTTTTCCCTACCAGTTCTGTGGGCATGGCTCGGTGAACTGGCAGGGGAAGGATATTGCAAAATCTCCATTCCTACCCTACTCCAGGGGAAAGATGGAGTGGCGTAGCAGGCTAATGCCTCCTATTAAGGCAGCATTTAACATCCAGCTGCCTGCAATTACTGCGAGTTCTAATCTCACCAGGCTCAAGGTTGACTCAGCCTTCCATCCTTTCTAAGGTGGGTAAAATGAGGACCCGGTTTGTGGGGGCAATAAGCTGACTTTGTATAAATATACAAAAAGTATGAAGGCTATTGCTTAACGCATTGTAAGCCGCCCTGAGTCTCCGGAGAAGGGCGGCATATATATATAAATAAAATAAAAATTAAAAAAAAGATACTGCAAAATCTCCATTCCCTCCTCTCCTGGGGAAAGGATATTGCAAAATCTCCATTCCCACCCCACTCTGGGGCCAGCCAGAGGTGGTATTTGCTGGTACTCAAAATTTCCACTACCGGTTCTCCAGAACCTGTTAGAACCTGCTGGATTTCACCGTTGCTCCAACTCCCAGAATTCCTGAGCTGAGATGGCAGTGTTAAAAACTCAGAAACCACTCAAAGACTGTTACAACCACATGAAATCATTGTGGCACACAAACCAACTAAAACCCTCCAAAACATCCTAAGTAAACTTAAAGATCCAGCAGTCCCAGGAAAAACAAACCAGAAATATCTATAACATAGAGAGCAACGAGGATCCTTCCCGATACAATTTATTTTAATACAAGTATCGATAAAGGAGAATATTTTAGCTCAGGGTTGAAATGAGGGATTCTTGGTGCTTTCTGAGCTTGGTTGTTTCCTTGAAGACGTTTCATTACTCAAACTAGGTAACATCATCAGTGCGAGTGAAGAATAGGCTTTGCTCTCAGTTTATATTCTAGTACAGTGATGGCTAACCTTTTTGGTGCCGAGTGCCCAAAGCGTGCGCACGGGCAACCCCAAAATGCAATGGGAACGCCCACCCGCATGTGCCTCACCCCTGAACATGAGCCCCACCCCGCGCACGCGTGCACATCCCTGCGCATGCGCAGTGCCCCCCTCACCCATTTTTGGCTTCCAGGTTGGTGCAGGAGGCTTTCCAGGCCCAAAACAGGGTGTGTGTGGGGGGGGAGCGCCTACATGCGCAAACCCCCCAAAATGCAATGCAAGCATTCCCCACACATGCACCCCCCGCATGTGTGCACCCCCTGCATGCACCCGCCCCCCACGCATGTGTGGCAGAGACCCAAAGACCAGCTGGTTCTTAGGAAGCGCAAGAGTGCATGCACAGTGAAGCTAGGCTGGGATAATGGCTGGTGTGCCCGCAAAGAGGGCTCTGCATGCCACCTGTGCCATAGGTTCGCCAACATGGTTCTAGTAGCTTGCCCTGTCAGTCTTGGTGGTTCTTTGGTTGGGCTGTTTACTGTTAGTTCCTCAATTACGGTATTGTTTAGTTCTTGATTGTTGGTCTGATGTTGATCTTTGTGTTAATCTATTCTATGCTAATCTGTGTATTGATTACTGCTGTGGAAGTGTTTTGTAGGATCCTCTCTCGTATTTTTTTTTTTTCTGATGCAACAACTTAGAACATAGAAGAACTATCAAAAAGCCGCAGCAACGGAAGGCACTGACTGGACTTGCACAACAAGTTTAAAAAAAAAAACAAGACAATTTTGGTTAGCTATTTAGGAAGACTTTTGACAATGGAAAGGGTGCTCAGCAAATGATGATCTTGGCTTAGCTGGATCTGTTTAAACAGAAACGGGATGGCCCTTTGCTGGGGATACCATAACAGTGCATTCCTGCCATGGGTGGAACTAAACACTTTCCAACGTGGCTTTTAATCAATTCTATGATTCTACAGTTTAAGTATGGGTGTGGGGGCCTAGTGGTTAAGATGCTGGGCTTGTCAACCAGAAAGTCAGCAGTTCCGAGACCCAAGCACCATGTGACAGGGTGAGCTCCCATTCTTACCCCAGCTCCTGCCAACCTAACAGTACAAATGCATGTAAATGCAAGTAGATAAATAGGTATCACTTTGGTGGGAATGTAACAGCATTCCATGCATCTCGGCATATAGTCATGCCGGCCACATGACCACAGAAGCGTCTTTGGACAATGTTGGCTCCCTCGGCTAGTAAATGGAGATGAACAGTGCCCCATAGAGTCAGGCATGACTGGCAGGGGAAACCTTTACCTTTATGTTTACAATTTAACTATAATTTATTAAATAAACCCAAATTGATGGGTTTATAGTATACACACAGATGTAAAACATGAGTCACAAATCACAATAGGTGAGTCTGCACATCATGCTAAGATCCCAAAACATAACACACTAGGCCACAGAACTGTGAACATACTGTGACGTTTGTACTGTATTTTATATATTCTTTCGGATCAATCTTGCAACAACTGTCTAAGCCATGTCTTCTTTCCACCTAAAATACTACGTAAATGCTGAACATGCCAAAGTTTTTGTCCATCCAAACTTGCCTTCACTATGCCAAGTGCAAGGGAGAATTTAAGTAATTCCTCTGTAACGTCATGATATCTTTTGGTTGCAGCTTTAAGTAAAGCCGTTGTGCTATCCTAAAATGTAAATGAATGCCACAGCTGTGGGAGAGCGATTTTTTTTCAAAATATGGTTCCTTTTAATTCTGATCGTGAAGCCCGAACTGCATTTTTTAGGTACTGTAAGGACAGCGTCTAATGTGCCAAGCGACAATGAGAAATACTTGAGAAAATATTCTAGCCAGAATAAACACCCAAATAAATAAACTTTATTATAGGTTTATTTGTGGTAATTTGAGTGTCTATTCTAGCTAGACATGTGATGCGACACCCGGAAAAATACGGCATCCTTCACTTAATCCTCCAAAGGAAGATTGAAGACAAACGAGGTCCAGGCAGAAGAAGAACATTGTGGCTTCAAAACCTTAGGGACTGGTTTGGACAAAAGTCAGCAGCACTTTTTTATGCGGCTGTTGGTAAAAATAGGATCACCAACATGATCGCCAACGTCTGATGACGGATATGGCACAAGAAGAAGAAGAATTCTAGCTAGAATACATTCTCAAGTATCTCTCATCATTGTTATGCTACCTATGTCTTGAAATAAAATGCTTGGACGATCGGTCAACAGGAACCAAAGAATTAGCCACAAAATCGTATTTGTAAGAGGCCTTAATTCCCTATTCACAGTCCTTCAATGGGAAAGGAGGTCTTAATCTGCATATATGTGATTTTAAACTGACAACAGGTAGTTCTCAACAAAGAACCGTAATGGAGTCTGCCCATTATGGTTGTATGTTGCGACAGTCGTAAGCTGTATGTTGTATGACAGTCATAAATAACCAAACCCCGATTTTACGACCTTTTTTTGTGGCAGTCGTTAAGGAAATGCTGTAGTTGTTAAGTGAACTCATGGCTAAGTGACCGGTTGTAAGTGTAATACACGGCGTATTTCATGAATTCAGAAGGACAACATGGGAGGGGCCTTTGTATAATCATATCTCAAGTAGTTCAACCTTTGGTCCCTGGTTACTCTTTGCAGTTGTAATGCTCAGAACCTTCCATAGTGGGACGTTCTATGAACGAATCATGTACTCAACGGATAATTCTGAAATCTTTTTTATCTACATCAAACAAATCTCCAATCGGCACTAATGAGATTAATATTGAAAAGGAATCCTCTTTGCTTTCTCTTGAATAAGCTGTCGCTTCTTTCCCCTCACCATGATGGAAATCAGGATGCCAAATACAAGAAATCTAAACCAACCCAATATTAAATGAAGCTTTATTAAGAGCCTTGGATAGTACAGTGGTCTAAAGCACCCTGTTATTAACATCAGCTGCCTGCAATTATTGCAGGTTCGAATCTCACCAAGGCTCAAGGTTGACTCAGCCTTCCATCCTTTCTAAGGTAGGTAAATTGAGGACCCAGTTTGTGGGGGCAATAAGCTGACTTTGTATAAATATACGAAAGTATGAAGGCTATTGCTTAGCGCATTGTAAGCCGCCCTGAGTCTCCGGAGAAGGGCGGCATATAAATCAAATTAAAAAAAAAAAAAAAGCTACGGTCAATAAATGTCCCTGGATTAGTATTTATACAGATAGGGCTGACCACACCATATGGAAATATGTTTTTGTTCCGTGTGAATTATTATTAGGAGTATTCAGATGCAAAGGCAAAATATAGGTAGTCCTTGACTTACAACCATTGTTTAGTGGCCATTCGAAGTTACAACGGCACTGAAAAAAGTGACTTATGACAGTTTTTCACACTTACGCCCACTGCAGCATCCCCATGGTCAGGTGATCAAAATTCGGATGCTTGGCAACTGACTCACATTTATGGCAATTGCAATGTCCTGGGGTCATGTGACCACCTTTTGCGACCCTCCGACAAGCAAAGTCAATGGCGAAACCAGATTTACTTAGCAGCTGTCACTAACTTAACAACTGCACTGATTCATTTAACAACTATGACAAGGTCGGTCGTAAAATGAGGTTCTTAACTGTCTTGCTTAACCACAGAGATTTGGGGCTCAATTGTGGTCAAGGAGTACCTGTATGCGTGAAACCATATGTGGGTTCTCAGATAACACCTATATGTACCAGTGTTGAAATTCAGCCAGATCTATCCAGATCGTGTGATCTGGTAGTGCCGGAGGCGGGAGGCTCTGCGCACCCACCTGGATGTCATCACATCCCGTTTTTGACCCTCTGCGCATGCACAGATGGCTGTGTGCATATGTGAAGGAGGCACGCGCGAGCGTAGCAAGTGTGCAAGCGCGCTCACATTTGCAAGCTGGTAGGGAAAGGTAAGTGAATTTCACCCCTGGTACAGTCTTTTAAACAGCTGCATTTCCCCCCCAGCTTTATTTAGCTGCGCTCTGCAGCAGAAGATCATCCACAGAATATTTGCACTTTATTTAAGAAGTTGTGGACAGTTGCTCTAGGAGCTTCCCTTTGCACTCCAAAATTCCCATCCTGCCTTTCGAATCCAAAAAACTATACAGAGGGAACAATAACTATTATTTGGCCATTTTAATCAGGTTTCAAGAACAGGAGTCATAAAGGAAAGTCTGTGTTCACTCAAGCCACTGAAGAAAAGTTTAGCTAAGCACTATGCCCAGATCCTGCCTGTGTGATTGATTTTATGTTTCAGTATTTTGGGCAAATGCAGGAAATAAAGAGTAAAGTATGGTTCAATTAATCATGTCAGGTAACCTTAGCCACACAATGATAATGTGCACCAACGCAATAACCATACAAATTAGGGAAGAAACTAATGAAAACGAAGAGTGACAATTCATGTATATGTAAGATGTGATATGTTGGCAATCTTATAGAAGGACTTACTATCTATGTATGTTGCAACTGATAAAACTACAATTAGTCCTTGACTTACAACAGTTCATTCAAAGTTACAGCAGCACTGCAAAAAGTGACTTATGACCGTTTTTCACACAACCTTTGCAGCATCCTCATGGTCACGTGATAAAAATTCAAATACTTAGCAACTGACTCACATTTATGACAGTTGCAGTGTCCCAAAGTCATGTGACCCACCTTTTGTAACCTGACAAACGAAGTCAACGGGGAAGCCAGATTTCACTTTACAACCGTGTTACTAACTTAACTGCAATGATTCACTTAACAACTGCGGCAAGAAAGGTTGCAAAAACAGGGCAAAACTCACTTAACAACTGTCTCACTTAGCAACAGACGTTTTGGGCTCAATTGTTGTCGTAAGTCGAGGACTACCTGCAATCATAGGAAGCGCCCTTTCTCTATACCTTTCCCACGCTTGGATATCAACCCTGAAATTCAAACAAGAAAAGTAGGCGATGAACTGAGTTCAAAAACCGCTTCTGCAAGATTTTGCCCAGGTAGGTATGCGGTGTCCTTTTCTACAACCACAATCACAGCCATACAAACTCAAGAGCTACAAGAGAAAGGAAGTTTGCAAACTGCCCGCCTTCCCTTTGAACCAGTTGAAAAGCCCCCCACCCCCCTTTGAACCCTCTGCCTTGTGCAAATCCAATCCGGAAAAGTGAGAGTTGATGATTCATACCGTGGCAAAAATACGGAATTTTAGCCCGGAAATTGCAGCCAAGAGCCGGGTTGCAAAAGCCAGAGGCTGGCCTGCAGCTCCGTGTACATGTCTACCTCCGTGTTGTTTCTCTGTGTCATATATGTGCGTATATGCCTAATTATGTATGTTATGTACCCCGTTTCCCCAAAAATAAGCCCTCCCCGAAAATATATTTAAGCGCAGAGCTGGAAATCAGGTAAGACGGCAAGAGGATTTCCTGTCTTGCTCCAGGCACCCCCAAATAACAAGACCTCCCTAAAAATAAGGCCAAGCGCTTATTTCGGGGTTCAAAAAAAATATAAGACAGGGTCTTATCTTGGGGGAAACACAGTATATATGCATGCATGTAGGTAGGTAGGTAGGTATGCATCTATGTATGCATGTATGTATATATGTAGGTAGGTAGGTAGATTATGCATGTAGGTAGGTAGGTATGCATGTATATAGGTAGATAGGTATGCATGTATCTATGTATGTAGGTAGGTATGCATGTAGGTAGGTAGGTAATGTATGTATGTAGACATGGTTATGTAGTGTATATTGGAGGTGGGGAACCCTTGGAGAGTTGCGTGCCACAAAATTTCATTTTAATGCATGCCGATTAGTCTACATTCGAAGTGACAATAAAGTTGTTGTTATTATTCTATTCTATTTTTCTATTCTATTCTCCAAGCGGGCTGGACCAGCCACGGACGGGCAGCCCGTCGCCTTGGAAGCCACGGACAGGCCCAAAGCCGGGCGGAACAAAAGCGGAGACGAAGCCAAAACCAGCGGCGCTCCCTGGGATCCTCCGGCCTCTTTTCCAACGGCAAAGCCGAGGCGGATGGGATATATATATATATATATAAAGGGGCGCCCCCGGGCTCCAATTCTCCCGCCTCAGCCTGCTGGGGATGATGGGTCCCCCACACACTCACTCACTACCACCCTCACCCAGGCAGACGCCTCACCTGCTCGGAGAGGGGCCCCTTTCAGGCTCCGCTGCGGCCGCCTTCCTCCAACTCCTCCTCGGCGTCTCGCAGCGGCCGCGGCTCCTCCACGTTCCGCTTCAACGTGGCAGCCGGAGCACCGCCTTCATCGCGCCGGCTTCCGGCACTAACCGACGCCCGCCCGAAGGTTGGGCTCATGGGTTGGGCCTACTACGCCACGCAAGCGCGGAGCCTTGGTCGTCGACGGCCTTTTCGGGGCCGCCGGCTGAGGCGGGTGGGCAAGGGAGAATGGGTTCTCTTGCCCGCATGGAAAGCGCCTTTCCTTTCCTTTCCCGCGGACTAGGCCGCAAAAGATGCTGCGGGGGTTGAGACACCCCCTCAAAGGGCTACGCCGGGCTCCTGCTGCTCAGTCCACGGACGCGAGCCGGTGTGGGCATTGGGCAAAGTCTGCCTAATTTATTTTTTTGCAGACAATATAACATAATTTAAATCAGGGGTCTCCCAAACTTGGCAACTTTACGCCTTGTGGACTTCAACTCCCAGAATTCCTCAGCCAGCTTTGCTGGCTGAGGAATTCTGG
>WNWU01000007.1:38831657-38846408 GCA_012654045.1 Ptyas mucosa | reverse complement strand
ACTGCACATCAGAACAACTAGGCACAAGTTTTTTCCTGAATGCCATAACTGCTTAACAACTAATTCCCACAACACTGTCAAATAATTTACTAAGACTGTATTACTATTATTCTTCTCTTCCTTACTATTATCTATCTCAGTGATGGCGTTTCTGTAGCGGCACCCGCCCTGTGGAATGACCTACCCCCAGAGATACGTATGATACCTGACCTCCGGGCTTTCTGACGAGCCCTGAAAACACATTTATTTCATCTAGCCGGCCTGGCTTGACCCTATTGTTCTGGTTTTAAATTACAAATTGGTTTTAACTTGGTTGTTTTAAATTGTGGGCCAAAACTATTTAATTATTTTAAATTGTCTTTTAATTTTGTATGCTCTGTTTTATTTTGGCTGTTCACCGCCCTGAGTCCAGCTGGAGAAGGGCGGTATACAAATTAATTAATTAAATAAATAAATAAATGGCTAACCTTTTTGCCATCACGTGCCAAAAGCGGGGAGAGTGCGGGGGGAGTCACGCGCACGTGTGCCCACACCCATAATTCAATGCGCCCCCCTCCCGTGCCTGTGCGTGCGACCCCTTCATGCTCCCCCCACTTTTGGCACGCAATGGCACGGTAGCCCCAGTAGGCCTGTTTTTTGCCCTCCCCAGGCTCCAGAGGCTTTCTTGGAGCCTGGGGAGGACAAAAACAGCCTTCCCCAGCCCCCCAGAGGCTGCAAACAGCCCATTTCCTGACTTCCGGTGGGCCCGGAAGGCCAGAAAATTAGCTGGCCAGCACACGCATGTTCGCTGGAGCTGAGCTAGGGCAATGCTCGCGTGCCCACAGATATGGCTTCACGTGCCACCTGTGGCACGCGTGCCATAGGTTCGCCATCACAGATCTATCTCTTCCCATTTATTACTATAACCATGTTGCTTGTATCTTTCAATTTATACTGTTTTTGTTTTCTAGTAAGGTTTGATAGCGTATTAGTAACCTTGACTATCACTAAGTGTTGTATCTTTATATTCTTGATGAATGTATTTTATTCTCCTGATGTACACTGAGAGCATATACACCAAATTCCTTGTGTGTCCAATCACACTTGGCCAATAAAGAATTCTAATCTATTCTATAGATCTATTTCGAACTATTTAGCTCTCATCAGCCAGCTATATACCCTTCTGGGATTCAGCTTGCATCACAGCTGAAAGGCAAAAGCTGTATGCTCCATCCCATATTTGGGTAGACCCGTTTGCCCTGATGAAAACATGTCAGTCCAGTTGCTTTTTCCAAAAAATAAAAATACCTTTGAGACAACTATGTTCTGGGTGACTGAGAATCCTCATAGGCATTTGACTATTAATGCTGCTTACTTATAATGCTGGTCGGTGACTGCAATAAAACTACTATAGTTATGGTGGGCATCTAACGTGGCCATCGGGTATGAACAGGGCAAATGCTTTTGTAATTAATCCTCGTTTCAGGAAACCTGTTGGGTAGGTTCAAGTATCATGCCAAGCCACCTTGTACAAAGAGATAGCAGTCTAGGCGGTGCTAAGCTATTGCTTGATCCCCACGTCATGTTCAGACACGCTTCTTTTTGGCTGGAACAGGTTATAGACTAGAGATCTATGACTAGCCCTGTTCTCGGCTTAAACCATTGCACAGAAGTGTTAAAAAAGCAAATACTGTATTGGGGTATTTTGTCAACCCCAGTAAGTAAAATATTTTCATTTAAGAAGTCAGCTATGCCTTACACCACACAAATAAATGAAATACTGTTGCCATCTATACATATCTGTACATAGCCATAAAGAATTCAAAAAAAAAAATAATCTCATGTTCATCCCTAATTTTAAAGCCTAAATAATGTATCTTAAAATAACAGCAAACCAGTTAGTATTTTCCATTTACATGAGGTGAGGGAACATATGCTAAAATATTCATACAAACCCTGAAATATTATATTCTTATACTCCGAAAAATATGGTATTTTATTTAAAGTTGTAACACTGCATAAAAATTACATATTTATATCTCTTGAAATAAACATCTCAACCCCTCTCAGTGCTTACAATACTTATGATTTCAGCAACCCCTTTAATAATACAGTATAGAAATCAAAACACGTAAGGCAACATTAAGGTATTTCTTTATTTTAAATAAAATCAGTAAAATACAAGAAGTTGATTTCTATAATTTTGACAAACCTTGAAGTTCATCTCCCCATTTCCCTTGGAAATCTGATCCATTAAGCGGGGTTAAGTTTTTAAAAAACAGATGGAAAAGTCAGATGAAAGTTGAGTTTTCTACAACATGAAAAAAAATTGATGAAGAATCCACAGCACGAATGTTTGGCCTTTTAAAAACATACCTAAGGAACAAAATATTTTACATGTAATCATTTTTTGAAAAGCATGAGACTTGATTGCATACTAATGTTCTCTAAGTTATGTTTTTAATGTTGACCCACAGGTTGGTTTTTTTAAAGTAAGATATAATTTAATTTTTGGTGATAAGGGGCAATACATTTAGAAAATGACTCCATTTTATGTAACATTTTAACCATTAAAGATCCCTTTGTGGGACCTGTCAAAAGCTAGATTGCCACAAAATACAGAATAGCAGTATATGCAAATAAATTTCTATCGGTGATACAACCATATACAACATCTTAATAATAAAGTTGATTTCACACAAACTTTTTGCATCTGTGTGATCAATCTGATATGTATTCAGAGTTCTCACAGTACTGTTTTATTTAGTTGCTAAACCCAAAAAAAATGCAAGCAATTCACTGGTTTAGTTTGCAGCTAACAAACCAAAGCTATAACGTAGGTTTGATTTTAGTGACTAGTATATATACACCATTAAAATGTATAGTTTGCTCAACATAGTGGCCTAGTTTAACATTACCCCCATTGGATCAATTATTTTATTCTCTACTACTACAGCATTGCAAAATATTTTAATGGTTACCTGGTTATCCTCCAAGAGAAATTTGTTTCCTGAAAGCAAGAAAAAAAGTACTGTGAATACATAAATATTATAAACGATATTTACATTTATAGGTTGAAATATACTTTAGTCAAAACTGAAACAAAACAAAATATGGTGTCCTCATCTATGTGGATAATAATCACAGCAAATCATGATGTGAACAGCAAAAGTATTTTAATCATTGAACACCACAGAAAAACTGGCCAAAAGAAAGGTATCAATCTGAACATCCATGTTGCAGATATGTAAATATATTAGCCTGGCATTTTAAATGTATATTATATTTTATGGGCATAGTCTGATCTGGCGGTGTGCTCCAGATTCCTTCAATTAAATACCATTTATCAAGACTCTGGGAGCACATCTTCTCTGCAATAGTGCCTCCCCTCTGGAACAAGATTCAAACAGTCCCCATCCTACTGCTACTTTGAAGGTTCTCCAAAGATGTGACTCTTTGCCCAGACCTTTGGCAAGAGATTTAAACCATTTTGCATTTTCTATGGTCCCTATCCAGGTTTGATTTCTCTGCCACCATCTTTTTATTGTTTTGCATTTTTAAATGTTTTAAAAAGTTTGTAAACTGTCAGAATCACTGGGAAGGAGGCAGTACTGTGTATAAATCTAATTACTAATTTTACGGCAGAATTCTGAATCTTTTGTAAACAGTATCAATTCATAGAAATTATACATCATAATAAGTATGCATTCTTAGTTATAGTTAAGAGCAGATTCACTGGAATCAAAATCTTTATCAATGTTTTACTTATCCTTTATTAATGTACTTTACAAATTTATAGGGCTGTCCAACACACAAATACCTCTGGGTGGCTTATATTAAAATATAAACAGAACCACCCATAAAACCACCAACTCAATTGTGGAACCAGAAACTTATCCAAATATGAAAAAATCTGATTCAATGCACAATCTAATACATGGAAAGGAAATCTTCAGGGGAAAAATAGCAAATCTTACCTAAAATTTTGGGACTTCACGTTCCAAACACTGCATACGTATTAATTCTTTTAAAGAAGCAAAACAATTAACGATTCCTTTATTATCATCCAAGAATAAAACGTACGTCTAAAGTACAGCGAGGTTTGTTTGAGGCATGTCCTTAAATCAAATGTAAATCACATTACCTATTGTATTATAATTCCCACGTTTTCTCGTAAGGTAAGGGGCCACTTTAGTGGCTATACCGAAGAGGCCACAAAAAACTTGGTTCAAGAGAATTCCTCTATAGCCATCAAAAACCAACTGAATGTCCGGCTTTGCTCCAACCCCCAGGGATCCCTCTCAACCCAGAGTTCCCAGAACTTCAGTGATTTGGGTTTGCCATGCAACACGTGGCTTATAAACCAGGAGGACGGCATCCGAATTAGACTTAGAACTTGGAATAACTTTGTCACTTTAAATCAGATCTTCAAACTTGGCAGCTTTAAGACTTGTGGACTTCAAATCCCAGAATTCTCAAGCCAGCATAGTTATATTAGCTGGAGAATTCTGGGAGTTGAAGTCCACAAGTCTTAAAGCTGCCAAGTTTGGGGACTCCTGCTTTAAAGGTACACTAATCGGCATACATTAAATATTTAATATTTAACAGGTAACAGTAAGAGTTGGACGGTACCTTGGAAGTCATCTAGTCCAACCCCCTGCTCACGCAGGAGACCTATACTAGGGATTCGAACCGCCAACTTTTCTGTTGCAGTTGATCCCAATATTTAACAGGCCCAGTTGAAGTCCACAAGTCTTAAAAGCTGCCAAATTTGGGGGACCCATGCTTTAAAACGTACACTAAACGGCATACCTTAAAATGGAAGCTTCGTTGCATGCAGCTCTTCAAAAGCAAGCAATTAAGGGGAAGCAAATCCCCACCCGCACGTGCCCTTCACCCGCGCAGACTACAATGCACATCATCCCCTCCCAAGGAGCCCGATGCTCGCCTCTTTCGCCAGAATTAAAGGCACGAATCCTCTCTCCCCCCCCCCCCCCCCCCCCCCCCCGAGCGAGGCGGTTACTCTCAAACCTTCCTTCCCCCGGACACAACCGACCCCTGGCGTGCAATTCGAAGGACAAAGAAAAATAATATCCTGTAATTATTTTCCGATTTGTATTTATCTAATTAACGTCCCACCGCGAGGAGAGAGCAGGGGGAAGGCTTCGCGGCGGTCCCTCTGACCCGCCACGCGCAACCCCCACCACGACCCGCCGCGCTCTGAAGCGCCGCGCGGAAAGAAAGCCCCTCGCCGGAACCCGCGAATAAAAGGACTCCCCCTTCCTTCTAGCCGCGCTCCCATTGGTCTAAGCCAATCGCCGGCTTTGATTGGCGCGCGGCTTTTTTCCCCTCCCCCCTGCTTCCGGTGTTTTGAGCGTTCGGCGGTCAGTTCCATAGCCATAGAGAGATGTGACAGTTTTCTAAGGAAAGAGGAGCGTAAAGCAGTTGTCCTTCAGCGCTTCCGGTGCTACTTCCGCTTTCGTTTGGCAAGGTGGTGGTGGAGTTGTGAGGGGTTTTTTTTGTTTTTTTTTGTACGGGGTTTCGGCTACGGGGAAGACAAAAGAAGGCCTAAGGCGCCATTTTCCTGAGGGAAGGATTCCTCTCCCCTGCAGGAGAAGAGGACATCGGTTCGAATTTGGTATCTAAAACGGAAGGGAACCGAAGGACAGGCAGGATCCCTGAAGAGGTGGCTTCAGTTGACCCAATATTTAACAGATAACAGTAACAGAGTTGGAAGGACCTTGGAGGTCATCTAGTCCAACCCCCTGCTCATGCAGGAGACCCATACTAGGGATTCGAACTGCCAACTTTTCTGAACGACAAGCTCAGTGTCTTAGCCACTGAGCCACCTAGACCTGTCAAGGAATGGCCCCTGTTAAAAGGAGAGACTTCTTCCAGTTGTCCTCTATTATGGCTGATGGCACGGGCACATCCATTTAACTTTCTTGACGAGGATACGGAAGCTGCTGCCATCTTCTTCGCTTCGACTTCCCAAGCTATGCAACGATTCTTGGAATATCCCGGTGTTCTTCTAATCTAAGCCAAGCCCTATCCCTAACTTGGCTCCTTTCAGCTTTACCAACCAACCAAGCAACCAACCTGCCAGTCAAGGTCTGCCAGAGGCAGCCGTGGGTTGTGGTTGACGTTGTGGAGTGTTGTCAAGTCCCAAAAACTCAACTTTGGTGCTTCACACGATATAAGACCAAACGAAGTTGGAAATGTGGCGACTTTGAGATGTGTGGACTTCAACTCCCAGAATTCCTCAGCCAGCATGGGGGAACTGGGGAATGTGAGCATGGCTGGCTGGGGAATTCTGGGAGTTGAAGTCCAAAGTCTTAAAGCCGCCAAGTTTGAAAACCAATGCTGTTAAGACATTGTAGAGGGACAACGCTAGTTTACGGTGGCAAAAATATGAGAGACAGTGTGATATGGTGCCTTTAGAAAGTGGGACTGTTTATTTTTCTATCTCTGGGGGAGGGGGCATTGGAAATGGATATAATTCTCACAAGAACAGGAGAGAGAGAATGAGAGAGGGAGAGAGAACGAGAATGAAAGTGAATGAGAGAGAGACCTCTATACATCCTGGAAACTGTGGTGTCCAGTGTCTAGTCCAGGGATGGACTAGAAGACCTCCAAGGTCCGTTCCAACCCTACAACTCTATAATACTAATAATAATTTAATTATACAATTGCTGGGTGTGCCTGTGTGTGTGTGTGAGAGAGAGAGAGGACTGTGTGTGTGAGAGAGAGAATTAGCAAGAGAAGAGAAAAAGAGAGAAAAAGAATGAGAGAAAGACCTCTATACATCCTGGAAACGAATCCTGAAGTGCAGGCGAGCAATGTGCTTGGAGCTCTTCGGCTCAGAAGTTCAGGACCCGGGACAGCGGGACGAGCAGAGAGAGGAGCTTTTTGGCAATAGCAATAGCACTTAGACTTATGTACCGCTTCATATTGTTTTACATCCCTCTCTAAGCGGTTTAGAGAGTCAGTCTATTGCCCCCAACAATCGGGGTCCTCATTTTACCTCAGAAGGACGGAAGGCTCAGTCAACCTTGAGCTGGTCAGGATCGAACTGCCGAACTGCAATGATGCAAAAGGTGCTGGATCCCACCGCACTTTAAAGCAGATTTGGTGGAGAATGCAACAAAGAATAAACTCCCCTTTACAGATCACGTTGGATGGAGTCATAGAGCACGGAACCAGGGGATGTCAAGCCGTATCATGGCTTAAAAGTCTCACATAATTCAGTTATAGAGAGGCGAAGTGGTTAGAATACAATATTGCAGGTCAGTAGTTCGATCCTGACTCGAGGCTTAAGGTTGACTCAGCCTACCATCCTTCTGAGGTGGGTAAAATGAGGACCCAGATTGTTGGAGGGGGCAATATAATACGTTGGTGGCTATTCTCAACAGTATGTTGTAGGCAACTCCTGCTTTTTCTTCTTGGGCTACTGGGTCCTTTGGTTTACTTAAGGTATTTCGGAGGGCTTTAATGTGTTAATGTCAGTACAATGTGGTTGTGTCATGGGTTCTTTTTTAAACTTCTCCCCATGGCTTCTCCCCATGAAAGAGCCTTGGATAGTACAGTGGTCTAAAGCCCTGTTATTAACATCAGCTGCCTGCAATTATTGCAGGTTCGAATCTCACCAAGGCTCAAGGTTGACTCAGCCTTCCATCCTTTCTAAGGTAGGTAAATTGAGAACCCAGTTTGTGGGGGCAATAAGCTGACTTTGTACAAATATACAAAAAGTATGAAGGCTATTGCTTAGCGCATTGTAAGCCGCCCTGAGTCTCCGGAGAAGGGCGGCATATAAATCAAATTAAAAAAAAAAACAACCTACCCAATTTCAATAATCCGGACTGAGGTCCCTAAAAGCACTGGGCAGTTGAATTTTTGCATCTGTATAAATTTTGGGGAGAGGTTTTATTTAAAAACAAGATACCAAAGTAAAACAAACATGTCATCAGTTCTATTTATAATCATTTTCTCTATACCGTATTTTACTCCTATATTACTATTGGAAGTCAGAGCAATGTTTTTCTCTTACACTGATTTGTCTTTAATTCTTCTGTCACTGGGATTTTTTTCCCTTCTTTACTAATAAGCAGTTTATAAACCACTTGCACTTTCTGCGTTGTGCTTTCTTTGCTATGTTTCTTCTTTTTCGTCTGGACCAGTCAGTGTCTCTGAAATAAAGTTTAAAATGTCTTTTGCTCAGCTGATTTCTGTTTGTTGCTGACTGCCCCAACTTGTAAAATGCACGTCCAACATCTCCTCTCCCACTTGTTTGAAAATTGCAGTTTTTATAGGCAATTCAGCCATGGGGAGAAGGCTCAAATAGGAGGGGAGGAAAGCAACACAGGTGTCGGCAATTTTCTCAGCAGTCTGCTTTTCCACAGGTTGTTAACAGTCTCTTGGTTGTTTCTGAGACTGAATGCAAAAAGCCCTAATCCTCGTACGCTTCCTCTAATGTTTAAATCCTTGTCTGCTATAATTTCTATCCCATTAGGTCTAGCAAGAGAGACAAGCTTTGGATCCTGTAAGTTGAATAAATGTTATCTTCAACAAATTCAGTAAGTTTTATTCCTTTATACCAGTTTTTTAAAAGCATGTCTAAAAGTTGTAGTTGATTAATATACAAAATGAATGCAGAATCTGTAGAGTTCTGTTGCAAAAAAAGGGGGGGGGAGGGAGGGGAAGAGCATTAAATGGCGTTCAGAGATCAATTCAAGACTGCAAGATTGTGATGCAGGTTTTGACCCCTGAATTGTTCACATTGTACTGCAGTATTTGAGCACCATGTATTATGTTTAGAAATAAGGTGCTGGAGCGACCTAAGATTCTGATGTTATGATAAATGTGCAAATAAATGAGCCAGATTGTATAGTAGAAGCTGTTTGCTTCTGAAGTTTTCGTGACACGAATGACATGTGCTTGATGATTTCTACATCATAATTCAATATGGTAATATTCAGCATGACTGGCTAGGGAATTCTGGGAGTTGAGGGCTACACATTTTCAACCGGCCAAGCCTGAAAAATACTGGCATAGCTTCTCTTTCTTCTTAGAGAAATCAGTGGCAAAAATTAAAGTCTGGGTCCCTTAGTCGGTCCCATCTATTATGGGGACATAACAGTACAGAGATCTCTTTCTGTAATACTGTTCACTTGACAGACCACTTTGGAGATGTCATGTCAACTAGCTACATGATTGTGGTTCTCTTAATGACACTATCAAGAATTAATCTCAAGATTAAACTAGTCGTTCCTGAAGAGTGTCAATTATAAGAATTTCAGGAGGGAAAAATGTATAGGTAGTCCTTGACTTAGAGACCGTTCAAAGTTACGGCATTGAAAAAAGTGACTTATGACCATTTTTCGCACTTATGACCATTGCAGCATCTTCATGGTCATGTGATTTACACTCAGATGCTTGCCAACAGGTTTATACCGTGTTTCCCCGAAAATAAGTCCCTGTCTTATATTTTTTTGAATCCTGAAATAAGCGCTTGGTCTTATTGCCATGTGCTGAAAAGCCCGGGGATGTCTTATTTGGGGGGGAAAATAGGGTATTTATGACGGTTGCAGTGTCTTGAGGTCATCTGATCCCCTTTTGTGACTTTTTGACAAGCAAAGATAATGGGGGAAGCCAAATTCACTAAACAACGGTGTTACTAATTTAACAACTGCAGCGACTCGTTTAAGAAACGTGGCAAGAAAACTTGTAAAATGGGGCAAAACTCCCTTTAACAAATTTCTCACTTAGCAACATAAATTTTGGGCTCAATTGTGGTACTAGAGGCATTAGAGATTTTGTCTTCTGAGTCTCTAGTGAAGTGTGAATGTAATAATTTTCAGTGGCCCCAGCAGAAGCAAAATTCACCCAAATTATTGAATGGTTATTCAGGATACGATGAAAGAATCTTATGTAATGATCATTTTAAAACACTGCATTTTATGACTAGTCCCCACCCTCGTTGTGATAGACAGGTGGTCTGGTTAAGCTGTGCTGTTTCATCCTTTATAAGTAAGACTTGGGGCTGAATATTTATAGATACGAACTACAGCAGTGGTGGGTTCCAACCGGTGTTACCACTGGTTCTCTTCACGCATGCGCTTTGCGTGAACATAGTGCACAAACTCAGTTGGGTTTCTGCCCAGCTGAGGTGCAGCAATCCACTCTGCTGTGCCTATCAGCTGGGCTAAAAACCATGAAATAAAGGTAGGAATAAAGCGGGGGCGGGCAGGGGGGCCCAGCTCCCAGTCACAGAGAACCAGTTCGGTGATGTCACATCGTCACCACTACTGGCTTGGCCGAACCGGACCGAACCGGGAGCAAAGCTGGATGAGGAATTCTGGGAGTTGAACTCCGCAAGTCTTAAAGTTCCCAAGGTTGGAAACCCCAGATCTAGACTTTTATAATTAAGTGTGTTTTTACTAACCAGCACTAACCTGGTGAGGTTTTGTTAACTACTCAACAATTACAGAGGACAGCCAGTAACTGCCTTGTTCTCACAAAATTTTAAAGGACAAACAAGTGTTTTAACAGAGGGAATTTAGAGGAGAGAGAGAGAAAGCCAAGGCTACATGTCAACATCAGCATCAATAATGACAGAACAAATTATATAAGGAAAAACATTTAAGCAAAAATGAGAAGTTTAACTTTGAAAAAAGTTTCAGGTGACACATTTTAAAAATTAGCGGCAAATGAACTGTCAAGTTATGGTGGTTATGCTAATGAAATCTAGTACAGTGGTACCTCGGGTACTCGACTGCTTCAAAACTCCTCAAATTTGGCACTTGACACATTTTGTCCTATAAAAATGATGTCTTGGTATTCATCCTTGTTTGGTACTCGACGCATTGCAAAAGGAATTGGGGGACAGCCGCAAAGTGGACAGGAAGTCAGCTATGGGGTGGGAAAGTCGCTGACATAGAAAAAGGGACAAATGGGAAGTCCTTCCAGGAGAAACAAAGGTTCATGTGATAAGTCGCATGGTTTGTTTGCTACTCATCTTTTTTAGAACTCTGGGTGCCTTGCGGAACCAATAAAGCACGAATAGCGAGATACCACTGTAATTTCTTCATATTACTGATGTTAGGCAAAGAAAAACACATTTGTCAGTTTGTACATAATAGTATAAACATTTTATTTTTTTTCTTTATCTGACATTTGTTTTTACAATATAGAAAAGTGTATTCTTTTAATAGGTCTAGTAATATAAATTTTTATCTATTTTTGGATGTAAACCATAACTAGAAAATTTTCCCAAATACCCTCCCCCCATCTCAAAATCTGCTAATAAGGGGATGCAATATAAAAGCATTCTGGCTAAGCAGCTCCTAATTATTGTTATAGGGGCTTTGAAAGAAACACTGCAGAATCTCAGCTGACAGAGAGGATCACAACGCAGGCATAATTTTGATAAGCTGCTATCAAGATCTTGGTATATTTTACTAACCTGTGAGCACTTTCATGCAAACAATCAAGAAAAACTCAAAGGGGAGAAGATCCAAGCTATGTAGAAGAGGCAGCTTGTTCTTTGAGACAAAAAACTAGTTTTCTTTGATTGCACCTTCTTCAAATCTTTTACACACAATTCCATTATACATAATCTACAACCAGAATCCAAACTTCACAGAAGGTTTTCTGCACACTTATAAATACACATCACAAAAAAAAGGTGCAAGTTAAAATAAGACACAGAATATGTACAACATAAAACGAATGTAATTCTAGACAAAGCAATGCATGTTTGAAAAATAACTTGATCGAGCTTTACTCACTTACACTAGTTTACATTTATACAAATCTTATTGTATGGAGATTTATGAAATTAGTAAAAAGGCAAGTCTTCATCTACTCAGAAAATTAACAAACTCTTGCCCGCTCAAAAATAATTCTATTTGTAAAAGAATTATATCGAAATAAACAGCTTCCCTTTCAGGGTTGTATGTAATTTAAGCAAGTTTGCTATGTACATACATATTGTAATACAATAGAATGTGTGTTTGTGTGTGTACATATATCTATACACACACCCACAATTATATGGAGAAAACATCCATTTTGAGGAAAAAAAAATTGCAGCACTATAATTACAGAGCAGGCTACATTATCTAGCAGGTGCTTGCTAATTTAAACATGGAACTTAGATATTCATAAACTCATCGAACAATTTCTTCACTACAAAACCATGCAGTTGTGTTTCACATTTTAATCGTTTTTTTTAATCGCAAAGGTTCTCTCTCCCTAAGCAGTTCCATCCAAATAATGTTATTCCACTCTTTTCTCTCTTTCCCAAGGAAATCTTTTAGGTTTTTGTCCTAAGACTATGCTTCTAAAATATACTTTTAAAATATAAACTAAGCCGATTGAATAACAAAAAGAATGCACACAGCTTGAAATTGGTTTGAACACTGCTAAAAGAACATCTTGGCTGAATACTTACTGGGACTAATGCTTGCCCTCGGCTGAAGAAAAAAAGTTTCACCACCTCAGTAATACCTTCCCCTCCCTCTCTTATCCACTTCAACCATAACCCGACAGACTGAAGTCGATGCATGAATGCTCACGGACGTAAGAGAGCACAAAGTCTATCATTATTACAGAGTGGCCAACTTGTTCATCATACTGAACTCTGTAAATGACAATCATACAGATTTTTTTTTTAAAAAAAAAGACACCTCAGCCTTCAAAAGATGCACCCTCCACACTGGGCCATGCGCAATTTAAAACAAAACTCATGCAATTCTTATAAAGGCAGTAAATGAGCTATGTCTAAGCAATTCACTGACAACGGATGAGGACCATATTAGGGTACTGACTTCTTCCCTTTCCATTTAAAAATATCTTTTCAAAAGCAATTTCACCATGGGTTATCTGGAATGGAGGCAAAAAGATTTGAGAAACACAAGAGACCCAAACGAATAACTTCTTCCGGAAACTCAGACAGTATAGTAAGAACATCGGCCATTTTACACAACAGAAGGTAGCCTCTAATTTTAGCACTTCCAGACATAACTGGCTTCTGGAATCCTCAGGGATGGGGAATTTTGTAAATTGAAGTCCAGACTTTAGGAAGTAACCCAGATTTGGGGAAGTCTAAGGATTATCTTGGTCATCTCTTTATAATTAAAGGAGAAATATTACCAAGTGTTCCTTAGTTTAGAAATATCCCCAGTATTGCTTCCACTAACAAATATGGGCATGATCATAAATTTATTTCCACCTATTCCTGCCGTTGAGTATGAATAAAGCTTAGAGACTACAAATATAAATTAAGATTAAATTAATTAAGATCTTTTTTTATTAGTCTACTGAAGTATTTGAAGGAGAAACTGGGAAACTCAATAGTTGACCGGATAGTTACATTCTAAACAAACAAGAGAAAGGTTTGTCCTCATTTTGTCGTAGGGCATATAGCAGAAATGTTAAAAATCTAATTACACTGACGTTTGTCAAATAAAATGTTGATCCCCTCGAAAGCCAGACATGAAAATGTCGTATTAAAATTTGGAATATATATTTTACAGTGATGTATTTTTAAAAACATACCAAAATGATTTAAGATACCAATTATGACCTTGATTTTTTTTTCTATCAATGTTATATATCTGCAGCTATTACTGCTAGGGTGTTAATATTTTAAGATCAACAGACAAGGCACTGTCACTGAAATTAGATTGTGGTCAACAAGATAACTTTTAAATTTGCATTTTTTTAAAGCTGTTTTTCAACAAATATTTATTTTTTAATAATTTCCACTCAGCATTAACTCCCCACAGATGTACCACTGCCTATATTTTGGCAAATATAATCTGTGCTGTGATGCTGATTGAAATGGCTGGGGAAAAAATCTATCCAGTATACTGATATTGTTCTTATAAGAATATCCAGACATTTCAATTAGTTTTGCACAAAAACTGATTTGCTCTTGATAGACCGACTAGTTTTTCTTTCTTTCTTCTTCTAAATACAAAAGTTAAAGAATTGCTTCTAGAATACCCTTTTAAAGAGAACGAAGGGAAGGAAACCATCTAAACTTTGCACTCACTGTCCCGTGTTGTTTAGAGGTTGAGAATAAAATACATCTTCTATCTGTGAAGCAAAAGAAAGTTAAGTTAAAAGGGTAAAAGTCTCATTGCAAAGTTCCTATATTAACGTACACCAATGGAAACTTCACAGCACCGGGGAACAAACGAAGAATGCTGCTGTGAACCAGGAAAGTGTCCGTGTGCCTTTTAGTGTCCCAGTCTGAGCAAAGCCAGTTTTTTTGTTTTTTTTTAAAGAATCAGCAGTTCATGGCACAAGGATCACTTTTGGACTTTCCTGCCGAGTTAATGATTCTCATTAGACAACGTCCAAATTCCTCTAGAATCATCCGTTCCGCTACTGCTTTTGATTTTCCTGCTTTCTCGGCCTGTTCAGCCTGTGCAAGTAAACAGTCACATGTCGCATCAGCAACCTCTTTTGTTACAAATGTGAAGGGCAACCTGGAAAGGGGGGGGAAAAAAAGCATGAGCTATTTCCATGCAATGCAGCTGTAACCACCACACTTTTGGTTAACTGATACACCGAGCTATTCACAAACAAGAGGAAGGTTTAGGTTCTGAGCGGTGCTAATGTATTTGAATTATATTTCACTTCCTTTCCTCTTTCCTTCTCTTCCTCACTTCCTTTTCCCTTTCTTCTATTTCCTCTTATATTTCGCTTCCTTTCCTCTTTCCTTTTCCCTTTCTTCTATTTCCTCTTCTATTTCGCTTCCTTTCC
>WNWU01000007.1:38799285-38810850 GCA_012654045.1 Ptyas mucosa | reverse complement strand
GAGAGGAGAGGAGAGGAGAGGAGAGGAGAGGAGAGGAGAGGATAAAAACCTGAGAAAGTCCATTTGACTTTTGGAAAAAGCATTTTTGAGACACTGGCAGTGATGTGTGCCCTAGGACAGCACATGCTATGCCTCTGATTCAGAGCTGAACTGGTTTCCAGTTTCCTTCTGGGTCCAACTCAATGTGCTGGTTATAACCTTTAAAGCCTACATGGCATGGGGCCACGTTATTTGATGGATGTGTCTGCCTAGGAATATCTATCCATCAAATCAGGTCCAGCATGAGAGGCACGTTGTGGGTCCCTTCAGTCAGGAAATGTATCAGACAGGACCCAGGAGGAAAGCTTTTTCTGCCATAGCCCCTGACTTGTGAAACGTCATTCCCTACAAGGTGAGGCTCGCCCCAACTTGTTTCAGAAAGTCAATAAAACCTGAGTTCATCAACTAGTTTGGGGAGACCATGATAGAATACATGTACAACCACAATTGAGCCCAACATTTCTGTTGTTAAGTGAGACATTTGTTATTTTCCCCCCATTTTACAACTTTTCTTGCCTCAGTTGTTAAGTGCATCACTGCAGTTGATAAGTTAGTAGCCTGATTGTTAGGTGAATCTGGCCTCTCCACTAACTTTGCTACTCTAAAAGGTAAAGGTTCCCCTCGCACATATGTGCTAGCCATTCCTGACTCTAGGGGGTGATGCTCATCTCCGTTTCAAAGCCGAAGAGCCAGCGGTGTCCGAAGACGTCTCCGTGGTCATGTGGCCGGCATGACTCAACGCCAAAGGCGCACGGAGCACTGTTACCTTCCCACCAAAAGTGGTCCCTATTTTTCTACTTGCATTTTTTATGTGCTTTTGAACTGCTAAGTTGACAGAAAATGGGACAAGTAACAGGAGCTCACCCTGTTACGCAGCACTAGGGATTCGAACCGCTGAACTGCTGACTTTTCGATCAACAAGCTCAGAGTCTTAGCCACTGAGCCACTGCGTCCCCCTTTGCTACTCAGGACATAAAAGGGGATCACATGACCCTGGGACACAGCAATGATCATAAATATGAACCAGTTACCAAACATCTGAACTTTGATCACATGATCATGAGGATGCTGGTCATAAGTCACATTTTTTAATGCCATTGTAACTTTGAATGGTCACTAAACAAAGTGTTGTAAGTTGAGGACTACCTGTAGAGCAGTGGGTCTCAACCTTCCTAATGCTGTGGCCCTTTAATACAGTTCTTCATGTTGTGGTGACCCCCAACCATAAAATTATTCCTAAAACCATTGAAAATATGTGTTTTTGGATGATCTTAGGCGACCCCTGTGAAAGGGTCGTTCGACCCCCAAAGGGGTCCCGACCCACAGGTTGAGAACCACTGCTGTAGAGCATGCTAGATGGCTCTATGACAATTAATAGAAAGCACTCTGTATGTTTTGCCACCATTTTGTTGTTTTATTTGTTGTTATCTTTAAAAAACTTAATTCAAATTGTTTTAATGGGTTTCCTATATTTTTATTGTTATTACCAGAGTAACTGTATCAGATGGGTGGCTATACAAATGTGATTAAATAAATGTTCTGGAAATCATTATACAAATCTGGAGTTTTATTAGCTGTGTGATAGTCTTGTAGTGACTGAAATACTTTTAAAAAGCAAAGATGTTCCAAAAATGCCACTCAAGAGCAATTGGCAGTTGGGTGGCACACAAGTTCGATAAATTATCAAATTATTATTAAAAGACTGCATCACTAATACAGATTCAGATACGAATCACAGCTCTACCGGTAGTTATTCCAAGAGTACTTCAGATACATTTTTCATGGAGAAATGTATCTCAAACCCATGGTTAATGAGGTACCTGAGGAACAAAGTGAGGATCATAATTTTTCAAATGAAAATTATGACCCTGTAAAAATTTGAGAGCAGCTCATCCAAGCACCAATAATAGTTTATTGCCCACAGTAGTCAATTTACAATCAACTAGGGTAAGGATGGGCAACTTTTTGATGGCTACACATGTTTCAGTATCAAAGTGTAAGAATAGGAGTACAGAAAATGTTAAGTAGGTGGGGCATGATGACTTTTTAAAGTGAAGCTATTTAGAGAGTTTCAGGATTTTCTTGTTTTAAAATCCTTAAGTCTTTTTTTATACTGAGCGTTTTATGATATCAAAATGTAGGAAATCATGCCATTAATTTTAGCAACTACGGTCAGAGTTGGCTCTGAAATTACTACACACAAATCATCATCATCTGGGGGAAGAGGTTCAAGGGCTACATGCAGACAGATAGTACATTTAGATATTAAATGAATTATTCCATAATTTATTAACTGTAGAAGAAAAATGTAGCAGCTTGTTTTGTTTAGAACACCTTGGTTTTCATAAATAAAGCTGATGTGCATTTTTAACTGGATGTACCACTCACAAGTTTACTGTACTATTTTTTTTTAATTGCAAAAATTATTCATCTTCTGAAAAACCTTCCTGTTTTTCAAAACCCGACTTCAGAATCTGAGTGGGAAAATGAAGGAAAAATTATAACAAGAGAACAGGTTGGTATTCTAATAGTCGGCTATCGTGGGTTCAAATAGATCTTTATTTTTAAAAAGTGCTTATTTTTAGCATTGATTTTTGTAGAGAGTATATTATCATGTACTAGAATACACACAAGGAATTTTTGAGTTAGAGGAACACAACAATCTTGTATAATTGAGATGTGTGGGTATGTGTGTTGTACATATGAAAACAGTCAGTTGTATGTCTACTTACTTTAACATTCAACATGGATGTTATTTATTTTCAACTAGATTTCACCAGAAAATGTATTTCATACAGAAGCCTCTCTGTTCATGCAACATTATCCTACATATCAGACTCCATGGACAGTTGAATTTAGTTCCTCAAAGTTAATTATACATACCAAACAGACTATTTATATAAAATTCCCATGCATAATTAAAGGCTTATCTACAAAGTATTCTCATACATTAATGAAATACTAATAGTTTGGGTCACTGATTAAAAAGGTTCTTTATGAGTCTGTATTATTTTATGACTAATTAAAACAGGTTACGGGACTAGTGTTTTAATCATTCATTAAACAATGTGCTTGACTTCAGCATTTTAAAAATATATTTTGACTATGATAAGCTCACCAGCTATTTCATGTTTAATGAATGAATTTATGGGGACCTTATTTAACTTTGTTATAATAAATATTTGGATTTCAGATTTATAGGCCATGAAATCCAAGATTATAGGCAGGTTTTATTTAATTTTCACTTGTCATTACTCGATGAGAATTATTTGTAATTAGTAGTATCACTAGACTTATATCATCTACTCTTAGTTAAAATTTAAATTTACTGATTAATTCTTCTTTGGACTATTCAAATGATTAACATTTTTTCAACATAAACTTGCAGTGTTACCGTAAGTAAACTGACTGAACTTAGAATTTCTTGTAAAAAAAAACTTAAGTGAAGAAATTGAATTCTCTAATTCTACATCTAATATTTGTTGTGTTCCTGAACAATTCTTGAAGAAGAGAGAAATATGTATGTTTTAGAGGAAATAGATAGAAGTTAATGCAATCAAAGATGCTTTTGGATTACTTCCAGTGTGCTCTTACAAAGAAATGTAGAAATGTAATCATACATATGGCTGTCAATAATGCATACTGACCCATTTCAAAAAATATACTTTATGAAAGGTAGAATCTGTTAAATCCAACTATCTTGTAGCTATATTACTAACAGAAAAGTTTTATGCCAATTAGCACTGTATTTGAAATATATGTTATTCTGCTAGTAGTTTTCTATAGATCCCATGTATTATGGTATGTGTTATGTGTGTGTTTTGTTTTGTTACATGGCTGTATTTATAGTGGCATGATTTCTAATATAAGCCCAAAATAAACCATGCTATGGCTTAAGTGCTATATGCAAATGTTATTTAGTTTAGGAAAGGAACAGGGAAGAAAGATACTCCTTAGATTCTACAAACTAGCCTGATAAAATAATAGATAGATCAGTCAGACTCAGGGTTGATTTAAATCGAGTCAATTTAAATCACGATTTAAACCACTAATAAAAAGGCTTGATTTAAATCAACTCGATTTAAATCATAATTTTTAAAGAGCAACTATCATCTCTGTCCCGCAGCAGCTGCTCCTCTGACCCGCTGTTGACTCAGCGACAGTCCCAATATTGCAGAATATACAACCTCATGCTACATAACTAAACTCCATTTCATGTTGAATAAACTAAATTATTAATGTATCTTAAATAGAAAACTATCTTTAGATAGATTTTTACTCCAAAAGCATTTTATTAAAATAAATTTGATAAAAAACAAAAAAAAATTCCATTTTTTTAATTAATTTTTTTTTTAATCATCAATTTTTATCCACTCGGGTCAGACTGAATGCACTACAGCAAGGAGAGCTCTACTTTATGCTCTCTTCTCAGAATTAACACTTTCCAGAGATAATAACCTATACTAGCCTTTTGTAGTAAACATAATAAATCCAGTCTTTATTTGTCTAAAAGACAAATAAATTACATTGATCATAAGCTTCCATGGATTCTAATTTCCACTTTTTTAATATTATGATACTGACACAAAACCCATGTCTGGATAAGGACAGAAGAAAGGTGAAACAAAAGGGCAAAAAGCATAATTTTCTACATATAGCAACTGTTTACAAAACATCTTTTCACTGGTGAACTAATTGATATATTACATTAAGGAGCTTTGGAACCCTTTGTTTCTGTTTAATCCATGGACAGAACTAAGTCACTGCATGAACTGTAGCTCACATATTTGGCAACCAAATTGCTTTTTGTAATTTTTGCGACTTGAGAGTAGATTCTTCACGTCAATGACAGAAAGACTTGGAAATGTAAAGTGTTCATTATTTGTGTAAGGGTATTGACATTTTTTAATTCAGTGTCCATTTGGTATTTAAACCAGGCAGTTAATTCTATATAGAGTGCCATATAGGGTTGCTGACATATCAAGATACAATCGGAGAATAAATTGACTATTTGTGGGCACATACAATTATAACCTAGAATTGTGTTGCTAGTTTAAATATAAATCTAGGTGTGCTGCAAAGCTTTGTTCCTATGTTTCTATCATTCTGACTTGTTCTACTATTGCTGATAACTTCCTATAGGTTGATTGGCTGAGTACCTACTACCAGCCACAGCCTACAAGAAGGAAATGCCATTATCCAAAATGAGTTGAAGATCATAAACTATACATTTGATTCGTTTTACTTATAAACTATAAATAAATAACATTGTTTTCTTCTTTGGTTTACTGTAATTTTTTCCTACACAAATCTTAATTATTGTTTTTTTGTTTGCTGATTACTTAGCTGAGTATACATTTTGCTTGGAAAATATTCCCTTGAAGTCCTTTAGCTGCAAGTCTATCATTCAGCAGCCATGCAGAGTTACAATGGCCCTGAATGAGACTTATGACCAATCCTCGTAGTTGTGACATGTCAGCATCCCCAGTCACGTGACTGTGATTCAGGTGCTTGGCAACCGGCCCACAATTACAATGGGCACGGTATTCTGTGGTCATATGGTTGCCATTTGTGAACTTCACTGATGGCTTTTGACAAGCTGGTAGGAAGTTACAAATAGCAAACATATGGCACTGCAGCCTAACAACTTGATTCACTTTATGACAGCAATCATAACTGCTGCAACTGCTGTCATAAATTGGTGTGCTTAGGTGACGTTGCGCTTTACAGGTGCATTGCTTGCGATATCACAGGTTCCAATCATTACCTGTGAATCTATTCTAATTGTGATAAATTTTGAGACTTCATGTTCAAGCGTATCAATGTCTATTTATTTATTTTATTAATTTATTACATTTCTATACCATCCATTTCACCTAAGTGAGTCTGGGCAGTTAACAGAATATATGTATTTTACTTAAGATTAGCCCAATATTACATATGTTGCATTTTACTGTTGATAACTTGAAAATCTAATCTAATTGAGATAGGTTTTGAGATTTTAGGCTTAGCATGGTATTTTACAGGTAAAAAACAGATTATATAGTTTTTGAAAATGTAGAAGTATTTTACTTAAGTATATAACACATATCAAAAATAGGCAAGTAATCTGCAGATTATGTTGGTTTCCATTTTATAGCATACAATATAAAGCTTATATAATGATCTAAACATAAGCAGTTCTCCTATACTTCTGCCAATGTTTTTTTGAAAACAAAAAAGATAAATACTCCATCAAATACCGAAAGTACCTAAGCACAGTTTTTTCTACACTGGTTGAAATGCCTTATGTTGTAATTAAATAATTTGCAATGCCTTATATTTGTGTTTTATGTATTATTTTAGAATGAGGCCTTTTTAAATACAACTGTAGAAGAGGAAGATAGAAAAGAATCCTTTGTTTACATTATCAGGTATTTTATTTCTAATATATCACTTGAACATACCATTTCTAATTATTTTGGGGTATAAAATCATAACATTTAATCACCTAAGATCTATTAAGTAGAGCTGCTACAAAGTTCAAAGCGGTGGAAGAGCTACAGATTCATAGAAAAATGGTTCTACCCTGAAATAAGCTAAACAACAATGGTGAGATTAATTCGCGGCACTTTAGGATTGAGCTGTTAAATAAAAATGTTTTTCTTCCAGAGGCATTATGTGGAATAGTTATCATTTGTCTATGGCATTTTTGCCAGGAATAGGACCTGTCCTAAATCACCCTTGGCATCCACAGTCTCCTGTTAAAAAGAGGAGAAACCCCTATTTTTTCCTAATAACTTTTCTTTTACCAGTTCATTTACTGATTGCTACCCTGAGCTTTCTTCACTTTTCAAAAATTGAGGGTTTTTTAAAAAAATAAATCTTATTTTATTTTATTTATTATAAACATGCACAGCCAAACACAGGTGGAAGCTTTCACAAGTGCTAATTAAAAGAGATGACTTTTGAAACACACCCATTAATGTGGGAAAGAGCAGCTCTGAAATTAGTTTGTAAGACCCTTTTGTGTCCCACAAGCACTTTTAAGGTACTCATATTCTTCACTACCCTGTACAGCAAAGGATGAAGGATACTTCCAGGATTCCTCCAGAAAAATGCCACCACCTCCCCGCCCCGCGAGTCCTCCTATCCTCCCAGCTAACCCAGACAAGTAACCGTGGCACAGCTGGACAACTCTCGATCGCTCCCCCCCCCCCCCCCGGGGGAAGAAAATTAGGCCCCGGGAGCTCCCAATCCCTTTCCCAGCGGCACAACCAGGGCGCTTCCGGGGACGGAACACCTGCATCCAAAGCAGGAGCCGCTCGATCGGCTCCAGCCTCCGTGGCCGGCGCATCCAGGGCTGCCCAGACCTCGAAGCGCCCTTCTCTCACCCTCTCCGGGAGGCAGCCGCGAGTCCTTCCAGGCTGGTCGGTGCCAGCTCCCGGGCGGGCGGGGAGGGGGCGTCCCGCCCTGAGGGTCTGGCCGGCTGGAGAGGGGGGGGGAGAGCCAGCTGGAGGGCCGCTGGCAGCAAGCGGGCAGAGCCTCTTCGGGCTGTTGAGCTGCCGCTTCTGGAATGTCAAGGGCCGGGATAGGATTTCGAAAGATCCGCCATTTTCACTTCGTCATCACCCTCGCAGCCCCAGCTCCGCAACAACCCCGGCCTCCTCCCGCCGGGCTCGCCTCCGCCCCGGAGCCCGCCCAGGGAAGCCCTCCCACCGCCAGGAAAGGAGGACCGGGAAATATGCCCTGCCGGACCCGGCCGTTCCTGCCCGACGGCGAGCGGAGAGAAGCGAAGGACCTGCGCTCCGAGACGAAGGCGCAGCCGGAGGAGGAGGAGGGGGACTCGCTCCGGCAACGCCACGGGGTGGATCGGCCGCCTTCGAGTCCCCGCGGCACCTTAACAGGCGGTCGTGCTTTGCACCATTGAAAAAAGTGGCGGATTTCTAGGAGCAGAAGCAGCGTTTCATCTTGGATAGACGGGATAGCTCTCGCTCAGGGTCCAGGTTCTCGGGTTAAAAATGGGAACGAAAGTATTTTTTTTAAAACCTGAGACTGGAGGAAGGGGGTTATCGGACGGGTGATGTTAACAGAAACTGACCTTGAAGATCTTGAAAATGTAGTGTAGAAATACAAGAGCAAAAATACAGTGCAGGTGCTGCAGTTAAAAAAAACCCAAAACACTGTGTACCAAAGGTGTTTTTTTCAAGAGGCAACTGGACTTTCTGCTTTTTCTTTGAAGACTTATCACTTCTTATCCAAGAAGCTTCTTCAGCTCTGACAATCTAGCCTCACTCTAACTCTGAACAGTCCCTAAATGAATAGTTATAAATCAAGGACTACCCGTGTGCCCTACTAAGCCCTCAAATAAATGGTCCATTATTTGGGCTTTGGGGGAGGGATAGGAAATCATTGGTGGTGGTGAGACCTGCTCCATGCACAGAAATCCACTCCACTAAACTCCAATCCAATCAGGTTTACTCTAGAGTCAATACAGACAATCATCCCAAAGGGGCTTTTTCAAGAAGCACCTGGACTTTCTGGTTTTTCTTTGAAGATCTTTTGCTTCTCATCCAAGAAGCTTCTTCAGCTCTGACTGAATCATTCCCCACCAATCCAATCAGAGCTGAAGAAGCTTCTTGGATGAGAAGTGAAAGGTCTTCAAAGAAAAACCAGAAAGTCCAGTTGCCTTTTGAAAAAAAAGCACCTTTGGGACAACCATGACCTGGATGATTGAGAATCTCCATAGGCAAACAACTGTGTACAGTATCTCAGAAAATATTTACTTGGGTCACCTGCAAGAATAAAACTCAAATCAGCAGAGCAAACTAAAGCAAAACAGGAGATAACAAAGAATTATAGAGCTTGAGTGAACTAACATAATACATATTTACTCAGAAGTAAAGCTGGCAGATGTGAAATTGCAGAAAGAATTTGAGTCTTGGATTTCTTTGAATGACAGGCACTGCTTCTATAAGCAGTTAGCACACCTCTTAATAGTCAAATGAAAATGGCACTGTAGAATGACAAATGTTAAACCCATGAATGTATTCAAGTTATTCTGTAAATCACATGGGAAAAATTGTAAAGCCAATGCTATGTCACAAATAAGCACAAGCGTAAGTACTGGGCACACACTTTACCGTGTTTCCCCAAAAATAAGACCGTCTTATATTTTTTTGAATCTCAAAATAAGCACTTGGCCTTATTTTCAGGGCGGTCTTATTATTTTGGGTGTATGGAGCAAGACAGGGCTTCTCTTGCCGTCTTACCCGATTTCCAGCTCTGTCTCCCTAACCCTAACCAGAGGAAATGGCAGGGGCCAACTGCACATGCGGTTAATTGTTTTTGGGGAGGGCTTATTTTCAGGGAGGACTTATTTTCAAGGGGGGGCTTATTTTAGCGCATGCACTCAAAAGCCTTATTATCCGGGGAGGTCTTATTTTCAGGGAAACAGGGTAGCAATAAATATATGATTCTCAGTTGTTGCCAAATTACAACAATTCAACATCTGGGCAAATTTAGGTTTCTCTTCTATGTATTAGGTTCTCGTCAACACAATCTTGCCAACCCATTGGCCACAGCAATCATATCAGCAAAAACTTTAAAGAAATTTTTGTTTATGTTAAGATTACTGTATAATTTTAGCAGTTATAAAGTAAACTGAATACCATCGCCTACACGCTACAATAGGATAAAAGCCTGATTCCTTTTCCTACATTGGCATTAATCCAGAGGGAACAAAATAGAGATCCTATCAGAAGAGAATATACCGGTATGTAGCTCTAGGTTGAACTGTGGTGCTCTCTGACCTTGGTTGTTTGCTTGCTAACGTTACTTGCTAATGTTACTTGCTCATGCTATACTTCGGTAATAAAAGTCTGCAAGCAAACAACTAACCTCAGACAGTACCAAGGACTCCCCCACAAAAAATCAATCCATTTAATTTACATTTAAAACAATTATATTATAAAACAGAGGCTCACAACGTATGGCCCAATGTTGTATGGGACCCCTGAAAAATTTGGGTTTAGCCTCCAGAGCCTCCACATTCCACTCTATTGAATGGAAATAAAATTTTACTTTTACGTTGGTGTCACCAACTTTTTCATGTCTAGTCCCTGGCATGTCAGCAAAAGGAAAAGTGCAGTCCTTGGACTGAAAAAATTACACAGCCTTAGAAAAGATTAGGTTCTTAAGATGCAATTACTATTTGGCTCTAAGTACTCTGTAGATTTACCTCAACTTCCCAACATCATTTTCACTGTCAACATAGCAATAAAGCAACTTATCAGACAACATTCATATTGATTTTCAAATATATTTTATATAGTCTTCCACTCACCCAGAGCAAGTGTGCATGCTTTATATAAACCTATTTGTTCATTAGCTTATCTATTTTTTTCTGAGGAATGGAATATTTTTTTCAGAAGACATTACTAACTCTATGGACCTGAAATGTACTTGCCAAAAGTAGGAGAAAAAGACATCTATTTATGATACGAACAAATTGAGACTGCTTTAACAGCAAATAAAATCTCTCATATTTTTTTTACAAAACAGACTTGTTTTCTGAATCCTGATTAAATAATAAAAATAAGACATGAAGTACAGTAATGGAAGCAAGAATTGTCTGCAAAACCAGACAAGTATAGAAAAGGGCAATAAATGTTGAGGGTGCCCATTAGATTTGCTTGTTCCTCTTTTTTATCTAGCAAGTCTTTATCCAGGATATGGCTTTTATTGTTTTATCTATATATAATACACAAAGAAAAATAGAAATGGGAAATTAGGGGAAGGAAAAAGAGAGGGAGAAATAAAATGTAAGGTACAAGGGGAAAAACGGTATTGATTTTCAACTCTTTTTAGCAAGATAAAGCAAGTGCAAGATAAAAACACTCCAGCCTCAACCTTTTGCTTTTACACATTAGTATATAACTAGTGACAAATATGACAAATCCATCTACTTGATAAAACCAAAATCAAAGTTTCAGTTTTTTTCATCAAAAGCACAAAATCCAGAAGTGATAGCCAAATATAAAACATACTTATCTATGTCTATTTGCATTTCTTCATCTTATCTATAGCAAGTCTTTGATTTCCTTTTTCACTCCTTTTCTGCACTGGCATATAAAGTGGCTGACCTCCCCTCCCCCCCCCCCAAAGGAAAATGAGAGGGCAGGTATCTGTATGCAAACAAAATTTATTTTAACTTTTTTTGCCTTCTTCCTCTTTCACAAAAAATAAAAAAGCAAAGACTTTTCCGACCAAGTTATTATCATTTTCACAGCCCTAGACATGTTAAGGGGTTTGTTTTGGAAGCTAGGTAAAATATTCTGTCTGGTTTCTCCTTTCACAGCACTGACAAAGGTACTTGAGGAGGCCGCCCCCCAAACCAGCAAAACCCAGTAGTGATACCCAAATGAAAAATCCATACTAAGGAGCCTTGGTGGAGCAGCGGATTAAAGCGCTGTTAAATAGCACTTAGCTGCCAGCTGCCTGCAATTACTGCAAGTTCAAATCTCACCAGGCTCAAGGTTGACTCAG
>WNWU01000007.1:38771759-38799275 GCA_012654045.1 Ptyas mucosa | reverse complement strand
GGGGGGGGGGGGTGGCTGACCCCTCCCCCAAAAGGAAAATGACAGGGCAGGTAATCTATACAGGCAAACAAACTTTTATTTTCACTTTTTCACACGCACACAAACACACAGACACAAAAAGCAAAGACTTTTCCCGACCAAGTTAATGAACATTTTCACAGCCTTTAAGACACGTTGCGGGGGGTGGGGGTGTTTCTAGGAGGTAAACATTGTTTGGTTTCTTCCTTTTTCACAGCAAGTGGGAAAAGTGCTCGAGAAGGACGCCCGCCCGCCCCCTCACACACCCCTCTCACTTCGAAAGCAACGCCGACGACGGTCAAGTTTCGCCCGTCCATCCGCGATCGCCGCTAAAAAGGGCGAACCGAAAAACCCTCTCCGACCCTCTTCTTTCCCTCACACACACACACACACCACCACCACCGTCGAGCGAAGGCCGCCTTTCGCCCAACCTGAGGCGGAGACGGAACCTCCTGACGGCGGCCACCACAAGCTCAGTCAACGCCGACTACGGTTCCCCCACGGCGCTTCCCAACCCGGGGTCCGTCTGGGCTGTTCCCTTCCCTGAGGAGGGAAGAGGGAGGCGGCGGAGGCGGTGGCCACAGCTCGGGCAGCTTCCCTCGTCGCCAGGCAGGGAGGGCCGGTTCTGTCAAGGCGTTCGCCGTTAAGCCCACCGCTCTCCCCTCCCCCTCCTCCTCCTTCCCCTCACACACACAAACACACACACACCGCGACGCCGGCAACTCACCTGTCGGGGCCTCGCGGGCTCCTTCCCCGTTTGGGCTCTTCCCGTCTGTTTTCCGCCGGCGCGTGCCTGACCGAGGCTCGCTCGCTTCGTTCGTTCGTTCGCTCGCTCGTTCCCGCGCGGGGCCGGCCGCCGGGGCCACCACAGCCAGCCGAGCCCGGCGTCAAGGGCTCCGTGTCGGTTCAAAATCACGCGCCTCGCGCCATTCCGACGCCGCCGCATCCCATAATAAGCCGGCTTTACGGCGCCCTGACAACCGACGTCGCGCCACACACACACACAGCCCCACTACGGAGCCTCACTCATTTGCCCCCTCTCCGCTCCATTCTCCCGCCTTCCCTCCTCAAAGCTCGGCCCGACTTCCGGCGTTCTGCCCGCCCACCTGTCGCGAGCCGCTTCCGGGCAGGGAGGGAGAAAAAAAAAACCAAACAAAACAGAGCGAGACAGAGATAGAGACGTACACACACACACACAGAGACACCAGCGCCCATCCGCTCTAGGCGGGTCCGCTCTGTGGTTACGCAGCGGCGTCCCAACCCCGTGCCGTCTTCCCACCCGTGAGGGACGGGCGAGCAAGATGGCGGCTTCCGTGAGGCAGGAGCTGACCCAGCTCATGAGCTCCAGCGGCTCTCACAAGGACCTGGCGGGGAAGTAAGTGAGGCGGCCTTAACGGCAGTTTTTTTCCCCCACCCCTGAGGATCGGGCAGGCGTAGAGGAAGAGATAAAGAAGCCGGAGCGGGTCTCCATTCTGAGGGTCTGGGAAGGCCGGAGTTGGGGTTATTAGCTGAGGGAAACCCACGGATGGGCCTAGAGGAGAGAGAGAGGGAGTGACTATTTTGGGGTTCGGAGCTGGAGACCCCAGGTGTTCAGGTCAGTCAGGCTTTCTCAGCCCTTTTTTGGATTATATAGGGTAATGTATATACCCAGCGGAGAAATAAATTTAACGGAATGGGAGCGAGTGGCAGCAAAGACGTATTTTATTTTATTTTTAGGTATTCATGATTGGATTTATATCACGCGCTTAGTTTTGAAACTCAAGGAAGGGTACATAATGCTATCCTAACAACAACCCTGTGAGGTAGGCTGGGTTCAGAAAACGTCATCTGCCCTGTTTCCATGCTAAGGGGAGGGGGGCTGAAATCCACCGTTTCTAGCTCAGCACCTTAACTACCTGACTAGACCAACTCTTATTATATGCTTATAACTTAGTGCAGTGCAAACACGGAATAAAGCAACCATTAATGCAATAACGTGCTGCAATCAACTAGATATCAGTATAAAACAGGACCCAATTAATAAAAAGATCCAGGACCTGTGATAAGATTAGATGGGGGAGAGAGAGAGAGAGAGAGAGAGAGACCTCTATACATCCTGGAAACGGGGGGTATAAAAAAGAACACCGCTAAGGGAGGCCGAAAGCCCTACTAAGCAGGTATATACAAAAGTATGAAGGCTATTGCTTAACGCATTGTAAGCCGCCCTGAGTCTCTGGAGAAGGGCGGCATATAAATTGAACCAATAAATAAATAAGATCCCTTCCAACCCTATGATTCTATAATACTAATATTAATAATTTAATTATACAATTGCTGGGTGCCTCTGTGTGTGTGAGAGAGAGAGAAAGAATGAGCAAGAGAAGAGAATGAGAGAGAGAGAAAATGAGAGAGGGAGAATGAGAGAGAAAGAGGGAGAGAGAGAAAGTGAGTGTCAGTTCAAGGCTGCCAACATACCTAATACTGCTGCCTCCTATTTTCCTCACAACAACCTTGTGAGGTGGGTTAGGCAGAGTGAGAGGGATTGACCCAGAGCTCCAGCTGCTTTCATGCCCAAGGCAGGCCTACAATTCACAAGCTTCTGGTTTTTTTACGCCAGCACATTAACTATACAAACTGGCTCTCTCTTAATCTCTGTACGTTCAAAGTAAACAGGTGAAAATCTGCTTTAAAGTGATTTCATAGGGGGACTGTGAAATAGAAATATTTGTAGTGCTTTTTTTAAAACATGAAACATGTCCATCTGACAAGTGGTGGAATCAAGCTGCAGTTCAAGCTGCACAGTGGGAGATCTGAGTAAAAGGTATATTCTAGTTAATTCCCCAAAACCTAAGCAGAATGGGAACTTAGATAGGAGACTGCCATAAAATATCCTGTGTGTAGGCTAGACTGGAAAATGTGTGTTTTTTTAAAATTCTGGAATAAAGCAATGGCAATTATTTAATTATTGTGGCCAAAAAACACCATGGACGTTAAGTCACCAGAGTTGAGCTTGGCTCGGATAAGACTTGGCTTTATTTGAAAATGGAATTCCATACTATTCTTTCTAAGGACAGAGCCTTAGGTTGACGTTCAAATACTTTGGCCACCAAATGAGAAGACAGGACTCATTGGAGAAGATCCTGATGTTGGGAAAGACTGAAGGCAAAAGAAGAAGGAGATGGCAGAGGATGAGATGGTTAAAAAGGGTCATAAATGCAACAAATATGAATTAGGCAAACCCTGGGAGACGATGGGGGTGGGGTGGGTCTGGTGTGCTGTGGTCCATGGAGTCGCAAAGACTTGGACACAATGTAGTGACCGAACTACAAGACTAGCATGAAATCCCATTAGGAAAATCTACTATTGTAGGAAGATTGCAGTAGCAAATCATTTCTATATTTCAACTAAAAAAATACATGAATGTGTTAGCATTTGAGGGCATCTCTTTGATGGAAACTGCAGAAGTATGGCAAGTATAAGATTATATCCAACTTTATATACTCAAAAACAAAAAGGTATTCCTGAATATCTCTCTATTCTGAAAACAGAACGGTCATCCCAATGTTAGATCTGCTGCCCGTCATAAACAACGTTCAAAGAAATAAGGAACTGAAGTAAAGGAGAACAGGATCACTTTTATAGGTTAAGAAAGCATTCAAACTTACTTGTATAGTATTATCTAAAAATGGGGAGAAATGAAATACAAAGTTCCTATTTAGGATGTAGAGTTAATTGCCATCTATTTTTACAACTTTCTGGCAGGTATCGACAGATACTGGAGAAAGCAATTCAGCTGTCAGGAGTGGAACAACTGGAAGCATTAAAAGCTTTTGTAGAAGCAAGTGAGTTTATTAAACTGCAGTTGGTGTTGCATGACAATGTTGTACATACTGAACTGCAATCAGGAAAAGGATTTTGAGTGGTACCAAATTATATATTTAACCAGATGTTTACAGAGTTTTGACTTCATTAATAATTAATTGAATTACGCACACTTGGACATTTTAACAAAATTGAAGGGATTTATTTCTTGACTAGCATTTTTCATTGTCCTATTTAGTTTGCATTAGCCTTTGGAATATTACAAAATAGGCATTATAGAAGAACTGACCATTGAATGGGAACAGCTTTGCTGTAAACAAAGTGGAGAATTTAACTAAAATCTGTAGCTTTATATTGCTAACTAAACTCTGAAGTTTTCATAGTTGTTCTTAATAAACACTGAAGTTCTTTGTTGAGTAGATTTATTTGTAGTAAAGCCCACTGAGAATTAATGCTTGGGATCACAACCCTGTGATGAGTGAAAAACTGACTTTCTGAGTTGCTCTGGCACTTTTGTCTTCGTTGTTGATTTATAGAGAGACCCATTTTAGCAATCTGAATTCTTTACAAGTAATTTGGCTTTCTTGTTCTTATGCACGTAATACTTTCTGGTGGATAAAAAAGGATCCTTTGTTTTTTACGATAAGAGTTTCTGTGTAATTGGGCCACATTTTGTCACTATGAAATGTAGTTATTTTTGTGTACTGCAGACATGAGATTGGAAGTTCTTATTCAAGAAAAGTACTTTGGACTGAATTGTTAAAAATACACTTTAAAATACTGTAAGAAACACTGCAATAAAATTTCTGAATATTTCCCATAGCGTAAGGGAATGCACAGTAACCTTACTAGTGTAAATATTTGAACACCTGAACTTCATTATTGTTCTGAATTGCTTGTGTTGTGGCAGATTCAGCAGGTTCTTATCTGCCTGCCTCTGGATTATGCAATTTGACATTGTGGTAGCATATCAGCAAAGCTAAATTACAGAATAGATCTCTGGTATGCTGGTGCAGAAATTTTATGTCCCATATAATCATTAGATGGTTTAGAGGCTTGGAAACTTTGCCCTGGAAACTGTTGGCTTATTTGTTGTTCAGGCTTACTAAGAAAATGAGTTATAATCAGAGCACTGTATAAAATGACAACACAAACATGAACTATTTCTCTTTGTGTCTTTTGTATCAGTGGTAAACGAAAATGTCAGTTTAGTAATTTCACGCCAGTTGCTGACTGACTTTTGCACACATCTTCCAAATCTTCCCGATAGTACAGCCAAAGAAATCTACCACTTCACCTTGGAAAAGATCCAACCTCGTGTAATTTCATTTGAGGAACAGGTAAGAACAAAACATCATGGATAACACCCCCACCCCAGATCCATATTTTTCCAACAGGTTGGTAACTTATGGCACGCCTTTAAAATGTGCTTCAGATAATTGTTGGATCATCAGCAGATTTTGAAGCAGTTGTCACAAGGAGGGGTGTGCTCTGAGGAGAGAGAACTGTAGGTAGGAGAGGAATTAAAATTCCCTTTGCCCTCCCTCCCCAACTGTAGCATTTGGGTTTCTATTATATTCAACTATTATTTAGCATATATGTTTGCATTGGAAGTATTTCACTGGTCACTTGATTAACCACTTATTTTGGTTTACTTCAGCTCTGAAACCAGACTATAACTAGAGATACATGGTTCTCTCGACTTGCTCATGCTGCTAAGCAGTTTTGTATTTCAATTTCTTTTCTTTTAAATTGTTCATACTTTGGTTTGTTGCAAGAGGAGACCTCTAAAAGTATTCTTAAAAAGAATTGTAGGAAAAAAATACATATTGAATGGCTTGCTTACCACATAATGACAAAATGTACCGTATTTTTCAGACTCTTAAGACCTCTCCCAAAAGGGAGCAAAAATGTCTGTACATCTTATAGATTGAATATTGCTGAAGCCCCACCCATCCACCAGCCATTTTTTGGCCTCCGCGCACCCTGTTTTTGAGCCTTTTCAGACCTTTTGGGGGCCATTTTCAAGGCTTTTTCGGCCTGTTTTCGGGGCTTTTTTCAGCCCATTTTTTTCAAAAAAAAAAAAAAAACCAGGCTGGAAAGAGGCCAAAAAAAGCCAAAAAACCAGCCCCCAAAGCCTCGAAAATGGGCCTAAAAAAGCTGCAAAAATGGGCCACAAAAAACCTAAAAAATGGGCCCAAAAAGCCCCCAAAATGGGCCGAAGAAAGGCCCGAGAAAAGGGAGCCCAAAAACCTTTTTTTGTTGTTTTCCTCTTCTAAATTTAGGTGTGTCTTATAGTCTGAAAAATACAGTATATTGTTTTCCTTCTATGTCATTATGCTTTCTATGTCCTTGATTGCAATAACTTTTCATTCATCCCCCCCCCCCAAAAAAGAACCATAGCAAAATTCTCTTGGGATTCACCTTGTTGATGGATTTCATTTTGTAAATCAGTGTTGATCACTTCTGTGTAAATAAGACTTGTCATTTATCTGATCACTTAGATATTTTATGGTTCCCAAGGCCATCCATCCATCCTGAAATACATTGAATCCTAGTCAACAGGTTCATTTTGGGAGAAAATGCCTGTTCTGCAAATATTTCCTCAATATATTTGTTATATCAATGAGGATCCTGTCAAAGTCTGTGGATGGGGGGGGAAAAGAAACGGAAGCACAAAGGCCACTGGAAAATAGGCACCTTTCAGATAAGATAAATGGGTTATAGTTTATCCTTGGCCTTCACCGTCCCTTCTTTCTCCCTTCAGGTTGCTTCCATAAGACAACACCTCGCATCCATTTATGAGAAAGAAGAAGATTGGCGGAACGCAGCACAAGTGCTGGTGGGGATTCCTCTTGAAACAGGACAAAAGTAAATAGAAGAGTTATCCCTTTTTCTTCAACACCAAAAATTGATATGTGCTTTGTCCTTTCTTCAGTATTTTCATTCTAGCTATTGCTGTTCTCTCAAAATATGGTACAGAAACTTAATTGTTTCCAACAGTTGTCTTTGAAGCAGAAATATATCACTAGTTTCAGCAAACTTCTAAAAGTGTTATCTTTGTTGGGATCCTTGTGTCTTTTAAATGTCAAATTTTTATGTCAAAATGCTTAGCCAATGGCTGCACATGACTGATTTTTGGTGGGTGAAGTGAGTTTGATCTAAGTACTGCAGTACTTAATCTGGAAGATCATAAAGGAAATATTTACACAATAAATTGATAAAAAACTCAAAAATGTCCCCCCAAAAAACAAACTACATCTGTATGCCTCCCTGAAAAAGTTAGCTAGGAGCTAACTTGAAGATATTTTTACTTTGGGTAATCCTTAAAACTGAGCTATTTAGCAATAGGATAGTGTTGTATTCCTGATAAAAGGATGTAATTCTGTGCCAGCTACATTTTAATAGCCTGTTTCCTTCAGCTACTCTAATGAAGCTATGGATTTGTCTCTTGAAACTTTTAGTTTAAGAGTTCTTGCTTCTTAAAAACAACATTCTGAAGGCTTTGTGCTTTGTTTTGTAGTTGGTACACTTGGTTTTTGTTTAAGTTTTGTGGCCATTTAGTTGGTTGAATGTGATTTAGATACAGCCAGTAAATGCTCAGTTCCTTCCAGTCGCCCTGACTCTACTCCGAATTAAGGGATTACAGGATCGTAAAAAGGGAATTAATCAGATTTAGATAGGCTGGATGGAAAACAATTTGAATAGAGACTGTATCAGAAATCAATTCTTGCAAAGTTGTCATTAGAATATGAAACCCAGTCTGTTTTTAGATATTTCTAAATAGATATTTCTCAGAGGCTGGAAACAAAACATGGACTCTGAACGGCTCTGCTAGGCATCTTGCATTGATCTGGAATGGAATTAGCAAACCAGAGCATAATTATGCAAAAGACTGGGCTTCAGTCTGTGTTTCAGGAGAAGAGAACAGTTTGTTTTTTTCCCCAAACTATTCATTTTTTCTTGGAAGAGGTTTCCCCCTATTCAGTCATGATAGAGTGTGAAATTGCCACCCTCAATTTTTTATTTGTACAATTCTGCAGGCTTTACTGAGAAAACTTGCAGATTGTTCAAGTCTACTTGCAAAAAAATGTGATCCTGCTCAAATATGGGACTGAAAATGCATCTTTTCCCTCCCTATTCAAGGCAGTACAATGTGGATTACAAATTGGAAACTTATCTGAAAATTGCTCGACTTTATCTGGAGGATGATGATCCCGTTCAGGCTGAGGCTTATATAAACAGAGCATCCCTTCTTCAAAATGAATCAACCAATGAGCAGTTACAAATTCATTATAAGGTAAAATATTCATAATGGGTTTTGTCTTGTATCTAACGTAATAGCAATAGCACTTAGACTTAGATACCGCTTCACAATGCTTTACAGCCCTCTCTAAGCGGTTTACAGAGTCAGCTTATTGCCCCCAACAATCTGGGTCCTCATTTTACCCACCTTAGAAGGATGGAAGGCTGAGTCTACCTTGAGCCTGGTGAGATTGGAACTGCCAAATTGCAGTCAGCAGAAATATCCTGCAATACTGCACTCTAACCACCACACCACTGAAATGCTAGATTACAAGAAAACTATTAATGTTTATGGCTCCTGCATGCAAAGTTATGACTTATTGTTGTGTAATTTGCTTTGAGGATGGTCTATTGTATTAAACAAAATACTTTTAACTGGTAAGTATAAGAGCATGCGCTGTGTCAATAGGATATTGAGAAATATCCTCTAGGTTTAAAATTGTCCAGTGATCCATATTCCTTTCCTCAGCGGTAATAATAATAATTGGTGGTAGAGCTGATATGTGGAGACAAAGGTTCACAAAATGACAAATTTTGTTCTGACAAATTTTTCTTTCCAGTCTCTCTTTTATGCTGCTCTGAACTGATGACTTAAATGACAGCTGCAGCATCGTCAGAGAGGGATATTTCATAATACCCAAACTGAACAGGACAAATGAGGTTCGATTCATTGCAGTTGTTCAATTTAACCTTTGTTTTAAAAATAGCACCGACAGATTCGATTGCCGTTGAAATGCTATTTTGCAACATTAGAAATTTTGGCGGCCGAAACGATCTTTAGTTATACGTTTTTCCTTCTTCCAGGTATGTTATGCTCGTGTTCTTGACTACAGAAGGAAATTCATTGAAGCTGCCCAAAGATATAACGAGCTTTCTTATAAAAGCATAGTCCACGAAAGTGAGCGGCTCGAAGCCCTGAAGCACGCCTTGCATTGTACGATCTTAGCCTCAGCAGGTAAAATGATAGATGAAGGTTTAACTCCATTTTATTTGAATCTTTGAAATATATACAGTACATATTGCTATTTTGAGGAGACTTCAAGTTCACAGAATAACAGAATTGGAAGGGACCTTGTAGGTCTTCTAGTCCAACCCCCCCCCCCCCACACACACACAAGAGATCCTATACCTGTGATGGCAAACATATGGCACGTGTGCCACAGGTGGCACACGTAGCCATATCAGTGGGCATGTGAGCTCAGCTCCGGTGCACATGTGCACGCTAGCCATCTGATTTTCAGGTCTTCTGGGCCCACCAAAAGTAGGGAAACAGGCTGTTTCCTGCCTCTGGAGGGCCTGGGTGGGGGATGGGGGTTTTTCTTTCTCACCTGGTTCCAGGGCATTTCTAGGAGTCTGGGGAGGGTAAAACGGCCTTCCCCAACCCCACAGAGGTCCTCCGGAGGCCGAAAACGGGCCATTTGACAACTTTCAGTCCCAATGAAAGTTGTCAAACGGCCTCTGTGGGGCTGAGGAAGGCCGTTTTTGCCCTCCCCAGAACTCCTAGAGAGGTCCTGGAGGCTGGGGACAGCAAAAAACGGGCCTTCCGGTCCCTCCAGAAGTTGTTAAACAGGCCATTTTCAGCCTCCGGAGGACCTCAGGGCGCATAGAATTATGGGTGTGGGCACACATGCGTGCAACCCCCCCTGCCCCCCCCTCCTGGCATGCGATGGCAAAAAGGTTAGCCATCACTGTCCTATACCATTCCAGACGAGTGTCCAATCTCCTCTTGAAAACCTCCAGTGATGGAGCACCCACAGCGTCTGGAGGCAAGCCATTCCGTTCATTAATTGTTCTAACTGTAGTTTCAAAACTATCAAGCTGATCTTATTTGGAATGTGTTAAAAGGATGTTGCCTGACAGAGATTCCAAGATGACTCTTGCTACAGCCAGCCATTCTTGGTGGTGGCCGTTAGATTAGAGACAAAACTTGTGACTTAATTAGGAAAATATAAACTATTAGTCTGTTAGTAGATCATTGTCAAATTTTTTATGACTACTGCATAGTGTAATTGGACTTGTAATGTTTGTATTTTTGGGTCTTGATTGTACTAAATTGATTGAAGTAGTAAAATGTGCCATTAACCATTATTAATAGCACATATTCCCCCATATTTGCTCTCTTGAATTATTTATAAAAATAATAAAGGGGATTAAAATAAATTTAAAAATAAAATACAGGTAGTCCTCGATTCACAACAGTTCATTTACTGACCATTCAGAGTTATAAAAGTGACTTTTGTAAAAGTGACTTATGACCATTTTTAACACTTATGACCGTTGCAGCATCCCCATAGTCATGTGATTTACATTCGGATGCTTGGCAAACTCAACGTTTATGACGGTGGCAGTGTCCACATGGCTCATGTGATCATCTTTTGTGACCTTCTGATAAGCAAAGTCAATAGGGGAAGCCAGATTCATTTAACAACCGTGTCACTAATTTAACAACTGCAGTGGTTCACTTAGCAAACGTGGCAAGAAAGGTCATAAAAAATGGGGCAAAACTCACTTAACAAATCTGTCACCTAGCAGCATAAATTTTGGGCTCAGTTGTGGTTGTAAGTCGAGGACTATCTGTAAAGTGACCGTACTGGGGAACACATGATTGAGAGGCACTGCGAAGGTTGTAAATGAGATTGGTCGCAATGTTGCTTTTCGTCACTTTTGTAGCTGTGAACGGTAAAAGAGCCGGTAAACAAGGAGTACCTGTAATTGTGTCCAGCTAATCAGCAGAAGTCAACCTGAACACGATGGCCTCTTTTCTTAACCACAAAATCATGTTGGAGAGACAGATTGAAATTTCCGATTGGCAAACAAATCCAGTGGATTTTTTTTAAAAAAAATCTATTGCAGATTTTACACGCTGTATCTGGGTTGTGTTGTGGCTCGTCGGCTGCCAGCAGAGCTAGCAGCAGATTCAGACGAGGAGGAGGTTGAGGGGGAGCTTAGGCTGGCTTCGGAGCCTTTGGACAGCTCTGATGAGGAAGCAGGATCAGAGGCAGATCCAGAGCTTTCTGCCCGCCCCTTGGTGGAGAGGCAACTGTCTTCGGGGCCAGAGGTCAGTGAGGGGGAGGAACAGATGCGGCCCATTCCAGATGCATAGAGAGGAAAGGAGAGGAGAGCAAAGGAAAGCAATAAGCCGGCTCTCGGGGAAAAGAAGATGTAGACGCTAGCCAGCCCTTCTCTGGCTGGGAAATAAATAGGAGGGGTTGTACATCAATCACGTCGGACTCCTTTGCCAGAACCTGGTTTGTTGGGACTAATTGCTCTGTATTTGAGGTGCCAACTGAATCTACTGCAGTGTTTCTCAACCTTGGTAGCTTGAAGATGGGTGGACTTCAATTCCCAGAATCCCCCAGCCAGCAGCGCTGGCTGGGGGATTCTGGGAGTTGAAGTCCACCCATCTTCAAGCTTCCAAGGTTGAGAAACACTGTTCTATTGGGAAATAATAGGGAGTGAATTTGCCTCGGCCGATGTGAACAGAGACTGTTCTTGCCCTGTTTTTAGAAGGGGAAAAGACTTTCATTTGTGACTCATTACTTTTGCTTTCGTTTATCCAACGTGAACAAAGACTGTTCCTGCCCTGACTTAAATCAAAAAGGATTTGCGTTACTCGTGAGTTAAGCGGTTTCTCATTGCTTGTGAAGGCTGGGTTGGAGAAGTTAATGTTACGCTTACTGTGTTTCAGGCCAGCAGCGCTCCCGAATGTTAGCCACCCTCTTCAAGGATGAACGATGCCAGCAGCTTGCAGCCTACGGCATATTGGAGAAAATGTACCTTGACAGGATTATAAGGGGAAACCAGTTGCAAGAGTTCGCTGCGATGCTCATGCCCCATCAGAAAGCAACGACAGCTGATGGTACTTTGCCTAGTACGGTGCATCATATTTGAAACATTGAATAAGCTATACACGCAAAACGTATTTCCTCACTGATTACTTGGGCAATGTTATATATTGACACTCTCAGATCTGCCACCACTTAAACTTCTAAATACAAACGATTCTTGGCTCCATTTGTTGAGAAAGGGATAATTTTATTAGAAGTCAAGTGCATCACACTAATCCATAGCCAGAACTGAGAAGCGTGCGTGAAAATCCCAAAATTCAACTTTTCCCTTCCTTAACTGCCTCCCATCGCTGAGTGCCCCCATGGCCTCGTTCAAGCAAGATTGATTGATTTATTTATGATTTTATTTTATTTTATTTTATTTTATTTTTATTTATTTATTTATTTATTTATTTATTTATATTTATATGCCGCCCTTCTCCGGAGACCCAGGGCGGCTTACAATGTGTTAAGCAATAGCCTTCATACTTTTTGTATATTTATACAAAGTCAGCTTATTGCCCCCACAAACCGGGTCCTCATTTTACCCACCTTAGAAAGGATGGAAGGCTGAGTCAACCTTGAGCCTGGTGAGATTACAACTCGCAGTAATTGCAGGCAGCTGGATGTTAAATGCTGCCTTAATAGGAGGCATTAGCCTGCTACGCCACTCAGGCTCAGACGCATGAATGGCTTTATCGATTTGATTTGATTTGATTTGTATGCCGCCCTATCTCCATAGGACTCAGGGCTGCTCACAACAATTAAAATCAAACCAGATAAAACATATTAAAATACAGATTACATGTATATTAAAACTCATTAAAATAATCAAACCCCATCAGTCCAGGCTGGGTGATTTAAACAACCATGTCTTTAATTCGCGGCGGAAGGTACGAAGGTCAGAGGCCAACTGGAGCCCCAGGGGGAGTTGATTCCAAAGGGTGGGCGCGCCCACAGAGAACGCTCTACCTCTGGGGGCCGCCAGTCGACATTGTCTAGCCGACGGCACCCTGAGTAGGCCCTCCCTGTGAGAACACACCAGGCAACGGGAAGCTGTTGCTGGTTGCAGATGGTCCGACAAATATCCTGGGCCTAAGCCATGTAGGGCTTTATAGATCATCACCAGCACCTTGAATCTCACCCGGAGGGCAACCGGCAACCAATGCAAATCACGCAGGAGAGGTGTAACATGGGAATATCGGGATCCTCCCATCACAACCCGTGTGGCCGCATTCTGTACCAGCTGAAGCCTCCAAGTGGTCTTCAAAGGCAGCCCCAAGTAGAGAGCTTGGGGCTGTTGATGTTTTCAGAATGGTCTCTTCAAGCACAGGTGGCATGCAGGTGTCTTCCTTCTCCCAGCCAAATGACCTTGAAGCAGCTGGGGGTTTTGGTGGAATGCCGCAGTCGCATTCTCCCCTCCCATTCACCTTCCCCAGAGTTCATGGTGGCGAAGCAGAAGCAAGCGTTAAGATGGCAGCTGACAGATGCATTGGCGACATGCATTAGATTCTGATGAATCCCGAACTGGTTGTCTGACACAAACTGGGATTCTGTCCTAAATGACAAAGCTGCAGGGTGATGAAGGCCACCAAAAAATAGCTGATGAACCCAGAAAGGAAAATTCTGTATTTTTGTTCTCACGCTTCCATGTATGAAAAATAGGATAGACAGGGCGAAGGATGGAATTCCATGACTAGATGGTCTGTCTTGTTGAATAGAAAATTCTGGGGGCAAGAATGGTTGTTTGGCATGCTTTGGAAGGATTATGGAGTCTTCTATAATGCCTGCTCAGAATGTTCTGTGCTTTTCATTGGATTTATTTATTTATGTATTTTTAAATTTGATTTATATGCCGCCCTTCTCCGGAGACTCAGGGCGGCTTACAATGCGCTAAGCAATAGCCTTCATACTTTTGTATATTTATACAAAGTCAGCTTATTGCCCCCACAATTTGGGTCCTCATTTTACCTACCTTAGAAAGGATGGAAGGCTGAGTCAACCTTGAGCCTGGTGGGATTTGAACTTGCAATAATTGCAGGCAGCTGGCAACTTAAGTGCTACTTTAACAGCACTTAGTCCACTGCACCACCAGGCTCTTTCTTTCGAATGTCAGAGTTATATTTGAAGTAGATCAAAGAGGAACTGGTCATGCTTGATTTCTGACTCTGGTTTCAATTTGTCCTACTTCAAACTGGTTCTTAGCCTGCCTCCCTAATTCCTTTCCTAACCCAACCCCCCCCCGTTCTTTTTTTTTTTTTGTATTCCAAGCTGTTTATATTTTTCATTCAGATCTTCCATTTGTTATAACTGTTGCTCATCTCTCTGTGTTGTGGCATGTTAGTTTTATTGGTAATATTGCTCGTCATCCAATTTTGACCTTAGTTCTTGATAAAAATTATTTTTGGAACAGATACTGTGCAAATCAGAATGTCAGTGTTCCAGAAAAACCTCTGCTCCAACTAAAAACTGCAAGGCAAGCATTTTCTCAATGTTCCATTTATTAGAGTAGGTATATCAGCACATCTCGGGAAAATCCAAATCTGAGAGTTCTGGGTTTTCCCTCAGTAAATCAAAAAACCCCAAAACCATCCCCTCACTCATCAGTCAATCACATGCTCCAATCACCATCCGTTCCATCTCAAGACAGCACTCCAACCACTCCTTCTCCAGACGCAGGCTCGTCCTGACCTTGACCGACGGGAAGAATGCTATTTTGTCCAAATACAAACCCTCAAATCCCCCCTCCTACTTTCCCACACATGAGAAGGTGGCAGCTTGGAAGCTTCCGGCGTAATGTGGCTTCCAAAGCTGACACAGTAAGGGTTAGGATTAGGGTTACCTTACCATATGTTTTTGTTTTTACATTGTATCTCCATTTGGGCAACACACTTTTATGCCAGTTAATTTTGTTATTTTCATTCTGTATTAGGTGCCCTTTCAGGGTAAGGTGGAGTCAAAGCTGCAGTTGGCATTGCCCATGCTGACCAGAGTCCTCCCCTCTGAATGTCTGCTGTTTGCAAGCAGCAACATTTTGCAGTAGAAGCAGCTGCCTGTTATAGAACAAGGTGGACTGCTGGTTCTTTTTTGTAATGGGAGAGAAGGCACAAAACAGAACCAAACTTCTGGCACTTTGTAGCTTCAGTGATGGAAGATAAAAGGGAAGGCATATTATTAGACAAGGAGATCCCATTGTGGAGAGATCTAATTTGTAGCCCTAATAAATCTCTCAAATGAGTTAGCAGCAATAGTAATATGTGAGAAGGGCCAAAGAACAGATACTGCTCTGGATCAGTGGTCAGTGTCCATGGGTTAAACAGTAGAACTTTTGCTCACTCAGAAAAGGTAGAACATCATGCCTATAAGGGCATTTGTAAGTAGTAGAGGATTTCAGCTCAGCTGACTAGCGTAAATAATTTCCATTGTTTAAAAATCATAAAACAAGGACTTGTTCATTACATTGAGGTTTTACTGAAAATAATGCCATTTATGCTAACGGCATAAATTGTCCAGCATGAAGAATCAGGACTGCACATTAAGTTCCAGTCATTCGCTCACTCTTGTGTTGGAAGCACCAAGGCACTTTTGGGTTGAAGGTTTAACCGGTAACATCACCATTGCCTAGGGGATGCCTGGTTGGGGGTTCCTTTCATGTCCCTGTTAAGCTGCCCACTGAAGTACCCATTTATCTTACCCACAGTCACCCGCTTTTGAACTGGGTCGGCAGGAGCTGGAGCAAATGATGCAAGCTTGCCCCATCACACAGCAGCAATTGAGTCTCAAGTTAGTTCCAGTTAAGATTAATGCTCTTGCCTACACATAATAATCTAGTAGTAAAAATCAGCACTAAACTGGCACTAGATAAAAATCAATAGAATTCAAGGGCTGGACTCGGATCGCTTATGGGAATGACTCCAGACTGATTCCTCTCTTGACTCTGCCCCCAGGCTCTGTGTCTTCTACAAATTGGTGCAAATTCTGTACATTCAGATTTAGCAGACATTTGGATTTAATGGACTCCCATCTTCTCAAATGAACTGTTAACTGGAAGTTGCACTGTACTAATATATACCTGTTCCTTTCTATTTTTTTCTTAACACACAACATATACATATATAATGGCATTTGTATTGTATGCATTATGTATATTTACATGTTTTGTAGCTAAACATGTAGCTGATCAATAGTTTTTTTTTTTCTCCTCAGGTTCTAGTATTTTGGACAGAGCTGTCATTGAACATAATTTGCTATCTGCAAGCAAACTATATAACAACATTACCTTTGAAGAACTCGGAGCTTTATTAGAAATACCTGCAGCCAAGGTATACATATTTCAGTGATTCATTCATTCTTTTGCTAAACTGTAAATTGTGATGCTGAATCTTTGAGAGTCAGATGATGGAAGCAGCATTATGGTTGAGTTTATATAAGAAATTGCAAAGATCTGGAGACTAAATTGAACTGATTTTAAGAACTAACAAAACTGAGGGAAAATTGGTCTTTGGACATGCTACATGAGATGCAAAGACAAAAAAGACACACGATGTAGTATTCTTGTTTCTATATTACTATAATTTGGAATGATGTGGTATGAGATGCTTTTTTCCTAAATTTTCCAAGCATGCCTTCCATATTTTCAGTCTAGTTTTCGAGTTCCCATTTTTAATGTTAGAATGTAATGGTCCTATTCATTGGTTCTGTTACTTGTCAGCAAACGGTTGCATAATTCTTCTAACACTTAAATAACACTGTAATGTAAGACTCACACAGACCCACTCAGAAGTCTTGAGATTAATCTTGGGATTTGCTTGGATTGTTGACTGATTTTTTTAGCTCTATTCCATCTTTCATTGAGGAGCTCAAAGTGGTTAAGACCAACATTTCTGAACTTCAGCAATACAATAAATGTATTGGCTGGGGAATTCTGGGAATTGAAGTCCACACATCGTAACGTTGCGGAGGTTGAGAAACAGAGCTGCCTCCTGCCACTTTCCCCCCCCCACAATACCAAGTCTCTAGAAGGATGGGGAAAAAACAACAGAAACAGAATAACAGAGTCGGAAGGGACTTTGGAGGTCTTCAAGTCCAATCTCTTCTTAAAAACTTCCAGTAAATTAGATACTTTCACGTACATGTCTTAGAAACCATATCGGGTCTGGCCTGTTTCAGTCAAGTGAAGCTGATAACGCCACTTGGTTTTGTTTTTCAGGCAGAAAAGATAGCCTCCCAGATGATAACCGAGGGACGCATGAATGGCTTTATCGATCAAATAGATGGAATAGTCCACTTTGAAAGTGAGTTTGGCTCTCGGTGACTCTTTCAGTGCAACCAGCTAAGTTTCCTCCTGATGAATATGTGAGCAGCTGGAGAGGCTTGGCTGATGATTCCTCCCCCATCAGCCTATGTGCTTAGAAGTTTTTCTGCATTCAGTGGAGCAGGTGGCCAAAATGGGGACAGCCTGATCCAATGCATTTCCACCTTGTTTGTGGAGGAACACCAGCAGGTGGGCAGAAGGAACATAACAATCTCTCTGCCTGGCCAAACAATAGGAGGCAATGTTGTTTACCAGCTTGCTAAGCTCTTGTGTTAAAAATACAGGTAGTTCTCAACGTATGACTGTAATTGAACCCAGAATTGTAGTCGTAAATCATGCCGGTCATTATGTGACTGATGCACTTTTCTGACTCTTTTTTTTGGTGGTAGTTGTTAAGCAAATGCCTTGGTTAGTAGGCAAACCTGCTGTTTGCAATGGGTGTTTTTTTGTTGGAAACCGAAAGTAAACGCCTGTTTCCAGCAAAAGAAGTCATAAATTGCATTCACATGACCACGGGATGCTGCAAACGGACGTCAATGTGGAGCAGTTGCCAAGCGCCAAAATGCAGTCATAAGATCACAGGATTGGGCGACCGTCAGAACTTCAAATCTGGGTCATAAGTACCTTTTGGGGGAATCTTGTCATTAGACTGAACAGTCTCTAAACAATTGTTTATTAAGTGAGGACTACCTGTAAGTAATTAAGCATCTGTACATCATTTTAATTGGGAGGTGTTGGCTCAGTGGCTAAGATGCTGAGCTTGTCGATCGAAAGGTCGGCAGTTCAGTGGTTCGAATCCCTAGTGCTGCGTAATAGGGTGAGTTCCCGTTACTTGTCCCAGCTTCTGCCAACCTAGCAGTTTGAAAGTACATTTTTAAAAAATGCAAGTAGAAAAATAGGGACCACCTTTGGTGGGAAGGTAACAGCGTTCCGTGTGCCTTTGGTGTTTAGTCATGCCAGCCACTTGACCACGGAGACGTCTTCGGACAGCACTGGCTCTTCAGGTTTGAAACGGAGATGAGCACTGCCCCCTAGAGTTGGAAACGACTAGCACATATGTGCAAGGGGAACCTTTACCTTTTCATCATTTTAATGTAAGGCTATAACATGGAGTAGAGATAAACAACTTGACTGAAAGTTCTTTTGGAAATAATGAAAGTTTGAAAAAGCCTATTTTCTAAACTTCTAGGTAACTTATTAAATAATTGTCTTAATACTGATCTTACATTTGTGCTATAACTCCTGTCAGTGATTTCAACCTTCAACCTCTAGGTGGCAGTCTAGATACAGTGGAAGTGCTGTAAATTTCATGTTCTAACTTATCCAGAATATTTGCTAATGCTTGTCATATATAATCAACTGCGTTTACCAGAATGAAAGTTACAAGCATGAAATTTCTGCTGTTGCTTATTTTATGTACTTTTTTTGTTTTAGCACGGGAAGCCTTACCAACGTGGGACAAACAGATCCAGTCGCTTTGCTTCCAAGTTAACAATCTTTTGGAGAAGATAAGTCAGACCGCCCCGGAATGGACAGCACAGGCAATGGAAGCTCAGATGGCTCAATAGACTTTCAACTTCTCCCCACACCCGTTCTTTGGATGTTTTTTTTTTCTAAAAAAAATGTGAAATAAACCTAGGAAATTGAACTTCTGGCTTTGGTTCTACTTGTTGCTCTTAAGAACCTTGATAGTGGCACAGCCTGAACTTTATTTTAAGCTGTAATTTAAAGAGATGAACGTGTTTAAGTTTTATATTAAAATTTTGGTTGCCATGTAACTTCGTGAATGTTTGTGTGTTGTGAAAAATTGAAATTCCATTCTCTTTAGATACAGTTGCTCCAATAAAGATGGGATGGAAATTGAGCAGTTACTTGCTATCTGGATACTTCATTTCCTGCATTTTTATTGGTCTTTACCAAAAAATAAACTACTGTTTAAAAGCTGTTAAGCATTAAAATGTAAGACTTGGCATTTATCTAACAGATGCATATTATCCAAGTAGGCTGAAATATTATAAAGATTGTCCCAAGGGTGCTTTTTCAAAAGGCAACTAGATTTTGGTTTTCCTTGAAGATGTTTCGCTTCTCATCCAAGAAGCTTTTTTGGTTCTGACTGAATGTGGAGGATAGAAGGATTTATATTCCTTTCAGTCATCTGGTCATTAGCACTCTTTCCGAAAGTCATTGAGGCCACTTGGAAGTTTATCTGTGCCCTCAGAGTCACCTGAATAGTGCAAATGGATGTAGAACCAGCGGTTCAGAATGTTGACTTTGAGGAGAATGTGGACAGAGAGGACTGCCGGTTTGAAAGAGGGATCAAAGAGGCCATCTACATTAAGATTGAAGAGCCCTCTCTCAATGATGGAGGAGGAGTATGTCACCACTTATCTCCTGTTTGCAACACAGTTCTTTCAGCAATTCCAAAAAGGTTCCAAACTCATTTGCCCTGATGAGAGTACAGATAAAACTCCAAGTGCCCTCAGTGACTCTCAAGAGTGCTAACGACCAGATGACTGCAAGAAATATAAATCCTTCTCTCCTCCCCCATTCAGCTCTTCAGTTCAGTGCATTCAGTTTTGGTCACCACAATGTAAAAAAGATGTGGAGATTCTAGAAAGAGTGCAGAGAAGAACAACAAAGATGATTAGGGGACTGGAGGCTAAAACATGAATGAAAAGAAGGACTAAGGGTGACATGATAGCAGTCTTCCAATATCTGAGGGGCTGCCACAAAGGAGGGGGAGTCAAGCTATTCTCCAAAGCACCTGAGGGCAGGACAAGAAGCAATGGGTGGAAACTAATCAAGGAGAGAAGCAACTTAGAATTAAGGAGAAATTTCCTGACAGAACAATTAATCAGTGGAACAACTTGTCTCCAGAAGTTGCGAATGCTCCAACACTGGAAATTTTTAAGAAGTTGTTGGATAACCATTTGTCTGAAGTGGTGTAGGGTTTCCTGCCTAAGCAGAGGGTTGGACTAGAAGACCTCCAAGGTCCCTTCCAACTCTTGTTATTCTAAATTCTTGGATGAAAAGCAAAACGCCTTCAAGGAAAAGCAAAATCTGATTGCCTTTTGAAAAAAGCACCTTTGGGGCAACCGTGACCTGGAGAATCTCCCCAGACATACCTTATTATATAGGTAGTGCTTGATTTATGATTCAAATTCAAAGTTCCAACAGCCTCCTCCTCCTCCTTGTCCCCTCCCTCCTGTGATTATGTGATTGTGTTTGGGCACTCAGGCAACAACCTGCTTGTATTTGCAGCTGTTTGCATCATCCTGTGGTCACATGACTGATTAACAATGTGGTTGCGGGTAGGTAGCATTTACTTCCTTCCTTATTGTAAGCTGAGGGTTACCTGACTTCACACTAATCAAAGCAGTGATGAAATACGGGCAAAGAAATTGCTTGTGACTAGCCAGTGGTGCTTGGAATCTGATATAAATCACTGAAGTACATATTCTGGTCCAACTGTAATGGTGCACTACTATTTTTTTCTGGCATTTAGTTGAAAGTAATTACAAGGCCAGGTCAAGGTAACTACCTCCAGATAGACCAGGAGTCAGCAACCATAAACACTCAAAAGAGCCATTTGGACCCGTTTCCCACAGAAAAGAAAACACCGGGAGCCACAAAACCCTTCCTGTGCTGACTATTTCCTGAGTGACCACAAAACTAGCATATGTAGTTGAATTAAATGTTCTGTTTTCTTCTGAAACTTTTTTTTCTTTGTTGGCCTACGGGGGGTTGAAAAGCTCAATAAATCACATGCCAGCGGATGTGACACATATTTTGAGCGACGGAGCCGCAGCAGAGGGATGAAAGAGCCACATACGGCTCCAGAGCCCCAGGTTGCTGATCACTAGATAAACCATATGGGGAAAGAAAAAGATTAATCTGCATTCCATTGCCACACAGAAAAGTAATCAGAGGCAGGAAATGCACAGAAGAACCTCACACCTCATTGTTACCTGCCCTTAACATACCTTCAAAGCTACCTTTTATTGTGTGCATTGTGTTCAACAACGTTTGATATTGGATACTGCAGGAATTAAGTATCATTTCCTAAAGAGCGAGAGTAGTTCAAAATATCTCAAGCTTTACAACTCAACTCTGCACCAGGAAAACACTGTACGAATTAGAATTGGAGAGTTTTATTCTTGCCAGTAGGATTCAAGCTTGCTAAAGCAAGGTGGAACTAGATTTTTTGAATAAACCACAATTACTGGGTTAACACAATATTCATAAGCCATAGGATATGATTTACGAACACCAGTAATTGAGTGAATACAAATATGCTAAATCAAAATCCACCTAATAACTTTTATTCCTCCACAAAGTAGCTATATATGACGCTGTGGTCATCAGAATTAGGTTTGTCCAGCACCAATATCATTTAAGCCTATCTGTGTTTTTTCAGGTTCTTTTAAGACGTGTTGACCTGATGTTCAAAAGCAAAACTCACAATAGTACTGTACGTTCAAAAATGCTCCCAGGTTCCTGTGCATAGGATTGTATTTTTATTTGGTGCCATTCCCTTTCCTTATATTTATAGATTCTTACCTGTACAGGAGAATTAGGAAACTCCCAGAATTCTTTGGATCAAGGTAAAATGACAGAATTATCATTTTGATACACAAAGGAGAAAAGCTACTCCAATTTATAAGAAGAACAGGACAGGGTAACAAATTTGAACATCATGTATAGTGGAGTGTGATAGATTTCGGGTGTAAATTAATACACTTAGTTGTTTATCGCCATACTTTTTCTTCCTTCTAAAGTTTTTAAGGTAACAAAGCAATAACTTTATTGTCATTGTAGGTGTAGACACAGTATACCCATACAAAGTTGGCTGCTGAAACAAAAGTAGAGAAGTTTGAGAGCCAGAAACCTGTTTTGTTGTTGTTGCTTTTTTTTTTTTTTTGGCAAAAACCTTGTTCCCTAAATCTAAACCCGTAGCAGCAACACCTCTTAATTTCTATTCTGCAGCTGGTTTGACTTACTCAAAACAAAATCTGACAAGTATGAAGCCTGCCCGTTACAATCGTATGTCTTCATAGGTAGTAAAGTGGGTTGGCCACATGACCGACCTTAATTTTATCACCCATTTTTATGGTTGTCATTAAGTGAATGCAACACTCGTATAGCAAATCCCATGGTCATTCAGCAAACCGATGTTTTGCTAGGGGTGCGGTTTTGCCGTAAACTAAACACAGCCATGTTGCTGACTGCCTGAAGAAGGGACCCGACCTTTGGAACTTCTAATCTGGGTTGAAGTCCTCTTTTTTCAGGTCAGCCGTAGCTTCAAACTGTTGCTAAGCAATCTGTCATAAGTCGAGGACTACCTGTACTGAGATCTCATATTCTGTCTGGGACATGGATCTCATTGTCATAGAACAGGGGTGTCAACCTTGACTTCATTGAGGGCCGCATCAGGGTTGTGTTTGACCTCGGAGGGCTGGGTGGTGGTGGTGTGGGGCATGGCTGGGGTGGTGTGGCCATGGTAGGCATAGTTGGGGCATGGACTTGTGTTGGGGGGCCCTGTGGTGACCAAATGCTAAGGCAGGACTTCCCTAAAACTGACCCTCACTCTCACTATAATTTCCTTCCTTCCTTTTCTTCTTTTTCCTTCCCTCTTCATTCTCCTTTCTTCTTCCTTCCCCTCTTCCCTTATTTTTTCTTCCTTGCTCTCTTCCCATCTTCCCTTCTTTTTCTTGCTCTTTCCTCTTTCTGTTTCTCCTTTCTTGTCCCTTCTTCCATGCTCAAATGCAAAAGGGGAAACATTTCTCCTTTTGTTTTGTGTTTAGTTTGTTTCGATAACGCATCCCCCCGTGCCCCGTTTTTGCTGGCAGAGGGCTGCAGGAGGCCGTCACAGCCACGAGCTCCCTGAGTTCCATTTTCGCTAGCAGAGGCACGCGGACTGGTCGTTTCCTATTTCCAGGCTATCCCCGCAGGCCAGATCTAAGTACCCCATGGGCTGGATCCGGCCCGCGGGCCTTGAGTTTGATACCCCTGTCATAGAGGAACCTCAACAGAAAGCATCCTTTCATATTTACAACCATAGAAAATCCTAAACAATAGAAGCAAAATATTCCAAACAAGCATTAGAATTTAGAATCCATGGTGTTTGTTAAAACTCGCAGATTATTTTCATCAAACCACCTCTCCTAACAGACACCATAGATCCTAAACAAGACCTAAATAAGCACCACAGAGCCTAAATTCTAATCCTTGTTTTTTTCGGAAACAAGGCGACCTCTTTTTCTCATTAAAAAAATCAACTTTCCCTTCCTTTTATATAATGTCAAAGTCAAGCAAATTTTATTTCTAGAATTAGCTTCTCAGGATGTGTGCTTTCTTTAAGATCTCTTTAAAACTAAATTTGAGTTTGCATCGATCTACGCTGTTAGCAAGATCTACTCAAAAAGAGGCAAATAGATGGGGAAGAAATGGAAGTAGTGACAGATTTTATTTTTCTGGGCTCCAAGATCACCGCAGATGGGGACTGCAGCCAAGAAATTAAAAAACGCTTGCTCCTGGGGGCGGGGGGGGGGGGGAAGCTATGGCAAATATAGACAGCATGCTAAAAACCAGAGACATCACCCTGCCAACAAAAGTGTGCATAGTCAAAGCTATGGTTTTTCCAGTTGCAAGGTATGGCTGTGAAAGTTGGACCATAAGAAAGGCTGAGCGTCAAAGAATTGAGGCCTTTGAACTCTGGTGCTGGAGAAGACTCTTGCAAGTCCCTTGGACTGCAAGGAGGTAAACCGGTCAGTCCTAGAGGAGATCATCCCTGATTGCTCTTTAGAAGGCCAGATCCTGAAGATGAAACTCAAATATTTTGGCCACCTAATGAGAAGGAAGGACTCACTGGAGAAGAGCCTCATGCTGGGAAAGATCGAGGGCAAAAGAAGAATGGGACGACAGAGAATGAGGTGGCTGGATGGAGTCACTGAAGCAGTAGGCATGAGCTTAAATGGACTCCAGAGGATGGTAGAGGACAGGAAGGCCTGGAGGAACATTGTCCATAGGGTCAACAATGGGTTGGATACGACTTCGCAACTAACAACAACTCAAAAAGAACCACAAGATGACAGAAGAAGGAAATAATTTCTTTCTCCAGTAGCTTCCTTCTGCTATTAGAAACAATTTGAGGGCTCCATTGAGGTTTTACCCAAAGTGATAACCCTGAGTGAAAGTAAAAATCTGAAGCTGCTTGCGATGCTCCCAAATTTTGAGCACAGAATCCAGAGATTTGCAAAAATTGCTGTCTAATTGTAATTTTCAGTTTAGAGAAGGGGAAAGAATAGCATATATACAGGCAAAGATTAAACATTTAACTTGAATTGATTGTAGTAAAACACCAAATAACTTATAGGTAGTCCTTGATTTGCAACCACTCATTTAATGACAGTTCAAAGTTACAATGGTGCTGAAAAAAAGTAGCTCATGACCTATCCTCGTAGTTATGACCTTTGCACCATCCCCACAATCATGTGATCGTGATTTGGGCACTTCACAATCAACTCATATTTACAACAGTTACAATATTCTGTGGTCTCACAATCACAATTTGCAACCTACCAGGACGGCTTCCGACAAAAGTCGATAGGCCAGTTTTGCTTAATGACCACATGGTTCACTTACAACCATGATAAAAATTATGATAAAATTGGGTCTGGTAATGATCACATTGCTTAGCGACTAAAAAGTACCACAGAAAATAAGTTTCATGACACAGAAGTTCCTTCTTTATGAAACCTCAAAGATACTTAAATATTAAGTGGTTTTGTTTCATCATCTGTTCTGCCCATTCTATAATATCTAACATTGTAATCATATCAAAACTGGGAAGTTCCCACTATTAGACCTCTAAAACAGCTTTATACAATTGACAATAATGGAGAGAGAGAAGGAGGGGGGGGGGGGAGGGAGGGGGGGGGAGGGAGAGAGGGGGGGGGCAGGGGGGGGGGGGGGGAGGGGGGGAGATGGAGAGGCAGGGGGAGCAAGAGGGGGAAGGGAAGAATGGAGAGGGAGAGAGGGAGAGAAGAAGAAAGAAAGAAAAAAGAAAGAAAAAGGGAAAGAAAGAAAAGAAAAAGAAAGAAGGAAGGAAGGAAGGAAGGAAGGAAGGAAGGAAAGAAAGAAAGAAAGAAAGAAAGAAAGAAAGAAAGAAAGAAAGAAAGAAAGAAAGAAAGAAAGAAAGAAAGAAAGAAAGAAAGAAAGAAAGAAAAGCGGTAGGGGTTTACAGGCTTAAATCTGTCTGACAGCTTGATGACAGTTTAAGAATATAAAACGACTAGCTGAATACCCATGCTCCACTATGAAACTATGTGATCGGGCTTGATAAATCAACACTTAGAATTTGAAAATTAATGAGTAGTTACAATTGGCCTCTTCTCTCCCCTTCTCTCCCTCAGGCTAGCCCAGGGGTCTGCAACCTTAAATACTCAAAGAGCCATTTGGACCCATAGTTTCCCATAGAAGAGAAAACACCGGGAGCCACAAAACCTGGGTGGGCGTGGCCAACTCGATGTCACTCACTTCCACCAGTCACATGACACACACACCCGGCCACGCCTACCCAGCCAGTCATTAGGGCAGAGAACCAGTTGTTAAAAAACACCGGGAACCACAAAATCCTTTTGACATATCTCTCTCTCCCGTCCCTCCCTCCCTCCCTCTCTCTCTCTGTATCTCTCTATGTCTGTCTCTCTCTCTCCCCCTCTCTCTGTATCTCTCTGTCTCTGCCCTGGCCGCTTCTCCCATCCCCCTCCGTCACCCTTACCTTCTCAGGCCAGGCGAGGAGTGACTGGGAGGGGAGGGTGAGAGGTGGGGCCAGCCAGTGGTGGGATCACCTGACAGGGAGCCACAGCAGACGGCCCAAAGAGCCGCATGTGGCTCCGGAGCTGCAAGTTGCTGATCCCTGGGCTAGCCCCACAGAAGTCTCTCCTCTCCCCTTCTCTCCCTCAGGCTTGCCCCACAGAAGCCTGTCCTATGCTATCCCATTCTCTCCAGAGTTATTTTCAAGTTGGGAGGGGGAGTAGACTGCCTAACTAATTAGCATCAGAGCATGTTATAATAATATAGGAAATAGTAATGCTCTGATGGTCATTTCGAAAAATCCTTTCTTAGTGAGCACCTAGAAGCCATGAGGAACATACATGGCAAATTTCAAGTTTGTAGGCTTTACGGTTCTGGAGATTTTGTGATTAATGCGTGAGTGGTTTTTGCTTTTATATATAGAGATGAAGAACGTAAAATAATGAAATCCTTCAAACAGGGAAAGCCCCCTTTAAACTGTAGAGAGAACAGTAAAAGCAGTAACTACTGTAGGAAAGGAATCCCATTCATTAAAAAAAACAACTCAAATAATGTTTTAAATACCAACTTCGAAAGTCAGGAATGAATTAAGCCAGGTAGAAACAAGCCATAAAAAGTTAGAACTGATTACATTTTCCACCAGACTGCCTATTACACTTTCCTTCTCTTTTCTGGCTTTCTTGCGAAACAGACAAACCGACCACAAGTGCACAGCAGGAAATCTCTGACAATGAGATTAGGAAGGTTTCGCTTTGCGTAATCTTGTACTAATATATAATCTTGACAAATGACAAATGTGATCAACCAAATGTGAACACAAACCTTGTGAGAGAAATCACTGAGACTGACACGTTGTATATAACAAAGAAACTTTTAATATAAATATCTGTCAAAAAGAGAGATGTGAAAATATCTACAGACCTCTCACACCCTGGACAGAAATTGTTTCAACTTCTACCCTCAAAACGACGGTATAAAGCACTGCACACCAGAACAACTAAACGCAAGGACAGTTTTTCCCCGAATGCCATCACTCTGCTAAACAACTAATTCTCACAACACTGTCAAATAATTTACTAAGACTATTACTATTATTCTTCTCTTCCTTACTAGTATCTATCTCTTCCCATTTATGACTATATAACCATGTCACTTGTATCTTTCAATTTATATTGTTTTTCTAGTATTGTTTTTCTATTGTTTCCTAGTATGATTTGAAAGTGTATTAGTAATCTTGATTATCACTACTGTAAGTAGTGTATCTTTTAATTCTTGATGAACGTATTTTATTTTCCTTATGTATACCGAGAGCGTATGCACCAAGACAAATTCCTTGTGTGTCCAATCACACTTGGCCAATAAAGTATTTCTATTCTGTTCTGTTCTGTTCTAATTCTAATTCTAATTCTAATTCTAATTCTAATTCTAATTCTA
>WNWU01000007.1:38729152-38771749 GCA_012654045.1 Ptyas mucosa | reverse complement strand
TTCTAATTCTAATTCTAATTCTAATTCTAATTCTAATTCTAATTCTAATTCTATTTTTTTTAAAAAATTTGATTTATATGCCGCCCTTCTCCGGAGACTCAGGGCGGCTTACAATGCGTTAAGCAATAGCCTTCATACTTTTGTATATTTATACAAAGTCAGCTTATTGCCCCCACAAACTGGGTCCTCAATTTACCTACCTTAGAAAGGATGGAAGGCTGAGTCAACCTTGAGCCTTGGTGAGATTCGAACCTGCAATAATTGCAGGCAGCTGATGTTAATAACAGGGCTTTAGACCACTGTACTATCCAATTCTAATTCTAATTCTAATTCTAATTCTAATTCTAATTCTAATTCTAATTCTAATTCTAATTCTAATTCTAATTCTAATTCTAATTCTATTCTTCTATGAATTTTTACTCAGATCTTGATGTTGGCCTCCGTCCCAAGCATGAGGCTTTCTATTTCTGCGGAATTATACAGATGGGGAAAAAAAGTTGCTTTTCCTTGTTCCAATGTGATTTATGGTCCCTTTTGCACTGGGAAAATAAAACCTAACTGAGGCTCCTCCCAATTTTTACTCAGATCTTGATGTTGGCTTCCGTCCCAAGCATGAGGCTCTCTATTTCTGCGGAATTATACAGATGGGGGGAAAAAAGTTGCTTTTCCTTGTTCCAGTGTGATTTATGGCCCCTTTTGCACTGGGAAAATAAAACCTAACTGAGGCTCCTCCCAACCTGTCTATGCAAACAATTGCATATATCCCAAGTACAAAGCATGTTTGTTTAAATCGGAGCAATAACTTTAGAGACTCCACTTTAGAGACTCCAATCATCAGTCCTAATATCTTTGCAGAACATCAAATGCAGAACTAAACAGAAAAATCACACACCAACCACAGGATCACGTTTCAAGATGTTGGAAGAAAAATCCAGTTCCAGTTCCCAGCTGGGAATAAAACGGAGGCCTTCTTGAGAAAGAAGTTCTGTTTATTATTGATGAGCGGAATCAACACACACACACACACACAGCCTGCAACTCTGGGACAGCTGACAAAATAGCTTGATGAGTGCAAGGATTTTTATACAGTTTACAGCAGGGGTCTCCAACCTTGGCAACTTTAAGACTTGTGGACTTCAACTCCCAGAATTCCTCAGCCAGCAAAGCTTTGCTGCCTGTGGAATTCTGGGAGTTGAAGTCTACAAGCCTTAAAGTTGCCAAGGTTGGAGACCCCTGGTTTATAGTAGTTTGTAATGTTGAGGTTTGCTTTGTGTGCTTTTGATTGAATGATTGGTTTTACTTGTTTCCGCAAAGGCTGGTGATGGGTCTTAATTGTCAGCTTCCTGAATCTAATCCTGTTCGGGCATGAGTAAGTGATTTTATCCTGTTATCTATTGCCTTTAGTCTGCTATTCTTAATGGCCTTAATGGTATTGTTTCCACTTTGCTCCATGAATGGAGTTAAGGTCATGTCCCCTCCTTAATCCCATCACCTGGAAGTGAAGTTGTTTTGTTTGTGAACAGGCACGTTAAGAAGGACCGAAGCTACTTTCTGCCTCTAAGAATGTGTTTTTCCAGTTCTTCTTTGCAGAAATATAATATTCTGCCTCTTATTATTCCCCAGTTTCATTTTCGGGGGGGGGGGGGGGGGGCTTCCCACAATTAGATGTCTGAACAACTGAAATTTTAGTGAAAAATCCAAATTAAACTCGGTCACTTTCCATTACTACAGTTCTGGGGTGAAATCCAGCAGGTTCTAACAGGTTCTGGAGAACCGGTAGCGGAAATGTTGGGTAGTTCGGAGAACCGACAAATACCATCTCTGGTTGGCCCCAGAGTAGGGTGGGAATTTATTTATTTATTTATTTCATGTATTTATATGCCGCCCTTCTCCAGAAGGACTCAGGGCGGCGAACACAAGTTAAAAACAACAAAATGGAGATTTTGCAATATCCTTTCCCCCCAGGAGGGGAGGGAATGGAGATTTTGCAGTATCCTTCCCCTGCCACGCTCACCAAGCCGCTCCCACAGAACCGGTAGGGAAAAAAATTGGATTTCACCCCTGCTACAGCTGTAGAGAGCGTGACACACTTGGACAGAAAGGGAGCTGAGTTTCTGTAAGTGTAACCCTCTGCTGTTTACAATGAAAGGTACCTCTGTGACTACCAAGTGTATGCATGCTGTACCTCACAAACTTTTGCAAACACCAGCAGTCTAAAAAAAAGGAGTTATCACTATTAGACCAAACGGGATTTGAAGGCAGTAGGTGCCATCTTTGATCGAACGACTCAAAGCCTAGAGCAGTGATGGCTAACCTTTTTGCCACCGCGTGCCAAAAGCGGGGAGAGCATGGTGGGGTCACACACACGTGTGCCCACATCCATAATTCTATGCGCCCCCCCCACCTGTGGTCTCCCTGCTTTTGGCACGCGATGGCACGGTGTACCTGATAGGCCTGTTTTTTGCTCTTCCCAGGCTCCAGAGCCTTTCTAGGAGCCTGGGGAGGGCAAAAACAGCCTCCCCCCCCCAGAGGCCCTCCGGGGGCCAGAAACAGTGTGTTTTCTGACTTCTGGTGGACCCAGAAGGCCTGAAAATCAGGTGGCTGGCGCACACATGCGTGCCGGAGCTGGGCTCGCGTGCCCACCGATATGGCTCCGCGTGCCACCTGTGGCACCCATGCCATAGGTTCGCCATCATGGGCCTAGAGGTATTAGTTACCATGCAAAGACTCCACAATTGTTAAATCAGTCACACAGGGCTGCTGGTCACTGCCCTGTTGGTGGCTGGACAGTTGTTACCTCTGGCACAAAAGTCTCCTGAGGGCAAATGTTGAAGGTGTGGATAGTAAAATGTTGTTTTTGCACCAAGCATGTCTGATACCCTTTAGGAACATGTAGGTGACGAAGAGCAATGAAAACAATGAAGGTTTTTAACAGGAAACATCTGCAGCACCAAAGATGGGTAGTTTAACCACAAGGACTCATAGGAAAGCATACATTGCAAAAAATACTACCCATATATCTAATCTTCTTATGTCTAGGCAAATAGATAGCAGGAAGCCCCAACTGAAGCTAGACTTGCAGTCAAAGGTTGTGACAGCGGCAAAAGTTAATCAGGGGGCTACGCTACAAAAAGGGAATGAATAAAAGAAAGAAAGAATGAATGAATGAATGAATGAATGAATGAATAAGGGTTAGGGGTGCTTAAAGCATGGTAATGGTAGATATAAACAGGGGCGGAGATTCATCTGGGATTATTAGGTGCCTTGGATAGACTGTAAATGGTCTCCTTCTTAAGCAGGGGGCTGGACTAGAAGACCTCGAAGGTCCCTTCCAGCTCTATACTGATTCTGATCATCTGATCACCATTTGCAACCACCTTAGCTAGCTTTCAACAAGCAAAGTCAGCGGGGGAAACAGATTTGCTTAATGACAGCCTGATTCACTTAACAATTGGAGTGATTCACTTAACAACGTTGGCAAAAAAGGACTCAAAAACTAATCTTAGGCAAGGTTATTTTTATTTATTTTGTAGGTAAATTATCCGTACAGAACGGCATACACAGTATAATTGAGCAAACTGTAATATTTTCCAGACTGCCTTTCTCCCAAATTAATTGCAATATTACTTAATGATAAGATGGGCTTTTGGGCCATCGTATAAAGTATGAATCATTTATTCTCACACATGGCTCTGGCTCATGTATTTCTGAAATACACAGAGTTCTAAAACATCCATGTTGCTAAGAAGGGAAAGAATTCAAATTATTATATTTGAGGCTGCTGAAATCACTTTATTGGATAATTTACTTTAGTCCCTTGGTTTTACCATTAGCTGTTTTATGGGACAGGCTGCAATGCATAGATGAATACAGTATTTTTATGATGTTGGTTAAATGCCAAATACTAAGCAGGAAGTAGCCAACAAAACTTTCAGGAGTATGTTTTATATTTTTGCCCACATAACTTTTACTGTTGTGAGTTTCATAGCGCATCTAAAGGCACTAAGATAGCTTTTTTAAAAAAGGAACAGAAACAATGTAAACGAGAGTGCCTCCATTTCTTCACTACAGGTGGTTCTTGAGTTGCAACGGTTCATTTAGTGACTGTTCGAAGTTACAACAGCACTGAAAAAAGTGACTTATGACCATTTTTCACACTTACGACTGTTGCAGCATCCCCATGGTCATGTGATTTATAGCTGGATGCTTGACAACTGGTTCATATTTATGACGAATGTAGTATCCCGGGGTCATGTGATCCCCTTTTGCAACTTTCTGACCAGCAAAGTCAATGGGGGGAGCCAGATTCACTTAACAACGGTGTTACTAACTTAACAACTGCAGTCAGTGGTGGGTTTCAAATTTTTTTTACTACCGGTTCTGTGGGCGTGGCTTGGTAGACATGGCATGGCTTGGTGGGCGTGGCTTGGTGGGCATGGCAGGGGAAGGATACTGCAAAATCTCCATTCCCACCCTACTCCAGGGGAAGGATACTGTAAAATCTCCATTCCCTCCCCAATCCAGGGGAAGGATACTGCAAAATCCCCACTTCCTCCCGATCAGCTGGGACCTGGGAGGCAGAGAATAGATGGGGGCGGGGCCAGTCAGAATTTTTACTACCGGTTCTCCGAACTACTCAAAATTTCCACTACTGGTTCTCCAGAACTGGTCAGAACCTGCTGAAACCCACTTCTGAACTGCAGGGATTCTTTTAACACATGCGGCAAGAAAAGTCGTAAAATGGGGCAAAACTCACTTAATAAATTTCTCACTTAACAACCTAAATTTTGGGCTCATAAATCGAAGGTTACCTGTAGTTAGGATTTTATTAGGCATATAAAGGCCCTGCAAACTCTATGTTCATATCTGTTTTTGGAGGATATCTCAGGAAGCGTGCAATTCTAACACCCACATACCACTTCCGTGTTGTGATGTTGATAAATGGAGGTCTAGAAAACATCATCCTGAGAAGAATTTCAAGTAAAAGGGCTTTAATTTTACTACAGGATATGACCGTCTGAGAGAAATGAAATTCAATCATAGTGGTGGAAAAAGGACAGAGACTACCAGCTGTCAGGTGTAACCATCCGGAACCACTAATGAATACCGAAAGTCAGTAACTATCATCTACCTCCTATGTATGAATCTCACTAGACAGCTTGTGTTCCTGTGGGAATAGCTGGATAAGGCTTCTTGGATCTTGAGGGAGGTCAAAGTTATGCACTTGCGGCTCCTCAAAGACTGCAAGCTAGGCCCTCACTTGATTCCTCCCTGCAGCCTTCCTGGCAGTTTCCCACACCAGCATTAGGAAACGTTGTACCATTGGCTAGGAGAGTAAGAGCAACATAATTTACTAGCTTAAATGAGGGGTGTCAAACTCGATTTCATTGAGGGCTGCATCAGGGTTGTGTTTGACCTCAGGGTGCCAGGGAGGCGTGGCCAAGGTGGGTGTGGCCAGCTCAACAACATGTTGGGGGCACCTGTGGTGGTCTGGGTGCTCTGCCAGCGAAAACTGGCTCCTGAGCTCCGTTTTCAGCTGTGACGGCCTCCTGCAACCCCCCGTCAGTGAAAACGGAGCTCCATTTTCACTGACAGAGGCAACGTGGGCCGATCCTTCACTATTTGCAGGTCGGCCCCGCAGGCCAGATCTAAGCACCCTGTAGGCCAGACCTGGCCCGCGGGCCTTGAGTTTGACACCTCTGAGCAATCACGTACATTAATTTTTCTTAAGATGGCGCTCTCCATGTTTTTTTTGTTTTATATCTGCTTCAATTCAAAGCTGTGATGGCTGGGAATCACAATAATTCTAGTCCCTCACATCTGGACAGCAAGCATTTCCATGTAAGCTAGGTGTGGGTCATGGCTTTAGATTACAATTTTACCTTATTTTCTCCAAGTACTACATCCTGCATACAGAAATCACGGGTAACCCTAAAACAGGAAAGGCAGAATCTAGATCCACCAATAAATCTTCAAAGGTCTAGAAGGGTTGTTTGTTTGTTTTTAAATTCCTAATTGTTTAACAACATCAGCAATCAAAATGTTTTCTTTTCCACTTTAAATGAAATAGGGAGAACAAGCAAAGAAGGCAGGACCAAGAACAGCAGGTTTCTGGGTGTCTAGAATTTGAGTTTTTAATCACTACTACAATTTAATTTCTGGGTTAATATGCTTAGAATTATAAAGCAAAGGTGTCTCTAAATAATGGTCTTCCTACAAACTACTTTAATGCATCTTACTTCTCAGAATTCGAATACATCTTACTAATAGAATTCTAATTCTAATTCCTCTCAGAATTCTACATTGGTGTAAAAAAAGCACTTAGGATGAAATCTTCTAGAATATCCCCATGTTTTTCCTTCTGTTGATATCTCTCTTGATTTGGCAGAGGGAACAAACGGGGCAACACCACACAACGCAGTTATCGTCACAGATGGAGCCCTGTTGAAAAGAAAAGAAACCAAATGATTCCATAACTTTTTCAATGAAATCATGATGTAGAGAGATAGAATCATGAAAAGCTAACTCTGTGTTGGATGGCAAAACCCAGGCAGTCCTTGATTTACAACCGTTCATTTAGTGACCATTCACAGAGTTACAATGGCGCTGAAAAATGTGACTTATGATCGTTTTTCACAATTACGACCTTTGCAATATCCCCACGTTTCCTGTGATCAAAATTCAGACGCTTGGCAACTGGCTCATATTTATGACGGTTGCAGTGTCCTGAGGTGATGGTGTTTGTGACCTTGTGACACGCAAAGTCAATGGGGAAGCTGGATTCACTTAACAGCCGTGTTTCTAAATTAACAACTGCAGTGATTCACTTAAGAATGGTGGCAAGAAAGGTTGTAAAATCAGGAAAAACTCACTTAACCAATGTCTCACTTAACAACAGAAATCCATTACCTTATAAAAACTTATTTTAAAAAATCCACTTCAACCATCGCCAGTGGCAGCAACAATACAATTAAACCAGTGGTGAAATTCAACTTTTTTTTACTACCGGTTCTGTGGGCGTGGCTTGGTGGGCATGGCGTGGCTTGGTGGGCATGGCAGGGGAAGGATATTGCAAAATCTCCATTCCCACCCCACTCTGGGGCCAGCCAGAGATGGTATTTGCCAGTTCTCCGAACTACTCAAAATTTCCGCTGCCGGTTCTCCAGAACTTGTCAAAACCTTCTGAATTTCACCCCTGAAATTCGCATGATCAGCTCCATTTCTATTTGTGGTCCTCAGGCTGACAAAACCCTGTTTTCAGAAAAGCAGCAGGGTTTGGGGGCACTGAGGGGTTACCCCCAAGAAGGTCTTTTTTCATGGTCCCACACTTGACAATCCCTAATCGATGGGATTTGTAACATATTCTGTCTTCCCATCCTTGTGGGCCAGGTAGATGTGATAGTTACCATATTTTCCGGCGTATAAGACGACTGGGCGTATAAGACGACCCCCTACTTTTCTATTAAAATATAGGGTTTGGGCTATACTCGCCGTATAAGACTACCCCTCAATGTTGTCGGCGCTCCCGTAGCGTCATCGGTCAGCGCCAGCAACTCAGATTCAGAAAGCTGTGCCGATCTCGTCAAGGCTGCATGCCGCTGAATGCTGGACCCAGCTGGTTGCTACGCGGAGCTTCCCCCACTGTCCCGGGCATCCAGGTGGATATTACCGCCGCTCCGACTTCCCCAGACAGCTGGGGCTCGCCATCACTGGGGGTCAGCTGGGGAAGTCGGAGCGTCGGTAGGCTTATACCCGGCGTATAAGACAACCGCCGACTTTTGAGAGGATTTTCCTGTGTTAAAAAGTAGTCTTATACGCCAGAAAATATGGTATGTTTGGCATGGAACAAGTGTCATTTTAATTTTCTTTCCTATAATTCTGAAAGATTATGGTCTCCTGCAGTTAACAAATGAAAGAATTATTGGTTCATTTCCCAGGTCAGGGGTTTTTTTCTCCCCAAAATTTCTGGATTGTGCATGTGCTGCCTTTCTGAGCGGGCCTAGGACAGCTCGCCACATCCAACCCCCCATGGCCAATTCTCCACGACCAATTCACTGTGGGAATACTTGCAATGCGACAAGAATTACACTAATATTGAAGAAATGATGGAATAGAATCACTGAAGAAAGGATGCCGAAGAAGGGACAAAAGGAAATGTGAATGACAACAATTAAAATAATTTTTAAGGTATTTTACATGATGGAATTGAATTGTTGAATTTTCCCTTGGCAAGTGCTCCCAGGAGGAGTGGGCCATGTCAAGTTATCCAACAACAGGTTGGTTGCCGCACTCCGTTTCTGAGTTGGTATTTCTCTCCAATTTAACAAGTAATGTACTTAAGATTCTAGACTGCGGGTTTTTTTTTTTTTTTTGGTTTTAACTAGAATTTATAAACCTGAAGTTTGTCTAGTCTTAGGCAAGATAATCTACTTACAGGGATACCGTATTTTGTCCTGTAAACAGCTCGCATGGCCACAGTTGGGCCACATAAACAACATTCATTCATATCTGCAGCAACTTGGCACGCCATACAAGGGAAGCAGAACAATCCACAGAAACCTAGAGAGATGAGGAAAGAGCCCCTGTAGAAATATTTTGGCAAAGCATTGAGTGACATAAGATTTATGGCCCAGAAAGTACAAATTATACAATTTCTGCAACATCAAAACTGCAAATGAAAATGCTAGTTAAAACAACACCTAGCAGAGGGGAAGGCTGAAGAAAACTCATTTACAAGCCACATCAAATTAAAGACACACTCCATTGTATTTTTCTGTATACTGATATTCTCAACTTTTATGAAAGAGAATTAAGGACATTACTGTTGGAAAGGGACTGGCTGAGCCAGGGACTGGAGTCAAACAGGGAACTAATCTGGAATCACTATGTGGGCATAAGAGAGTGAAGTCTGATCTTCCTTGGATGCTTTTAACCTTATCTAGTCTGACCCAGGTACAAATGGCCAGTCTGAGAAGCTTCCTACATTATATTTATTTATTTATTTATTGGTTCGATTTATATGCCACCCTTCTCCGGAGACTCAGGGCGGCTTACAATGCGTTAAGCAATAGGCTTCATACTTTTATATACCTGCTTAGTAGGGCTTTCGGCCCCCCATAAGTGATGTTCCTTTTTATACAGTCAGCTTATTGCCCCCACAATCTGGGTCCTCATTTTACCTACCTTGGAAGGCTGAGTCAATTTTGAGCCTGGTGAGATTTGAACTTGCAGTAATTGCAGGCAGCTGGCAGCTAAGTGCTATTTAACAGTGCTTTAGTCCGCTGGTCCACCAAGGCTCCTTATAGGCTTGAATAATAAAATAGCTAATTGAGTTCTTTGTACGTGGATCTGACTGATTGTGCCTGACAATTACCAATAGAAGAAAATACTTATAACTCACATTTGAACTGTTGTGTCCTGGATGCTTTCCAGGCTTCTTTGTTTTCTTTAAGATATTTCATTATCCAGTTAGAAAACATCTTTAGCACTACTAGTGATGCTGTCCTAGCACTGATGATATTCCCTACCTGGGTAAAGAAACATGTGCAAGAAAACAACCGAGCTCGGAAAGCAACAAGGACCCCACATTATGAAAATTAAAATTAAAAACATTAGATGGACACCAGATTGTTTTCTTTAAAAAAAAATATTTTAGCATAATTCTTCAGTTGTGTCGCATCAGGCGCAAGAAGCCAGGTGCCAGGATAGAGTTCAAAAGTTTACTTTATGTTTTATACAAGAATCTGATCTACTAATGGTCAAGGCCGATTGATGCTAAATAAGAGTCAACACAATTCAAGGGGGGCTGGATTTAAATCTCTTGTGGGAGCGTACCGACTCCAAATTGATGGTCTGTTTGACCCCACCCTCAGGCTCAGCCTGGTCATGTAGAACTTTAAGGTTCCATACACAACTTTTAATGGCATAGAAGCTGTGTGTTGTGGCCCACCAGCTGCCAGCAGAGCTGGCGGCAGACTCAGATGATGAGGACATTTGGGAGGAATGTGGGCCAGTCCTGGAGTCTGGGGAAAGCTCTGATGGAGGCTCTGCATCAGAAGCAGAGATGGAGAAGCAGGGCCATCTGACATTCCCCAGCTGCCTTCAGAGTTGGAAATAGTGGGGAAGAGGAACAGCTGGGGCCTGTTCCAGATGTGTGTATTCGCAGAGCTGTCGGGAGAGAACTGAGGATCAGGAGCCGACTTGGGAAGAAAGGCACACGGGTACGCTGAATGGCCCCCTCCCTGGCTGGGGAATAAATAGGAGGAAAGGGAGGTGGGTGGTTGCAAGAGATAATCATCCGTATTTCTTTCTGAAGATTTGTTCACCGTGTTTCTTGCCTCAGAAACTGCTTCACAGAGTTTAATTTACAATTTGCAGCTGGAAACTGCCGGTCTGGCAATTATCCAAGGAACTAATAAGGTTTATACTGACCGTTAACCCTTTGAAGGATTATTGCCTGGACTTTTCTGTGTGTGAATGACATTAATTCACAGTAACTAAATAAAGAGGTTTTTTTTCAGGACAAGAGATCTGTTTCTTGGTTCTGCTAAGGCTGGGTCAGAACAATGTGTCTCCTTTTATATCTTGCTGTCCTAATTCCAATCCAACAGGCTGTTCAAATAATTAAACATCCATTGCTCTGGTCACTTACAGACTCCACAGTCGCTAAAGCAGTCACATAAGTTCGTTTGCCAATAGTGTCTGTTGGGCTGGACCGTCACTACCATCGGTGACTGAGTGACAATCATTGGCTGAACATTCATGGTGGGCATGAATTCTAAAGAAAAAGAAAGAAGAGAGCCAAAAAGAGAAGAGATTAATGAACGAGATTAATTGGTAGAAGGTGATCACAGTCCCAACTCCACCGAGTGGGATGTGGTTGCTACCACTGGACTCTGGATGAAGTCTTTCTAATACTCAAATTGGTACTGTGAGAATCTTAAACTCTAAACCTGGAACAGAGCCATAGTGAATGTCCAATTGTCCTCTGTTGTTTTGGAAGTGTGGTTCCCACTGCACCAGGGATGAAATCCAGCAGGTTCTAACCGGTTCTGGAGAACCGGTAGCGGAAATTTTGAATAGTTCAGAGAACCGGCAAATACCACCTCTGGCTGCCCCCAGAGTGGGATGGGAATATAAATTTTGCAATATCCTTCCCCCAGGAGGGGAGGGAATGGAGATTTTGCAGTATCCTTCCCCTGGAATGGGGTGGGAATGGAGATTTTGCAATATCCTTCCCCCAGGAGGGGAGGGAATGGAAATTTTGCAGTATCCTTCCCCTGCCACGTCCACCAAGCCACACCCAAAGAACCGGTAGGGAACAATTTTGGATTTCACCCCTGCTCTGCACTTCGGCAATTGCTCCTTCCTCCCTTGGTTCTAGTCCCTGAGCTTTGGGATCTTGAAATTGGGTGACTGCTGGCAAGCCATTGGCTTATCTCACTTTCTGAAAGCAAGTTAAGTTGAGCAATGCTCTCTCCTATGGCTGATAGTCAAAGACTGCCTAGTGTTCTAGTACGATAAGAGTTACTTTCTTCCTGTTTTTTGTCTATGGAGATTCTCAATCATCCAAGTCATGGTTGTCCCATGGGTGCTTTTCTAAAAGGCAACTGGACTTTTTGGTTTTATTTTCCCTTGAAAACATTTCCCTTCTCATCTAAGAAGCTTCGCCGGTTCTGAACCGAAGAAGCTTCTTGGAGGAGAAGTGAAGGAAAAAGGAAACCCTCCCCCCCAAGAAAGTCCAGTTGCCTTTTGGATAAATCTTTCGGATTTCCATTTGTTTGTTTGTTTGCTTGCTTGCTTGTTTGTTTGCTTGCTTATGCTTTCAAGACAAATTCATGCAGTTTTCTGTGCAAGATTTTTGGGAAGTTTTACACTTGCCTTCTTCCTAGGGCTGAGAGAGAGGGACTGGCCCAGAGTCACCTACTCACTTCACACTTCACACATTGGATTGGATTGGAATGGAATGGAATGGAATAGAATAGAATAGAATAGAATAGAATAGAATAGAATAGAATAGAATAGAATAGAATAGAATAGAATAGAATAGAATAGAATAGAATAGAATAGAATATCTGCAGAGTGTCTTATCAATCAATCAATCAATCAGAATAGAGCTGGAAGGGACCTTGGAGGTCTTCTAGTCCAACCCCCTGCTCAAGCAGGAGAACCTATACTATTTCAGATAAGTAGCTGTCTAGTCTCTTCTTTAAAATCTCCAGTGATGGAGCACCCATGATTTCTGAAGGCAAGCTGTTCCACTGGTTAAGTGACCTCACTGTTAGGAAGTTTCTCCTTAATTCCAGGTTGAAACTCACAACCTCCTGATTTCTAACGAAACTGGTTCTCCTATCTCAGTCATCCTTAAAAGGATGTGAATTGGTGAACAGCCACCTTGTCCTATGGAAATCCACCTTACTATTTAACCAGGTGTTGGATAAATAAATGCATCCCTTCCCCCTCCCACTTTTATTTGCTCTACACTTCCCATTGTTCAGCTTCATAGATGACCCTGGAACCTATTCCTAACCCCTCAAATTCTCATATAAGAGAGAAGAAGAGTTCATATCTCATGTACTAAGAACAAGAATAACTATTTGTATCTTGGCATCTAAACTTGACGAGAAGCTGCTGCTTTCTGAGTGAGTGAATGTGCAAGGTTAGGGAATTCACAGCCTGTAGAGAAGTTTCATGAGCCAGAGATACCCAGTTATGAACTCTGGAACCCAGAAATACCTGAATTAGGTGGTCATTGAAGGTAAACATGGTTTGGCTTCTCCTGTACACAAAGATTTCAAGAACAGGACAGGTCATCCTTTGTAAGGAATGATACAAAATACAGAATAACAGAGTTGGAAGTTGGAAGGGACCTTGTAGCAGTGGTGGGTTCCAAACGGCGTTACCACCGGTTCTCTTTGTGCACGCTGCACACGCCGCTCCACGCAAGCACGTTAGGTTTCCGTTCAGCTGAGGTGCGGCAATCCACACTCTGCCCCGCCTATCAGCTGGGCTAAAAATGGGGAGGGCCCAGCTCCCAAACAAAGAGAACCGGTTCGGTGACGTCACATCGTCACTGCTACTGGCTCGGCCGAACCGGGCCGAACTGGGAGCAACCTACCCCTGCCTTGTAGGTCTTGTAATCCAAACTCCTGCTAAGGCAGGAAATCCTCTACCATTTCAGACAAATGGTTGTCCAATCTCTTCTTAAAAACCTCCAGTGATGGAGCATTCACAACCTCTGGAGGGAAGCCATTCCACTGATTAACTGTTCTGACAGTCAGGAAATTTCTCCTTATTTCTAGGTTAGTCCTCTCCTTGATAAGTTTCCAGCTGTTACTTCTTGCCCTGCCCTCAGGTGATCCCATAAGAAGAGACCAAAGAGCTGCCTTAAAATACCTTCATTAAAATACCACTCAATACCAAAATAAACACTGGTTGTGATTCAAGCTCAGAGAGCACCAAGGAGCCCTCATTTTAATCCTGAGTGACAAACATTCTCTTTATTTTATTTTATTCTATTCTATTCCATTCCATTCCATTGTTGTTTCCCCCCTTTAAATACAGTATAGATATTAAAATAAGCAGCACACATTTTCAATAAATAAAAATAAGCATTTCAAAAACTTAGGCCCTGGGGAGATATAAGTGTGGGAGTTAGAAAGAAACAATTTATCCTAGTCACTTCATAGTTTTCCTCTTCAAAAATGACCATCTTTATATTTGTGTTACTTTAGGAATCCATTCTTATTTCTCCCCAAATTTAAAAAAACGAGGACTCACATTCTGCAGTGTAATACAGAATGGCACAAGACGGTCTTTCAACAACCAGATTAGATCCAGGGAGATTAAAAACTCGGAAAACTTTATTAGTTTAGAATAAGTACAAAAGCAAAGGCAGAAAGATTTCAAAGAAAGCAAGATTCCAAACCTGTTTTCTTCTTCTTCTTTTTTCCCCCCTTTTGGCTTCTCTTTGTCGAGCTGCAATAAACTGCCCTCTGGCTGCCTCCTGTTGTGCTTTAAAACTGAAAGAGAATTACCCTTCTAACCTATTTGCTCGATTTTTTTTCAAATGAGGAAGTAATTTTTGTTTCAGCCAGGTGGATGTTTTTTAAAAAAACAAATTTAAGAAAAAAAAACCCAAAGAGATGGTAGGAGCAGAAACGAAACTTAGTTTAGAAGAAATCATGAGATGTAATGATTGGGAATGCTTAGGCACTCTCTTTAAATTGATCGTTCCTTGCTCCATCTTTAGAAATTATTCTGATATTTCTGCCTTTTTTCCGTTTCAGATTCTAGGAGTCAAATAGCAGATCCCTCATCATTTCTGACCCTTCCAACACCTCTGATCGCAGTTGTGAATCAAATTGCACCATGACCAAATGAAGGTAGAATTAATGTGTGAAAAGGAAAAGGAGGCTTGGGCATGTAAGACAAGCAATAATAGCTAAATGCTTTTTTTGCAGAAATCATAGGTCTGAAGGGACCAGTACTAAGAAATGTAATAGGCCTTAGAATTATAAGAAAGGTTGCAGGCCCTTAAGTCAGGCTAGCTGGAAAATTGCACATAATGTAGAAATAAACTCTTTGTTTTGGTTTATGCCAGGGGTGAAATCCAGCAGGTTCTGACAGATTCTGGAGAACCAGTAGCGGAAATTTTGAGCAGTTTTGAGAACCAAAAAATGCCACCTCTGGCTGTCTCCAGAGTGGGGTGGGAATGGAGATTTTGCGACATTCTTCCCCTGGAGTGGGGTGGGAATGGAGATTTTGCAGTATCCTTCCCCTGCCATGCCCACCAAGCCACGCCCACCAAGCCACACCATGCCCACTAAGCCACGCCCACAGAACTGGTAGTAAAAAAAATTCACCACTGGTTTATGCTTGTAAGTTCCAATAAAGCAGGATCTGTGGATTTAAGCAAAATTGCACATACTGCTAATAGATAAACCAGTTTAAAGGACTGAAAAGAATGGTGGGTTGTAAAGGAAATAAATAAAGGTTATTCTTTTATAAATTGTAAAGTGTGAGGCTATCTGTCTGCTGTTTTCTGACTATGTAAAGTGACCACAAATGGTAATCAGTGGAGACAATGCATTATTATTATATTATTATAATTATAATTATTATTATATTATATTTATATACCGCTCTACTCCCGGGGGACTCAGGGCGGTGTACAGACAAATGATAAAATACATATAATACAAATATTTTAAAGAATTGATTAAAATACAATTAAATAATTTGGTCTTAAACCTAAAATTAAAACTCTAAATTTATGAGATTAAGATTTAAAAATATAAGAGCAATTTTAGAAGAGGTTAGTCCAGGCCAGCCTGCTGGAATAGAAATGTCTTGAGGGCACGGTGGAAAGCGCGGAGATCTGGGATTGTCCGTATCTCCGGGGGGAGCTTGTTCCACATGGTGGGTGCCCCCACAGAGAAGGCTCTCCCCCTGGGGGCCGTCAGTCGACACTGTTTGACCGACGGCACCCTGAGAAGCCCCTCTCTATGGGAGCGTACTGGTCGGTGAGAGGGTACTGGTGGCAGAAGGCGGTCTCGAAGATAGCCCGGTCCTAAGCCATGGAGCGTTCTAAAGGTGGTAACCAAAACCTTGAAGTGCACCCGGAAGAACACAGGAAGCCAGTGCAGCTCGCGCAGGAGGGGTGTCACATGGGAGCGCCACATTACTCCCATAACTACCCGCGCGGCTGCATTCTGGACCAACTGGAGCCTCCGGGTGCTCTTCAAGGGGAGCCCCATGTAGAGAGCATTGCAGTAGTCCAGGCGGGAAGTGACGAGGGCATGAGTGACCGTGTTTAATGAGTCCCGAATTAGAAAGGGGCGTAACTGGCGTATCAGGCGAACCTGATAAAAAGCCCTTCTGGCCACAGCCGTCAGGTGTTCTTCTAAAGATAGCTGTGAGTCCAGAAGGACGCCTAAGTTTCGAGCCCTCTCCGTGGGGGCTAATGACTCGCCCCCAATAGTCAGCGTTGGCACCAACTGACTATATCGGGATGTCGGAAACCACAGCCACTCGGTCTTGGATGGGTTGAGCCTGAGTCTGTTCCTCCCCATCCAGATCCGTACAGCCTCCAGGCACCGGGACATCACTTCAAGGGCATCATTGGGGTGGTCTGGGGTGGAGATGTACAGCTGGGTGTCATCAGTGTACTGGTGGTACTTCACCCCGAAACCACGGATGATCTCACCCAGTGGCTTCACATAAATGTTGAACAGAAGGGGCGAGAGAACCGATCCCTGTGGTACCCCACATATAAGGGGCCTCGGGGTCGATCTCTGCCCCCCTGCCAACACAGACTGCCACCGGTCAGAGAGAAAGGAGGAGAACCATCGCAACACGGTGCCCCTCACTCCCAACTCTTCCAGCCGGTGCAGCATGATACCATGGTCGATGGTATCAAAAGCCGCTGAGAGATCTAATAGGACCAGGGCAGAGGAACAACCCTTGTCCCGAGCCCTCCAGAGATCATCAACCAATGCAACCAATGCCGTTTCCGTGCTGTGTCCAGGCCTGAAGCCCGACTGGAACGGATCCAGATAAGATGATTCATCCAGGTACTGAGGAAGCTGTTGTGCTACCACACTCTCAACAACCTTCGCAACGAAGCGAAGGTTGGAGACTGTATTATTTATAATTATAATTATAATTATAATCCATAATTATAAATTATGACTTGCTAAGAGCTCCCCAGGAAACAGGAATTTAAGCCTTGGGCAAAAAGCTATCAGGAACATCGAGGATGGAGGGAAATTGTCTAGAAGACCCTTTTTTTTAAAAAAAAAATTGATTTATATGCCGCCCTTCTCCGGAGACTCAGGGCAGCTTACAATGCGTTAAGCAATAGCCTTCATACTTTTGTATATTTTATACAAAGTCAGCTTATTGCCCCCATAATCTGGGTCCTCATTTTGCCTACCTTAGAAAGGATGGAAGGCTGAGTCAACCTTGAGCCTGGTGGGATTTGAACTTGCAGTAATTGCAAGCAGCAGATGTAAGTGGATGTTAATAACTGCCTTAGTCTGCTGAGCCACCAGAGCTTCAAAACAACTTAAAGGATGACTTAAGAGAATAAGGGGGAGTTGGGAGGGCTCCTTAGGTGTGGCATGCATTGTGAAGGTGTATAAAATGTATAGCTTGAAAACTGCTTTTTGTGCTCTTTGAACTCAATCCACTTGGGAAGAGTCTAAGAGGCCGCGCTTGCAACCGCTTTTCTTGTTTTTATTTTCATGTTTTTCTCCAATAAATCTTTGATTTTGTTAACCAGACTAGTCTTGGAGTTGTGAATATAAAATCTCACAGTTGCTACCAGTTTGGACCGGTTCGTGCGAACCGTTGGCGGAAATTTGGCCACGGTTGCAAAACCGGTAACAGTGGGCAGCTGGCCACACCCCCAAACCGGTTCCCCCAGTCGCCGGTCGCTTGCCCCGGCCGCCATGTTTGTCGCTGCCATATTCTTCACGCACACACATCCCATTGCCTTGCAAGTCCAATGGGATGCACACGCGCGAAGAACATGGCGGCAACAGCAGCAGCTTTTTCTGCCCGTATGTTTTGGCGGTCTGCAGAGAAAGCGGCTGGTAAAGAAGCCTTTTCAGAGGCTTTTTTGCCAGCCGCTTTCCAGCAGCTGCGGTAGTGGTAGCGATGGAGGCGGGTGAACCGGTAGCAAAAATCGGAGAACCGGTAGCAAAAATCGGAGAACTGGTAGCAAAAATCGGAGAACCGGTAGCAAAAATCCCTGCCTCTCTCCCCCCCCGCCCCATTGTCCAGCTGAGCTACGCAATCATCAGAGGCTTTTTTTTATTTTTAAAACCATTTTTTCTACAACCTCTTTGGCCAAAAAAAAATGTTTTTAAAGTTTTTTTTAAAAAGCCTCTGATGATCGTGCGGCTCAGCTGGGATCATCAGAGGCTTTTAAACAACCTCTTCTTTTTCTACAACCTCTTCAGTGGAAAAAAGCCTCTGCCGATCAGGCAAGTCAGCTGGGATCGTCAGAGGCATTTAAAAGCATTTTTTTTACAACCTCTTCAGCCGAAGAGGTTGTAAAAAAAATGATTTTAAAAGTTAAAAAAAAAAAAGTTGGCCATGCCCACTCAGTCATATTACCCCCACCACCACCAAGCCACGCCCACAGAACCGGTAGTAACAAATTTTACATTTCACCACTGATATGTACTTCTGTTATATCCTTGAAATGTTTTTTTGTGAGATGAAAACTCCTAATCAGTAATGTGTCAGGTTCAATGCTCACACACTAGTTTTCTATGTTTTAATCTGGAAAAGTTCTAGAAATGCTGGAGACGGCATTATCCACAGATTTTTTTTTACATGGCTTTAAAATATCGTTAAGATCTGAGTAATTTCACTGTATTGTCTGCTTTTGGAGTTGTCAAATTCTACCCTGTTTTATGAGAAACGCAAACAAAACTCATTTCCCCTTGAGGTTCTGCAGACTTTCTGGGCAGGCAGCTGAAACTCTTGCCATTTTCTGGGGTATATATAGATGCAGTATCCTGTTCACAGAATTTCTCCCTTCATAGATAGAACTCATCTCCTCCTTTCTTTCACTCTTGAGAAAAATGCCTAATTATAACACTATGAACATGCTATGATTTCCCAATTCACAAGAGCTTTTGAATGCAACAGAGAAATGTTAGCAAGGCAGTTGGGAAACCTTTTATTGCTTTTTTTAAAAAACAAACCAAGCAAACATCTGGCTTGTTCTTGCAATAGCTTTTTATCATAGCAGCCTCTTAGAATTTTAGGCAAATCACCAGATAATTGGGTGTAGAATAGTGTGTGTATATTAATTCATTATGGTTTCTGGGGGCGAAGGAATGTTTGCTACTGATTTTCTCTTCTGCTATTGGTCACTTAGAGAGGACTGATTGCCTCATGGATGTCCCTGGTGAATTTAAGGTCAGAAGAAATGAAGACGACATTTGTTTTCCAGCTGCTTTGTGGGGGATTGATGGGTGGAAATTCAGATTGTGTGGATGTGCCCTATCTTTAGTGTTTTGTAAAAGAGTTTTCTGGGGAAGAATTATGCAACACTCCATGTTTTCCGTGAAAGCAGCTTTACAAAATGAAATAATGCTTGTGTTATGCTGGTTTTGAGACTTTTTCTCAACTGTACTGGAATAGTCATTTCTGAGTCTTTACCAAGATTGACCATAGATTTTAGAGTGGATTGGTGATTTACTTACAAAATCAAGTTTGTGCTGGATATTTACTAACTAGTAGCAACTGAAAGTATGTTCATATCTCTGAAATAACACAGAGCTTTTTTGCTTAATTATTACATGGAATAACAAGAGAGTCAGCTTCCTATGAAAAACATACCTGAAAACAGCCGGCATGCCCACCCAATCACATGACCAACCAGCCACACCCACCCAGTCACATGACCAAACAGCCACGCCCACCCAGTCACATGACCAACTAGTCACATGATCACCAAGCCACGCCTACCCAGTCACGTGACTACCAAGCCATGACCACCAAGTCACACCCATAAAATAAGCCACGCCCACAGAACTGGTGGTAAAAAATTTTAGAACCCACCCCTGATTGAAAAGATAGGGAAATTCCAAAACAAAAGGGGGGGGGGGGAATTAGGCATTCTGGGAAGATTGTAAACTGTGTGATTCTCTTCAAATGGAATGACATGAGAGGTTATTTGCACTTTGGGCTGAGGGAATTAAATCCATGTTGAAATCTATTTTGGGGTGTGCCTACTTTGCTAGCCTCCCGCTCTTGCAAGAACGTATTTTACAATAAACTGCTTTCTGCTTCATTTAATGACTGTCCAATTTCTGACTGGTGAGTGCATTTCTCACAGGCGGAATGGATGAGATCCTCCTGAAGGGAAATAATAATAGGGACATAATAAATAATACTAGAATATAATATACTGGAAGAATAGAACTAGTAGAAGCTTGTTATTCAGTTCTGTAAATATTTGCTTCAGCTAAACATTTGTTTCCTGTAACACATATATGCTGCATTTTTGTTGTTTTAGTTGCAAAGTCGTGTCGGATCCATCGCAACCCCATGGACAATGTTCCTCCAGGCTTTCCTGTCCTCTACCATCCTCTGGAGTCCATTTAAACTCACGCCGACTGCTTCAGTGATTCCATCCAGCCACCTCGTTCTCTGTCGTCCCCTTCTTCTTTCGCCCTCAATCATTCCCAGCATTAGGCTCTTCTCCAGGGAGTCCTTCCTTCTCATTAGGTGGCCAAAGTATTTGAGTTTCATCTTCAGGATCTGTCCTTCTAAAAGATCATGGAGAAAGCTAGGGAGTTCCAGAAAAATATCTACTTCTGATTCATTGACTATGCTAAAGCCTTTCATTGTGTGGATCACAACAAATTGTGGCAAGTTCTTAAAGAGATGGGATTACCAGACCATCTTATTTGTCTCTTATATGAAGAAACTTATATGCGGGTCAAGAAGCAACAGTGAGAACTGGACACGGAACCACTGATTGGTTCAAAATTGGAAAAGGAGTCCGGCAAGGCTGTATCTTGTTGCCCTGCCTATTTAACTTATATGCAGAGCACAACATGAGAAAGGCGGGGCTAGATGAATCAAAAGTTGGAATTAAGATTGCCGGGAGAAATATCAACAACCTCAGATATGCAGATGATACCACTCTAATGGCAGAAAGTGAAGAGGAACTAAAGAGCCTCTGTAAAGTATGTGGTATCTGTCAAACATATGCTCCTGCCACCAATCTAAACCCCCAATCAATCTTATTCTTGTTTTTCCTGTACCATCCTAAGCCTGGCACCTATCTCGGGTTGGAGCTGCCTACATCATCGACAGGGTTCACGCAACGGACACATATGGGGGTTCCTTGTTACAGTTTACATCTCAGCTCTAACTTACACCTTTGATCTGTGTTGCTAGGCGCCCAGTTCCCTTCCCTGTAGCACCAGAGGGCCTAGTAGCAAATGGGGAGAAGAGAACAAAGGAATACCCAAGGATGAGATAAGATTGATGGGGAGGCATCTATCTTGTGCAGAACTCTGAGGAATGTGAAAACCTAAATCAGGAGGCCGGAATTGGGGAACAAGCTGATGTTTCTAAAAGTACAGTTGCCAGGAGCCAACGTTGACTCGAAGGAAATTAAAACAAAAACCACAGAATCATATTGTTCATTCTTTCCATTGTGTTGATGGAAAACCAGGGCAAATGCTAAGAGTGACGTTTGCATCAATTTAGGTCATTTGTGGAATTACAGTACTAAAATAAAAAATTTGTCCATATTGTCCTGTCCCATTTTATATATACAGATGAAAATCTTAGCCCTTAGATTAATAAAATAACCACTACACCATAAATACAGGCTAAAGAAATAACACATGCTGCTTTTCCATAGAGCAGAATAATATTTGAAACACGCAAAATGTGAAATAAGAAACACAAGGGTTAGGGTTAGGGTTTTTATTAATTTCTAGGTAAATTCTCCATATAGAATGGCATATTCAATATAACTGATCAAACAGTAATATTTTCCAAACTGCCTTTTTCGAAATTAATTGTAATATCATTTAATGGTTAGATGGGCTTTTGGGCCATCATATAAAGTATGAATCAATTATTCTCACACATGGCTCTGGCCCAGTGGTGGGTTTCAATTTTTTTTACTACTGGTTCTGTGGGCGTGGCTTGGTGGGCGTGGCAGGGGAAGGATACTGTAAAATCTCCATTCCCACCCCACTCCAGGGGAAAGTTACTGCAAAATCCCCATTTCCTCCCGATCAGCTGGGATTTGGGAGGCAGAGAATAGATGGGGGTGGGGCCAGTCAGCATTTTTACTACCGGTTCTCCGAACTACTCAAAATTTCCGCTACTGGTTCTCCAGAACTGGTTCTGAACCTGCTGAAACCCACCTCTGGAATGCAGTATCCTGGGGTCGTGTGATCACCTTTTGGGACCTTCTGACAAGCAAAGTCAATGGAGAAGCCAGATTCGCTGAACAATGGTGTTACTAACTTAACAACTGCAGTGATTCACTTAACACACGTGACAAGAAAAGTCGTAAAATGGGGCAGAACTCGCTTCACAAAAGTGTCACTTAACAATCTAAATTTTGGGCAAAATTGTGGTCCTAAGTCGAGGACCACCTGTAGTTAGGATTTTATTAAGCAGATAAAAGGCCCTGAGCAAAGTCAGATTATGTTATCATTAGACTTTTGGACAATCAAGGTTACAGAGTCAAATTAGTAGAGAGGAGAAAATGGCACATCAGGTCAGAGTGCAGAGAGTTGCATGCTGAGCACTGGAGAGTCAGAAGGTGAGCTCCCATGTTGCCCCAATATGCGTTTCCAGCGCGCGCTCCTCTGTCCCGAAGTGGGATTTAATTGGGGGTAGGGAGCAGGGAGCAGGGGGAAGGGTAGGGGGGCTCCTAGGAGGAGAAGCCCGGCTGGCTTTCCTTTTGGCATGGGGTGGGAAAAGACCTAATAAAAATCCAATTTCCCCCAATAAATGGGGAAAATAAAGGCCGGGAGGTCCAGAGTCCAAAAAGAGGGGTGGGGTCTGTTCATTGGAGGATTGGAGAGGAAATCAATTGAAACCTGGGTGAGAGGCTATTCAGAGCGGGATCTGCCTGGGTCTCTTCTTCCCTCCCCCTTAGATTCCCCCCTCCTGTCTGAAATCAGAGGAGGGAGGGAAGGAAGGAAGGAAGGAAGGAATAAGGATGTGATGGGCCTCCAGAGGCTACCGCGCTACACTCCCATCATTCCTGAGTTGTGCTGTTAAAGAAATCCAGTGCCACCAGGGAGAAGTCAAATTGTGAAAGAATGATAGAAATTCCTCACCAAACCTTATTATTCAGGTTAAATTGCCATGTTGGCACTTTGTGACAAATAAGTGGGTTTTGGGTTGCAGTTTGGGCACTCGGTCCCTGAAAGGTTTGCCATCACTGCCCTAGAGCTAAGGTGGGGCTTAGCTAGCAGCCATGGCTCTTCCATCCTGAAGAGAGCCCCATAGCTTCCTGCTGCTCTCCTCTTCTCTGCCTTCTGCGAATCCGCGTGTCAGGCACCAGACCCAGCTGTTCTTCTTCTTCCTCATCAGCCACCTCTGGATCTAGGGGCTGTTGCCTCTCCATCTGGGGGCTGATGGACAGCCCAGCCTCCGCCTCTGTCTCTCTTTCTGCCAGCTCCATTCCTTCTTTCCCCTCGGAGGTCCCAGGTTGCCTTGATGCTGACCTTGACTCCCCACGCCTCCTCCTCCTCTGATTCGGCTGCTGGAGGGGCCGGCAGCCAACAAGCCACAACAAAATGAAGCTGATGTGTATTTTGCACAGGTGGGTAGACCTCAACTTACAATTGGTCATCTTGGTCACCTAAATCGCCTTGATGCTGGCCCTAACTCCCACACCTCCTCCTCATCTGATTCGGCTGGTGGAGGGGCCGGCACCTGACAGGCCACAGCAAGGTGCTTTTTCAAAAGGCAACTGGACTTTTTTTCCCCAACAGCCTTTTGAAAAACGTACCTTTGGGACAATCACAACCTGGATGACTGAGGATCTCTGTAGACATTTCTGTCCTAAGAAACTCTAGCTCTCAAAGTAACTCACACACCTGCCATCTTTCTTTAAGGATAGGATTGGCGTGGCTTCATTCTTGCAGATTGCACTGTTTGCACGTTCCCTGTTCACATCTGTTTTTGGAGGATACCTCGTGAAGCATCCATATACCACTTCAGTGCTGTGATGTGGATAAATGGAGTTCTAAGAAACATCATCCTGAGAAGAGTTTCAAGTAAAAGGGCTTTAATTTTAGTACAGGATATGACAGTCTGAGAGAAATGAAATTCAGTCATAGTGGTGGAAATGGAAAGAGACTACCAGCTGTCAGGTGTAACCATCCGGAACCACTAACGAATAACGAAAGTCAGTAACTTTATCGTTTACCTCCTATGTTACAAGAATCTCACTAGACAGCTTGTGTTCCCGTGGGAATAGCCGGATAAGGCTTCATGGATCTTGGGGGAGGTCAAGCTTATGTGCTTGTGACTGCTCAAGGATTCCAAGCTAGGCCCTCACTTGATTCCTCCCTGCAGCCTGCCTGGCGGATTCCCACACCAGCATTAGGAAACGTTGTACCATTGGCTAGGAGAGTAAGAACAACATAGTTTACTAGCTAAACCAGGGGTGTCAAACCTGATTTCATTGAGGGCCGCATCAGGGTTGTGTTTAACCTTGGGGTGCCAGGGTGGGGCGTGGCCAGGATGGGTGTGGCAAACTAAACATCACTCATGTTGGGGGCACCTGTGAGGGCCCAAGCGCTCTGGATTCCAAGCTAGGCCCTCACTTCATTCCTCCCTGCAGCCTGCCTGGCAGTTTCCCACTCCAGAATTAGGAAAAGTTGTACCGTTAACTACGGTAGGAGAGTAAGAACAATATCGTTTACTAGCTAAACAATCAGATAAATCACCAGGAACCCTAAAACAGGAAAGACAGAATGGTAGATACACCAATAAATCTTCCAAGGTCTAGGAGGGTTTTTTTTTTAATTATTCTGAATTGTTAAGTAGCAGCAGCAACCAAAATGTTTTCTTTTCCATTTTAAAAGAAATAGGAAGAACAAGCAAAGACCGGACAAATAAGAGCAAGTTTTTGTGTGACTGGATTTTGAGCTCCATATCACTACTGAAATTTAATTTCAGGGTTAAGAATGTGCTTAGAATTACAAAGCAAGGGTCCCTCTAAATAATGGTTCTTACTACAAGCTACTTTAACGCATCTTACTTCTCAGAATTCTAATGAAAAAAAGGGGACAAATGTAAAGGAGTTTAGGATGAAATCTTCTAGAATATCCCCATTGCTTTCCTTCTGTTGATATCTCTCTGGATTTGGCAGAGGGAACAAATGGGGCAACACCCCACAATGCAGTGATCGTTACAGATGGAGCCCTGTTGAAAGGAAAAGAAACCAAATGAATCCATAACCTTTTCAATGAAATCATGATGTAGAGATATAAAATCATGAAAAGCTAACTCTATATTGGATGGCAAAACACAGGCAGTCCTTGGCTTACAACAGTTCGTTTAGTGACTGTTCAGAGTTACAACGGCACTAAAAAATGTGACTTATGATCGTTTTTCACAATTACGACCTTTGCAGTATCCCCACGATTCATGTGATCAAAATTCAGACGCTTGGCAACTGGCTCTTATATATGATGGTTACAGTGTCCCGGGATCTTGTGATCAGCTGTTGTGACCTTCTGACAAGCAAAGTCAATGGGGAAGCCAGATTCACTTAAAACCTGTATTACTAAGTTACCGTATATACTCGTGTATAAGCCGACCCGCATATAAGCCGACCCCCCCAATTTTACCCCCAAAAACTGGGAAAACTTGTTGACTCGCGTATAAGCCGGGGGTGGAAAATGCAGCAGCTACTGGTAAATTTCAAAATAAAAAAAGACTGGTCAAAAGTGCGAGGACCTGTCAGAAATCACTTTTTTCAGCCCTCTAGGTAGTCCTTTTGTGCACATGGACTACTCAGAGGGCTGAAAAAGTAATTTTTGACTGGTCCTCGCACTTGTGACCAGTCCTCAAACTTACGACTGTCCTCACATTTTATGTTTTTGCCCTATCTTGTCACCATGGTGAAGAGAAGCAGTTGTGAAATGAGTGACATGGTTTTAAGAATGCTGCACGGGCATAAATGTGAGGATGGTCACAAGTGTGAGGACCAGTCAAAAATAATTTTTTCAGCCCTCTGAGTAGTCCATGTGCATAAAAGGAGTCCATGTGCATAAAAGGAGTCCATGTGCATAAAAGGAGAGGGAGGAAGAGAGGAGGAGAAGAAGAAAGGAAGAGGAAGTAGGGAGGAGAAGAAGGGGGGGAGAAGAGAAAGTAAGAACGAAAGAAAAGAGGTGGTATGTTTGAGGAGAAAGATTGCTGTACAATAAAAAAAATGAAAGGGAAGAAAACCAACCCCAAACAGATATAAAGATATTAAGATAAAGAATGAATTGTTAAACTTTAAAGAATAAAAGAGAACAAATATGAATAAATAGCAATAATTAGAAACACACATACAAACATACAATGTATTTTCTTTGAACAAAATATTTGGCCGGTTCACAAATTTAAACAGTGTTTAGTCATTTCACTTAAATTTACAATTTCTATATTTCCTTTTTGCCATATTTATTCCTCATCTATTTTTTAAAAAACCAATATTACCCTTCATCCTCATCTCTAATCTTAATCAAATTCAATTTTTCACTTCTATTCTATATTATACCCCTTCCCATAGTCATCTATTTTTATATCATCCTCACATTGCTTAATTATGTAATATTACCATTGTTTAATACAAATTCAACATTTTAATATAAATCAGTTACATAACTATCTTTTTATATATTAATCAATATGAACATGAATATTCCAATTATTTCCATGCAATCCAATTTCTTACAAATCAATTAATTATATTTACCAATAATAATAAACCAAATAATTTCCCCCAATATTCTTCCAAACCACAACTTAACCATTTCTGCTTTCAACACAATATACAATTAATAATATCTCAATTATTACAATTCCCTATTTAAATAGAGCTTTTTTTCTTTTGTGTTTTAAAATCTTGAACTCCCCTCTTTTGCCATTTGCCATAAATTTCCCATTGTTTGCACCAACCTTTTTTGATGAGGAAAAAGAAAAGACATCTGCCTTAGCAAACAGCAAAGCCAACAAGCTGTTTTACTTTCGCTTTTGGTTTCAGCATAAGGAGAAAAAAAAATGTGCTCTTTGCAGCCGGCACCTTTTTGCAGCCGGCACCGATCTTCTCATTTGTTTTCTTTTAACCCTGATTAGCTGTAGGGGGGGCCTTTGAAGCCCCAGGCAAGAATTTAAAGTTTTTTTTTCCTCTAGCCATCAGCTGGAACTCAGGAGGCAGTCCCAATAGATTGGGAGTGGGCGGGGTAAGCAAACCCCGTTCTCCTGCTGTTTCCTAGCTTGCAGGGAAAAAGTCATTTTTTTCGTGACCCGCGTATAAGCCTAGGGGGCGTTTTTCAGCCTGAAAAACGGGCTGAAAAACTCGGCTTATACGCAAGTATATACGGTAATAACTGCAGTGATTCACTTAACAACTGTGGCAAGAAAGGTTCTGAAATTGGGCAAAACTCACTTAACAAATCTTACTTAACAACAGAAATCCATTACATTATATAAACCTATTTTTTAAAAAAATCACTTCACCCATCGCCAGTGGCAGCAACAACACAATCAAATTAACTACATGATCGGCTCTATTTCTATTTGTGGTCCTCAGGCCCACTGACAAAACCGTGTTTTTAGCGCCTTTCAGAAAAGCAGCAGGGGCACTGAGGGGTTACCATGAAGAAGGTCTTTTTTCATGGTGTCACAGATGACAATCCTTAATCCATGGGACTTTTAACAAATTCTGCCATCCCATCGTTATGGGGCCAGGTAGATGGAATAGTTATGTTTGGCATGGGACAAGTGTCATTTTTATTTTTATTCCTACAATTCTGAAAGATTATGGTCTCCTGCAGATAACAAATGGAATAATTATCAGTTCACTTCTCAGGTCAGTTTTTCCCCCCAAAAATTTCTGGATTGTGTATGCGCTGCCTTTCTGAGCAGGCCTAGGACAGCTCGCCACATCCAACTCTCCACGGCCAATTAACTGTGGCCAACTCACTGTGGGAGAACTCACCATAGGACAACTTGCCATGTGACAAGAATTACACTAATATTGAATAAATGATGGAATTGAATCCCTGGAGAAAGGATGCCAAAGGAGGGACAAAATGAAATGTGAATGACAAAAATTAAAATAATTTTTTAACGTATTTTACATAATTAGATTGAGCGGTTGAATTTTCCATTGGCGAGTTCTCCCATGGTGAGTGGGCCACGACAAGTTATCTCGCAGCAGGTTGGTTGCCCCCGTCCGTTTCTGAGTTGGTATTTCTCTCCAATTTAACAAGTATTTCTTAAGATTCTAGATTGGGTTTTTTTTGGGGGGGGGTTTAACTAGGGTTTATAAACCTGAAGTTTGTCTAGTCTTAGGCAAGATAATCTACTTACAGGGATATCGTATTTTGTCCTGTAGACAGCTCTCATGGCCACGCTTGTGCCACAGCAACAACATTCATTCATATCTGTAGCAACTTGGCATGCCATACAAGGGAAGCAGAACATTCCACAGAGACCTATAGAGATGAGGGAAAAGCCCTTGTAGAAAGATTTTGGCAATGCGTTGAATGACGTAAGATTTATAGCCCAGAAAGTACAAATTATACAGTTACTGCAACATCAAAACTGCAAATGAAAATGCTGGTTAAAAGATCACCTAGTAGAGGGGAAGGCTGAAAAAAACTAATGTATCCACCACATTAAATTAAAAGTACACTCTATTGCAGTAATGGCTAACCTTTTTGCTGTTGCGTGCCAAAAGCGGGGGGAGCGGGGAGCGAACCCGGGTGCGTGTGCCCACATCCATAATTCAATGCGTCCCGCCCTCCTGCGCATATGCACGTGACACCCCCCCACTTCCCCCTGCTTTTGGCATGCGATGGCACAGTGGGCCCTGTAGGCCCATTTTCCCCCTCCCCAGGCTCCAGAGGCTTTCTAGGAGCCTGGGGAGGGCAAAAACAGCCTTCCCCATCCTCCCCAGAGGCCTTCCGGAAGCCGGAAACAGCCAGTTTCCCAACTTCTGGTGGGACCGGAAGGCCTGAAAATCAGTTGGCCGGTGCACGCATGCGCACTGGAGCTCAGCTAGGGCAACACTCATGTGCCCACCATTATGGCTCCGCGTGCCACCTGTGGTACCCGTGCCATAGGTTCGCCATCACGGCTCTATTGCATTTTTCTCTATACTGATGTTCCCAACTATTATGAAATAGAATTAAGGAAATTACTATCAGAAAGAGACTGGCTGAGCCAGGGAGTGGAATCAAACAGGGAACTAATCTGGAATCCGTACATGGGCATAAGTGTTGTGGCCCCGAGCCCATCGTATGGGAGGAAGAAGGCTCCGAACATGAAGGAGAGGAGCCGGCCAGGCCTCCCTCTCCCGGCCCCTCCTCTCTGGCAATTCCTCAGGTGTCGGCCGAAGGAGAGGAGATTGGCCAGGAGCCAGGTGTCTCCGATCTGTCGGAGAGTGATGTGGGAGACAAGTTGTGGCTGGATCCACACCAGCGTCGGCATGCTAAACGGTCACAGCAGATGAGGAGGCATGCCAGAGATTGAGCTGAGTCACTGGACCACACCCCACAGGTTATATAAGGGAGGGTGATGGCCATTCCAGCTCTGTGACGGACAAAGCAAAAACTCTGGCGAGTCACTTGCACTTCTGGACGAACAACGCCTAATCTGTTGTGGGTTTCTGTTACTGGACTACTTCAAACTGTCTGTATTTTTGTGTTATCTGGTGGAGGAACAACTCCTTCTTGGGGTAAAAGCTCTTGGCAGACAGCTGCTGCGTTGCTGCCAAGTTTTGATAACGAACCTTTGACTGTTTTGGAACAATTATTTAACCCTTTGGGGTAGGTGTTTGTGCGTGTGGGAGACGGGGACAGAACAATAAGAGAGTGAAGTCTGATCTTCCTTGAATGCTGTTTAACCTTATCTAGTCTGACCCATGTGCAAACTGCCAGTCTGAAAAGATTTCTATGTTATAGGCATGAGTAATAAAATAGTTAATTGAATTCTTCGCACATGGATTGATTGTGCCTGACAATTACCAACAGAAGAGTATATTTACAACTCACATGTGAGCTGTTTTGTCCTCAATGTTCTCTGAACTTGGTTGTTTTCTTGCAGATGGTTCTTTATCCAAGTAAGTAACATCTTTAGTACTAGCAGTGATGCTCTCCTAGTACTGATGATCTTCCCTACCTGGGTAATGCAACATGTTCAAGAAAACCACCAAGCTCTGAAAGCAGCAAGGACCCCTCATTATGAAAATTAAAATTCAAAACATTAGGAGGATACCAGATTGTTTTCTTAAACATATTTTTTACCATAATTCTTCAGCTGTGTAGCATCAGGCACAAGAAACCAGGTGCCAGGAGACAGTTCAAAAGTACTATGGGTTTACCTCATGCTGTATACAAGAATCTGATCTACTAATGGTCAAGGCAGATTGGTGCTAAATAAGAGTCAACAGAATTCATTGGGGGCTGGATTTAGATCTCTTGTGGGAGCATAGCAACTCCAAACTGATGGTGCATTTGATCCCACTTTCGGGCTCAGCCTCGTCATCTCCTACATGTATTTAACGTTCCATACACAACTTTTAATAGGATAGAAGCCATGTCTCCTTTTATATCTTGCTATCCTAATTCCAATCCAATAGGCTGTTCAATAATTAAACACCTATTGTTCAAATTATAAAGAATAATTTATTTCTGCAACGTATCCAGTCTGGAAGGATATTCAGCCCAATCTTCCCAAGTTCCTAAGAAGGCTTTGAGAACCCCACTGTCAGTTATTGGCCTGGTCACTTACAGACTCCACAGTCACTAAAGCAGTCACATAAACCCGTTTGCCAATAGTTTCTGCTGGGCTGGACCGTCACCAACACTGGTGGTTGAGTGACAACCATTGGCTGAGCCTCCATGGTGGGCAATATTCTAAGAAAAAGAAAAAAGAGAGCCAAAAAGAGAAGAGATTAATGAACAGGCTTTGTAGAAGATGATCTCAGTCCCAACTCCACAGAGTGGGATGTGGTTGCTAGATTCGATTCTGGACGAAGTCTTTCTGATACACAAATTGGTACTGTGAGAATCTTAAACTCTAAATCTGGGACAGAGCCATACTGAATCTCCAATTGTCCTCTGTTGTTTTGAAAGATTGGTTCCCTCTGCACTCAGCCAATTGCTCCTTCCTCTCTTCGTTCTAGTCCCTGTAATTTGTGACCTTGAAACTGGGTGACTGTCATGCCTCCATCGGAGCTTCAATCTGCAGGTGAAGACAAGCTGGAACCTGAGCAGAGGGGGCAGTTTCGTTGGCTGCTGAGGAAAAAGGGGAAGGGCAAGGTCAGTAAGGCCAGGGCCTTTCAGGATTAGGGCAGTTTGTGGACAGGGAGGAACAGGGGCAGGATGAACATGAGAGACAGAGCTCAGGTGAGGAGCAGGGACCACCCCCTCCTGATCCGAGAGCGTGGAGAGTGGAGAGAAGGCGAGAACAGAGTCGACTGAGCAGGTGCCCCGCCCATCTTCACAGGGCACACCTGGGGAGTGAGACTTGGGGAGACGCTGTAGGGAGGGGCATTTGTTGGGAACAAACGCTGGGGTCCGGAAGTGTTGAGTGCCGACATTTGAATTTCCCAAGAGTCCTTGTATTCTTTTTGGCTTTCTGGACTAATTATCTGGATCTTTTGCTTCCTGAACTCCTTGATTTGCCTGCTAGATTTATTGCTGGGTAACCTTGGTGTACACAGCGCTGGGCTGGATTATTTGCAGCCAGAGGCTACTTTTTTAAAAAAGTTTTTTTTATTTTTAAGTTTAAACAAACAATACATCATTAATTATTCAGTGTGTCATCTGAGTACAAATTTTTGTATCATCATATTCCTCCTTTACCATCAGTTTCTTGCTACATTTCTATCTTGTTTTTACATTAAGTTATTACAATATTTTTTTCCAAATTTCTTACATTTATCTTAAACTTTACCCATTGATAAAATTGCCCCCATATCCTGTAATACTCCGATTCTTCCTTTCCTTTAATTGACAGTGTTAATCTATTCATTTCTGCACATTCCAATATTTTCTTAATTACCTCTCCCTCTGTAGGGATTTTTTCTGCTTTCCAATTTTGTGCAAATACAATCCTTGCTGCAGTTATTACATGCATAATCAAATATATATATTTTCTTTACTATATTTCTCTGGTAAGATACCCAACAGGAACAGTTCAGGTTTTAAATCAATGTATTGTTGTATCATTTTCTCTAACCATGTTCGAATTTTTACTCAATAGTTTCTCGCTTCTGGACATGTCCACCACATATGCTAATATGATCCCGGTGTCTGATGGCATTTCCAACATTTAGCTGATTTATTTTTAAACATTTTTGCCAATTTTTCCGGTGACATGTGCCATCTATAAAATATTTTGTACTGGTTCTCCTTATATGCTGTGGACATTGTTAATTTATAGTTTCTTTCCCATAGTTGCTGCCATTTATCTAACTCAATTGTATATCCAAAATTTTTAGCCCAAGCTATCATTGTTTCTTTTACCTATTCTTCTAACTTAATACTAAGTAAATAGCTATAATGTTTTTAAATCATTCTCTCATCTGTTCCTGTATCTCATCCAGTTCTGTCATCTCCAAATAGAAACTATATAAACTTAGCATCTTTTTCATACCTTGTTTGTATTTGCAGTTGTGTGTACCAATCCAATCCAATCCAATCCAATCCCTTGTTCTTTTATTTCTTGTTTTGTTTTCAATTCCCCCTTTTCTGATAATATATCTTCATATCTAACAATATTTCCCATATTAATAATATTTGGGTGTACTAACACTTCCATTGTTGATAACCATGTTGGTATTTTCAAATAATGTTTATCTCTCACTTTCTCCCACACTAATAATAAAGCATTTCTTACATACAGTCTTTGAAAATAGCTGTGCATCTTATTTTTGCCATACTATAAAAAGGTGTGCCATCCCAATTGTAAATCATGTCCCTCCAAAGTCAATAATCTTGTATTCCTTAATTCAGTCCATTCTCTCATCCATGATAACGCTGCTGTCTGATAATATAGTTCCCAATTTTCGAGTCTTCGAAGTCTTGCATCCTGTAGCATTTTCATGTTGATTCTCGCTTTTTTCCCTTCCCATATAAATTTCATTACTATTTTATTAAGATATTCAAAATGTTTTTTTCCACTTTTATCGGTATTGTTTGAAATAAAAATAACAATCATCTTAATTATCTCTATCCTTCCCATTAATGATAATTGTAATTTTTTCCATCTGTCCAAATCCATCTCAATTTGTTTTTTCAATTTATAATTATCCTCTTTGATGGTTACACACCTTGCAGCTAGTTGAATTCCTAAGTATTTTACCTTCTTAGTAATCTGAGTATCTAATTTTTCCATTAATTCTCTTTTCTGTTTCTCTGTAATATTTTTCACCAATATTTTTGTTTTTTATTTATTTATTTTCAGCCCTGCCACCTCTCCATATTCTTCTATTTGTTCTATTAGCTTGGGTCCTGATACTTGTGGCTCTTCTAAAATAAACACTAAATCATCTGCAAATGCTTGCAATTTATATTCTTTTTTAAATTTTCATTCCTTTTATTTCTTCATTTTGTCTTATATTTCTATTTGATAACTCTGGTATCAACACAAATAATAATGGGGATAAGGGACATCCCTGCCTTGTTCCTTTCATTATATTAACCTTCTCTGTCATTTATCATCACTTTTGCTGATTGCTTATTATAAATTGTATTTATTTATTTATTTATTTATTTATTGGTTCGATTGATATGCCACCCTTCTCCGGAGACTCAGGGCGGCTTACAGTGCGTTAAGCAATAGCCTTCATACTTTTGTATATACCTGCTTAGTAGGGCTTTTGGCCCCCCCAAGCAGTGTTCTTTTTTATACAAAGTCATCTTATTGCCCCCACAGTCTGGGTCCTCATTTTACTTATCTCGAAAGGATGGAAGGCTGAGTCAACCTTGAGCCTGGTGGGATTCGAACTTGCAGTAATTGCAGGCAGCTGGTGCTAGTTAACAGCACTTTTAATTTGCTGCATCACCAAGGCTCTTTTATCATATTTATAAATCACCCCCCAAAATCCATAATCTATAATTGCTTTTTCATAAATTGCCAATTTACATTATCAAATGCCTTCTGGGCATCAAGAAACATCATTGCCATTTGTTTTTCTGTATGTACTTCATAATATTCCAAAGTGTTCAGAATTGTCCTCATATTATCTCTAATCTGTCTCTTGGGTAAGAAACCATTTTGATCTGTATGTATAAATTCATTTAACAATCTTTTTATTCTTTTCGCCATTATTGATGCAAATATCTTGTAATCTGCATTCAACAAAGAAATCGGTCTGTAGTTTTTAACTTGTTGCAAATCTGTGTGTTCTTTGGGTATAAGAGTAATATATGCATCCATGCATGAATTTGGTATCTTTCTTTTACTAAAAGTTCATTAAATACCTTCAAGTTCATTAAATACATGGTCTCTATTCTAGACCATGATATGTGCCAATTTGACTAAAAAGTATATTGCTTTTCCTTCGAGTGTCTTCTTCTCCAGGCATCTTGTATGCTTAGTTCCTCTACCATTGTAAAGGAAGTTTTTTGAAGCATTTTCCTAGGCTTCTTGTTAATCTTTGTCGTTTTGTAATCCAAATCAACATCTATTACTGCATTAAAGTCACCCATTATACAATATATTTTCATTTATTTTCATTTTCTAGTTCTATTATTTTCCTGGGCAATTTCCCATAAAATTCTTCTTGATTATCATTTGGTGCATATATCGCTACCAAAAGTATTTATTTATAGTTCATTGTTACTTCCACCATAGGGATCCTCCCTTCTTCATCAACAAATATTTGCTTGGGTTTTAATGTTGTTTTTTTAATATATAACACATTTGTCGACAGCGACAAAGAGAAGGGAAGCGTTTGGGAGGCAAGTGAAAAAACAAATCAGAATTGAAATACTAAAGCAGGCAAGAGATGATGGTTAGAAAGGGAATGCTGTTTAATATAAGATTGGCTTTATTGAGTATTAGAATAGAGGTAGCAACAAGATCAAGGGGGTATTTTATTATACATATTTTTATATAATATACTAAAAGTAATAGCGAGATATAAAGATTAGATGTTGAAAGATGGTATCACTATGTACATTTAAATAATATTGTAAAATTACTATTATTATTTGTATTTAAATGGATGATACTCAGATCCCACACTGTTCATATAGTGATATTGATGTATATCCAAAAATAAATAATAATTTTTAAAAGAAGGAAGAAAGAAAAATGACCATCTTTATATTTGTGTTACTTTAGGAATCCATTCTTATTTCTCCCCAAATTTAAAAAAACGAGGACTCACCTTCTGCAATGTAATACAGAATGGCACAAGACGGTCTTTCAACAACCAGATTAGATCCAAGGAGGTAAAAAACTTGGAAAATTTTATTAGTTTAGAATAAATACAAAAGCAAAGGCAGAAAGATTTCACAGAAAGCAAGATTTCAAACCTTTTTCTTCTTCTTTTCTTCCTCTTTTGGCTTCTCTTTGTCGAGCTGCAATAAACTCTCCCCACTGGCTGCCTCCTGTTGTGTTTTAAAACTGAAAGGGAATTACCCTTCTAACCAATTTGCTCAATTTTTTTTTCAAATGAGGAAGTAATTTTTGTTTCAGCCAGGTGGATTAAAAAAAAAAAACTCAAGAAAAAAACCCAAAAGAGATGGTAGGAGAAGAAACGAAACTTAGTTTAGAATGTAGGAAATTAGCACCCATCCCTTTCCTGGAAGAATGAAATATTTTAGGAAATATTAAAAAGGCAGAATATTATGTTTTCCTGGTTGAGAAATGGAGAAACATGTTTTAAAGACAAAGCAACTCCCACCTTCCTGCCCCCACCCTTTTGTTAATGGGCCAGAGGCAGAAACTCAATCTTTGTCAATGGACCTCATCTAGGGCAGAAACTTACCACATGGCACCTGGGAAGATTACATCAGCCAGCAAGGCTAGCTAAAAAACCCCAACCCCTGGGAGTCTGACAACCAATCAGGATACTATTTCGGGGACCCAGGAAGTTCAAAGCCAGAGAAAGCATAAAACCCGGGGGACTCGCTGTATCTGCCCTTTTCTGTTCAGGAACTCAAGCCATGTGATCCTGTCCACCATTAAACCATCTTTCCCAAGCAGTTTCCATGTTTCCAGTGTTTTTTTCCCCACTTGGAGCTGAACCCAGAAGGATATTTCTTCCAACAAGAAGAAATAAATAATAATAAATAAATAAATAATAAAAATAAAATAATAAATAAATAAATAAATGATTGGGAATGCTCAGACTTTATCTTTAAATTGATCGTTCCATCTTTAGAAAAGATTCTGATATTTCTGCCTTTTTTCCGTTTCAGATTCTAGGAGTCAAATAGCAGATCCCTCACCATTTCTGACCCTTCCAACACCTTTGATCACAGTTGTGAATCAAATTGCACCATGACCAAATGAAGGTAGAATTAATGTGTGAAAAGGAAAAGGATGCTTGGGTGTGTAAGACAAGCAATAATAGCTACGTTTGAAGGGAACATTACTAAGAAATGTAATAGGGCTTAGAATGATAGGAAAGGTAGGATTTAAGCAAAATTGCACATATTGGTAATAGTAAAACCAGCTTAAGGGACTGTAAAGGTAGTGTGGAAAGTACACCCCAAAATACAGTGCCAGGAACCATAAAAGCAGTGCCAAAAGACTTAAGCCAGCCCTACCTCTTTAAGAAAACCAAGACGAACCAGCTGAAATGAAAACTCACAGTAGCCCACTAAAACAAAACTAACAGAGTTAACAGCAGAAATACTTAAGTAGAGCCATTAAGATAAAGGGAATCAGGCTAAAAATAAACTCATTAAGGTAAACTGAAACTCCCTTTTTCCTGCCTCCTGACAGGATTAACCCCCAGGATAGAAAAGACAAAAGTACTGGGACAGGATTAATCCATTAAGGCAGGAAGAACTCAGGGCAATCACTTTAACTAGAGGCACACAAATAACTCCATCAAACTGTAGGAGCTTCAAAGGAAAATCAAGTATAAGAAGGCATGGGTTTGCCTCCCCCAATCTTCTTGCAAACCAGGAACACCCCCCCCCCCAGTTGTGTCACTTTTTGCTTCCCGCCTTCCTACATTAAAAGAATTCCGCATTCTGGCAGCTGGCTTCTGCATCCATTTCTTACATCCATAGCATCTGTTATGTGTCCCAGCTGGCAAGGAACTCAGGAAATTTCTTCCAACAGTAGGGTAATTCCAAAAAGGGGGAACTAGGTGTTCTGGAAAGATTGTGAACTGTGTGATCCTTTTCAAATGGGATGACATGGGAGGTTATCTGCACTTTGGGCTGAGGGAATTAAATCCTGTTGAAATCTATTTTTGTGCCTACTTTACTAGCCACCCGCTCTTGCAAGAACATATTTCACTGTAAGAAGAAATATCCTTCTGGGTTCAGCTCCAAGTGGGGAAAAAGACACTGGAAACATGGAGACTGCTTGGAAAGGTGGTGTAATGGTGGACAGGATCACATGGTTTGAGTTCCTGAACAGAAAAAGGGGCGAGACGCAGCGAGTCCCCGGGTTTTATGCCCTCTCTGGTTTTGAACTTCCTGGGGTCCAGAAAGAGTATCCTGATTGGTTGTCAGACTCTTAGCTAGCCTTGCTGGCTGATGTAATCTTCCCAGGTGCCATGTGGTGAGTTTCTGTTGCTAGATGGGTCCTATTGTGTTGCAGATGATGGTCCATTGACAAAGATTGAGTTTCTGCCTCTGGCCCATTGACAAAGGGTGGGGGGCAGGAAGGTGGGAGCTGCTTTGTCTTTAAAACATGTTTCTCTATTTCTCATCCAGGGAAACATAATATTCTGCCTTTTTAATATTTCCCAAAATATTTCATTCTTCTAGGAAAGAGGTGGGTGCTAACTTCCTACATTACAATAAACTGCTTGCTGCTTCACTTAATGACTTTGTCCCATTTCTGACTGGTGAGTGCATTTCCCACAGGTAGAATTGATGAGATCCTCAAAAAGATAGAAGTTCAAAGAACAAAATCCAGGATATAAATTAAAGTAGGATCAGGGTGGAAGGAAGAATACTGTAATGGTATAAACATGATTTAAATTCTATCCGGTATTTGCTTTTTCTAACCTTAGATTATTTGGCTTATCAGTCTTTTTGCACTTGACATAGTGTTGTTTGGAAAGGAAGGAAAAGAAACTTAAGAGCAAGGAAACAGAAACTAAAACACATTGCAGAAGGTGTATTTCAATAGATAAGTGAAAAGGATTCAGTGGTTAACCAACGTTTTAAACTTTTCCTGCGCAGAATCATTTAAGGCAACATGCTAGAAACCAGGAAACTGCGAATTCTAGTCCTGCCTTAGGGACAAAGCTAGCTGGGAGTCCTTGGGCCAGTCAGACCTCTGAGCCCCAAGAAGGAAGCAAGGGCAAACTGCTTCTGAAAACGTTGTCACGAACAGTGCAGGAACTGCTTCTGACAGTGGCCAGGAGCCAAAGTTAACACAAAGGAAATTAAAACAAAAACCACAGAATCATATTGTTCATTCTTTCCATTGAATTGATGGGAAACCAGGGCAAATGCTAAGAGTAACGTTTGCATCAATTTACGTCATTTGTGGAATTCCAGTACAAAAATAAAAGATTTGTCCATATCGTCCTGTCCCATTTTATATATACAGATGAAAATCCTAGCCCTTTGATTAATAAAATAACCATTACACCATAAATACAGCCTAACGAATTAACAAATACTGCTTTTCTGTAGAGCAGAATAATATTTGAAACATGCAAAATGTGAGATAAGAGACACAAGGGTTAGGGTTAGGGGTTTTATTAATTTCTAGGTAAATTCTCCGTACATAATAGCATAGTCAATATAATTGGGCAAACGGTGATATTTTCCAGACTGCCTTTCTTCCAAATTAATTGCAATATCACTTAATGATCAGGTGGGGTTTGGGCTGTCATATAAAGTATGAATCAATTATTCTCACACATGGCTCTGGCCCAGTGGTGGGTTTCAAATTTTTTTACTACTGGTTCTGTGGGCGTGGCTTGGTGAGCGTGGCTTGGTGGGCATGGCAGGGGAAGGATACTGTAAAATCTCCATTCCCACCCCACTCCAGGGGAAGGTTACTGCAAAATCCCCATTTCCTCCCGATCAGCTGGGACTTGGGAGGCAGAGAATAGATGGGGGTGGGGCCAGTCCGAATTTTTACTACCGGTTCTCCAAACTACTCAAAATTTCCGCTACCAGTTCTCCAGAACTGGTCAGAACCTGCTGAAACCCACCTCTGCTGTGGCCTGTGTATTTCTGAAATATGCAGAGTTCTAAAACATCTAAATTGCTAAGAATAGAAAGCATTCAGGTTGTTATATTTGAGTCTGCTGAAATCACTTTATTGGATAATTTACTTTTGTCCCTTGGTTTTACCATAAGCTGTTTTATGGAACAGGCTGCAATGCATAGGTGAATACAGTATTTTTATGATGTTAATTAATCCCAATTACTAAGCAGATCCGAGAGGCCAATAAAACTTTCAGGGATATGTTTTATACTTTTGCCCACATAACTTTTACTATTGTGAGGCACTAAGATAGTTTTTAAAAAAGTAACAGAAACAATGTAAATGAGCCTGACTCCATTTCTTCAGTACAGGTGGTCCTCGAATTACAAGAGTTCATTTAGTGACTGTTTGAAGTTACAACAGTACTGAAAAAAGTGACTTATGACCTTGAGCCACGGTGGTGCAGTGGTTAGAGTGCAGAATTGCAGGCACTTCTGCTGACTGCCAGTGGCCTGCAATTTGGCAGTTCAATTCTCACCAGGCTGAAGCAAATTACACAACAATAAGTCATAACTTTGCATGCAGGAGCCATAAACATTAATAGTTTTCTTGTAATCTAGCATTTCAGTGGTGCGGTGGTTAGAGTGCAGTATTGCAGGATATTTCTGCTGACTGCAATTTGGCAGTTCAAATCTCACCAGGCTCAAGGTAGACTCAGCCTTCCATCCTTCCGAGGTGGTTAAAATGAGGACCCAGATTGTTGGGGGCAATAGGCTGACTCTGTCAACCGCTTAGAGAGGGCTGTAAAGCACTGTGAAGCGGTATATAAGTCTAAATGCTATTGCTATTTTTCACACTTAGGACTGCTACAACATCCCATGGTCACGTGATTTATATTTGGATGCTTGACCACTGGTTCATATTAATGATGGTTGCAGTGTCCCGGGGTCATGTGATCACCTTTTGTGATCGTCTGACAAGCAAAGTCAATGGGGAAGCCTAATTCACTTAACAATGGTGTTACTAACTTAACAAAAGGCAATGATTCACTTAACACACATGGCAAGAAAAGTTGTAAAATGGGGCCGAACTCACTTCAGAAATGTCTCACTTCACCACCTAAATTTTGGGCAAAATTCTGGTCCTAAATCAAGAAGTACCTGTAGTTAGGATCCTGAGAAAATGTCAGATTATGTTATTGTTAGACTTTTAGACAATCAAGGTTACAGAGTCAAATTAGTAGAGAGGAGAAAATGGCAGATCAGGTGAGTTGTTTCTTGACATAATTGACATTTCTGCCTTCTAACTGGAGCCATTTGAAAGAGAAATATCATTCTGGGCACTACGTGGGTCTTAATTAAGGCTATCCGTCCCATTAATGACAATTGTATCTTGCCCCATTTCTCCAAATCTTTGTCTAGTTGCTCAGTTAATTTTAAATAGTTATCCGCCTTTATTGAGGAGCACCTATCAGACAGCCAAATCCCTAAATATTTAACTTTACGAACTACCTGGAGGCCCAAAATATTTTGTAGTTCTAATTTTTGTATTTCCGTCATGTTTTTAACTATGATATTTGTTTTTTTCCTATTTATTTGTAATCCAGCTACTTCACCAAATTTCTGCCCACCGGAGGTTAGTGGCTCTTCCAGAACAAAGACCAGCTCATCCGCAAATGCCTGGACCTTGTATTCTTGTTCTCTGATCTTTTTTTTTTAATTTAATTTTATTTATATGCAGCCCTTCTCCGGAGACTCAGGGCGGCTTACAATGCATTAAGCAATAGCCTTCATACTTTTGTATATTTTATACAAAGTCAGCTTATTGCCCCCACAAACCGAGTTCTCATTTTACCCACCTTAGAAAGGATGGAAGGCTGAGTCAACCTTGAGCCTGGTGAGAATTGAACTCGCAGTAATTGCAGGCAGCTGGATGTTAAATGCTGCCTTAGTAGAAGCATTAGCCTCCTACGCCACTCAGGCTCTTTAGTCCTCTTATGCTCACCTCTTGTCTTATTGACTTAAGTAAAGGTTCTAGCGTGAATATAAAAAGCAATGGGGAAAGTGGGCAGCCTTGTCTCGTTCCCTTCACTATCGTCACCTCCTCCGACTCTTCTCCATTGACCGAAATCTTGGCCTTCTGTTAACTATAAATTGCCTGGATTGCATTCATGAAATGACTGCCAGCCTCCATATATTTCAATTGTGATATAAGATAATTCCAATTGACCCTATCGAAGGCTTTCTGGGCGTCCAAAAAGAGGAACGCCGCCTGCTTCTCAGGGTGGGCTTGGTAATATTCCAGGGCATCCATTATGATCCATACATTAACTTTCAACTGTCTGGCCGGTAGAAAACCATTTTGATCTATATGGATGAATTCGCTAAGGTATCTCTTAAATCAAGCTGCCATTACAGTTGCAAAAATTTTATAGTCGGTGTTTAAAAGTGAGATGGGCCTATAATTATGTATCAGAGTATGGTCCACCCCTTCCTTCGGTATTAAAGAAATATAGACCTCTAGTCATGATTTGGGAGCCTTAGACTCCAACAATACCCTATTAAAAATTTCCTTCATATATTTTATATATAGATCTGTAAAGGTTTTATAAATCTCTGCAGGCAAGCCATCAGTACCAGGGGTTTACCGGCCTTCTGCCTCTTCATCGCAATCTCTATCTCTCCTTCCGTAATCTCCTTATTCAACAGATCCTTAACTGAATCTGGAAATTTGGGAAGATCCGAATGTTCCAAATATACCTTGATTTTCTCATCCGACACCTGCTCATTAGTATAAAGTTGTGAAAAGAATTCCTGTGCAATCCCTTTTTCCTGTTCATTATCTGACATTTCTGCCTTAACACACAGGTGTGTTATTCTTACCCAGCTCCAGTGGTGGGTTCCAACTGGTGTTGCCACTGGTTCTCTTTGCACACGCGTTTTGCGCGTTAGGTTTCTGGCCATTTGAGGTGCGGCAATCCACTCTGCCACGCCTATCAGCTGGGCTAAAAAACAAGAAATAAAGGTATGGAATAAAGCGGGGGCAGGCAGGAGGGTCAAGCTCCCAGTCAAAAAGAACCAGTTCAGTGACGTCATGTCACCACTACCGGCTTGCCCGAACCGGGCTGAACTGGGAGCAACTCACCACTGCCCGGCTCCAGTGGTGGGTTCCTCCCGGTTTGGCCCAGTTTGGCTGAGCCGGTAGCAGTGACGATATGACATCACCGAACCGGTTCTTTTTGTTCGGGAGCTGGGTCCTCCCGCCCCCACCCCCCCACGTTATTCTTACCTTTTATTTGGCCCCGCCCCCAATCTATTCGCTGCCTCCCGAGTCCCAGCTGATCGGCTAGAAGGAAAAAAACTGTTTAAACTCTTGCCGCGGGGCTACAAAGGGCCGCCCTACAGCTGATCAGTGTTAAAAGGCAGTGTGGTGGTAGACAGTGTGCTTGAAAAACAAATGAGTAGACCGGTGCCTCCAAAAACAAATGAGTAGACC
>WNWU01000007.1:38697971-38718512 GCA_012654045.1 Ptyas mucosa | reverse complement strand
TTTCGCTTCTCATCCAAGAAGCTTCTTCAGTTCTGACAGGATAGTGGAGAATGGAAGGATTTATACCAAATTGTATAGCTAAAAGTCTATACTCTGGTGTCTTTCCTGTCAGTATGGGTGGGGGCAGTCTAGAGATTCTTTGGTTGGGCTGTTTACTGATGGCTCTTTGGCAGTCTCTTGATTGAGGTGTTGCTTTCTTGATTGTTGGTTTGATGTCTACGGAGGTTCTCAGTCATCCAAGTCATGGTTGTCCCAAAGGTGCTTTTTTCAAGAGGCAACTGGACTTTCTGTTTTTTCTTTGAAGAAGTTTCACTTCTCATCCAAGAAGCTTCTTCAGTTCTGACTGGATGGTGGGGAATGGAAGGATTTATACTCCTTGCAGACAGCTGGTCATTTGCATTCTTTTAGCAGGTCATTAAGGTCACCTGGAGGTTTATTTGTGTCATCAGGGTCACCTGAGTGGAGCCTTCTTGGAACTGTTGAACAGACTGTGTTGTAAACTGAAGATAGATGATGTCGTATGCCTCCCCCTCTGTTGAGAGAGGGCTGTTCAATTTTGACATAGACGTCAAAATTTAACCCTTCTTTCAAACCAGCAATCCTCTCTCTCCAAAATATGGACTTTGTTGTCTTCAGAAGAGTGGCCTGTGTCTTCTAAATGCAGATGGTCTGCTGAATCTAGTCCTGCTGTGTTTGTTCTCCTATGTTGGTCTGATGTTAACCTTGGTGTTAATCTATGCTGATCTGGGTGCTGATTGCTGGTGGAGTGGTGCTGGAGTCTTTTTGTTCTCTTTTGGGCTGGTGGATGGTCTCTTTTGCATAGTCTATAGATGTTGTTCAGGGTTGGGTTCTAAAAATTTTTACTACCGGTCATATCGACACCGCTATTGGCTCGGGAGAACCGGGCCAAACCAGGAGGAACCCACCACTGATGTTGTTAATGTCTATGTGTCTGTTGATGGCTGATTTGTCAGAGTGAATTTCAGGAAATTCCTTGACGTTTTTAGATTTGGCCTGGTCTAGGATTGTCACATATTGATTGCAAGCAGCACAGACCCTTCATGGCCATAGACAAACTAGGTTTTCTTCTTGAATGGATGGAAACAGAGGTGGGTTTCAGCAGGTTCGGAACCAGTTCTGGAGAACCAGTAGCGGAAATTTTGAGTAGTTCGGAGAACCAGTAGTAAAAATTCTAACTGGCCCAGCCCTCATCTATTCTCTGCCTCCCAGGTTCCAGTTGATCAGAATGAAATTGAGATTTTGCAATAACCTTCCCCTGGATTGGGGAGGGAATGGAGATTTTACAGTATCCTTCCCCTGGAGTGGGGAGGGAATGGAGATTTTACAGTATCCTTCCCCTGAATTGCCCACCAAGTCACGCCCACCAAGCCATACCCTCAGAACCGGTAGTAAAAATTTTTGAAACCCACCACTGAATGGAAACTAATCAAAGAAAGAAACAATCTAGAACTAAGGAGAAATTTCCTGACAGTTAGAACAATTAAGCAGTGGAACAGCTTCCCTCCAGAAGTTGTGGGTGCTCCAACACTGGAGGTTTTTAAGAAGAGATTGGACAGCCATTCGTCTGAAATGGTAGCGGATTTCCTCCCTGAGGAGGAGATTGGACTACAAGACCTACAAGATCCCTTCCAAGTTCCAACTCTGTTATTCTGTATTATTCTTTACAGAATCAATGGAGGACCTGTCCTGTTCTTGAAATCTTTGTGTACGGGAGAAGCCAAACCACGTTTATTTATTTATTTATTTATTTATTTATTTATTTATTTATTTATTTATTTATTTATTTATTTAGATTTATATACCGCCCTTCTCCCCAACCACCTAATTCAGGTATTCCTGGGTTCCAGAGTTCATAATTGGGTTATGGGGCTCCCCTTGGGGTGCACCCAACTGGTGCAGAATGTGGCTGCGCAGGGGATTATGGGAGCGACAGGGCGCTCCCATGTGATACCTCTCCTTTGTGAGCTGCATTGGCTTCCAGTGGACTTCCGGGTGCGCTTCAAGGTGTTGGTGACCACCTTTAAAGCGCTCCATGGCTTAGGGCCGGGGTACTTATGGGACCGCCTTCTGCCACCAATTGCCTCCCACCGACCAGTTCGCTCCCACAGAGAGGGCCTCCTCGGGGTGCTGTCAGCCAGACAATGTCAGCTGGCGACCCCCAGGGGGAGAGCCTTCTCTGTGGTGGCACCCACCCTCTGGAACGATCTACCCCCCAGAGATACAAATGATTCCAGACCTCCGGACTTTTCATCGGGCCCTTAAAACCTATTTTTTTCAATTAGCCGGGCTGGCCTGATTTTACATTGGTTTTAAAATTGACACTAATTTTAATTGAATGTTTTAAAATTATGGGCCAAACTTTATTTAATTATCTTAATATTATTTTAACTTTTGTACACAAACGTTTTATTCTGGCTGTTCACTGCCCTGAGTCCAAAAGGAGAAGGGCGGTATAAAAATCCAATAATAATAATAATAATAATAATAATAATAATAATAATAATAAAATATTGTTCAAGCATATTCAGAATTACCATCATTAAGATTCTAGGTTCCTTCTTGTTGTTAATCCACTTTGTAATGTAAAAATATATGTTACATTAATTCCTCTTTCTCTAGCTTCCAACCCTATTTTAATTTATCTCACCATTGTTTTTAAGAAATGTTCCCTGTCTGAATATACCATTTGTCTGAAATGGTATATAAGATTTCCTGTCTGAACAGGGGGTTGGACTAGAAGGTCCCTTCCAATTCTGTTATTCTATTCTATTCTATTCTATTCTATTCTATTCTAGTCTAGTCTAGTCTAGTCTAGTCTACTCTACTCTACTCTACTCTACTCTACTCTACTCTACTCTACTCTATTCTACTCTACTATTGGTAGTGCTAATTGCCATATTTGTTAAGTGAATCAATGCAGTTCTTAAGAATATGTTGCGAAATTAAACTGCCAGTAAAAAGACATTGCAAAAATACTTTCATTTTGCAACATCTATACAGATTTAACCATAGTTTTAATTGGGAAACATTTGTGATAGCTGAAGTGTCCTGGGATTATGTGATCCCTTTTTGCAACTTTCTGAGAAGCAAAGCGAATGGCGAAGCCAGATTCACTTAACAACTGGGTTACTAACTAAACAACTGCAGTGATTCATTTAAGAAATGTGGCAAGAAAGCTCATAAAATAGGGCAAAACTCACTTAACAAATATCTCATTTAGCAACATAAATTTTGGGCTCAATTGTGGTTGTAGGTTGAGGACTAGCGATAGAATAAAGTAGGGAGAGTAGGGTTCTATTCTATTCTATTCTATTCTATTCTATTCTATTCTATTCTATTCTATTCTATTCTATTCTATTCTATTCTATTCTATTCTATTCTATTCTATTCCATTCCATTCCATTCCATTCCATTCCATTCCATTCCATTCCATTCCAATCCAATCCAATCCTATCCATTCCATTCCATTCCAATCCACTCCACTCCAATCCAATCCATTCCAATCCATTCCATTCCATTCCATTCCATTCCAATCCATTCCATTCTTGTTTCTCCCCTTTAAATACAGTATGGATATTTAAATAGGCAGCATGGATGTTCAATAAATAAAAATGAGCATTTCAAAAACTTAAGACACTGGGGAGATGTAAGGAGATGGCAAATAGAAATGAAACAATTTATCCTGGTCACTTCTTAGTTTTCCTCTTCAAAAATGACCATCTTTGTATTTGTGTTACTTCAGGAATCCACTCTTATTTTCCCCCAAATTTAAAAAAATGAAGACTCAGATTCTGCCATGTAATACAGAAGCACAAGAGCTGGTCTTTCAACAACCAGATTAGATACAGGGAGATTAAAAACTTGGAAAACTTAATTAGTTTAGAATAAATACAAAAGCAAAGGCAGAAAGATTTCAAAGAAAGCAAGGTTTCAAACCTTTTTCTTCTTCTTCTTTTCTTCCTCTTTTGGCTTCTCTTTGCTGAGCTGTAATAAACTCTGCCTGCTGGCTGCCTTCTGCTTTTGTGGTTTAAAACGGAAAGGGAATTAACTTACTAGAATATTTGCCAGTTATTTTTTTAAATGACAAAGTAATTTTTCTTTCAGCCAAAAGGGCGTTTTTTGTTTGCTTATTGTTTTTTTAAAAAAAACAAATTTAAGAGGGAAAAAAAAGATGGTAGGAGGTGAAACAAAACTTGGTTTAGAAGACATCATGAGATGTAATGATTGGGAATGCTTAGAATTTATATTTAAACTGATTCTTCCTTGTACCGTCTTTAGAAACAATTCTGATTATTTTTGCCTTTTTTCTGTTTCGGATTCTAGGAGTCAAATAGCAGATCCCTCACCATTTCTGACCCTTCCAACATAGAATCTGATCATAGATAGTCCTTGACTTAGGACCATTGATTAAGCAACCTTCAAAATTACAGCGGCACTGAAAAACGTGATTTATGACCAGTTCTCATAACAACCACAGTCACAAATATCCTCGTGGTCATGTGCACAAAATTCAGACCTTTGGTAACCAGACTATATTTTACATTGTAGGAAGAAATATCCTTCTGGGTTCAGCTCCAAGTGGGGAAAAAGACACTGGAAACATGGAGACTGCTTGGAAAGATGGTTTAATGGTGGACAGGATCACATGGCTTGAGTTCCTGAACAGAAAAGGGGCGAGATACAGCGAGTCCCCGGGTTTTATGCTCTTTCTGGCTTTGAACTTCCTGGGCCCCGAAAGAGTATCCTGATTGGTTGTCAAACTCCCAGGGGGTGGGGGGTCATAGCTAGCCTTGCTGGCTGATGTAATCCTCCCAGGTGCCATGTGGTGAGTTTCTGCTTGTAGATGGGTCTTATTGCGTTGCAGATGATGATCCTTTGACAAAGGATTGAGTTTCTGCCTCTGGCCCATTGACAAAGAATGGGGCAGGAAGATGGGAGCTGCTTTGTTTTTAAAACATGCTTCTCCATTTCTCATCCAGGGAAACATAATATTCTGCCTTTTTAATATTTCCTAAAATATTTCATTCTTCTAGGAAAGGGGTGGGTGCTAACTTCCTACAATTGGTCATGTGATCACCATTTGAAACCATCTTAGGTGGCTTCCAACAAGCAAAGTCAATGCGGGAAGCAGATTTACTTAATGACAGCCTGATTTGCTTAACAACTGGAGCGATTCACTGAACAACCTTGGCAAAAAAAAAGGGTCATAAAATCAGCCATGATTTCCTTGAAAACTGCCTTTGCTTAGCAACGGAAATTCCAGTCCCAAATTTGGTTGTAAGTCAAGGTCTACTTGTAATGGCAAACTACTTTGGAAATCTTGCTGAGAAAAGGCACTGCAGGGGCCGGTCCACACAATTGTGAAGAAACTGGCTTGAAGGCAGTGGTGGGATTCAAATAATTTAACAACCGGTTCTCTGCTCTAATGACCAGCTGGGTAGGCGTGGCTCAGTGGTCATGTGACTGTGTGGGCGTTGCCAACTCAACGTCACTCACGTCGATGGGTGCTTTGCCTTAGCTGTTACAATGTAATAAGGGTAAACCAGAGAGGCAGTTTCTGTAAGCAGGGCAGTAAAGATTAGGCTAGAAACAACACCAGAATGTTTCCTTCCTGCCTTCCTTACGGGATTAGCCCTGTAAAGTGGAAAAAAACAAAATAAGATTTCTTCCAACAACCGGTTCTCCAAACTGCTTCGAAAATTAACAACCGGTTCTCCCGAATAGGTGCGAACTGGCTGAATCCCACCACTGCTTGAAGGTATGGTGGAAAACAATCGGGAGAGAAAGAATGTGAACCAAATTTCACAATGAGCAAATGAAGGTAGAATTAATGTGTGAAGAGGGAAAGGACGGTTGGCCGGAATTGATGAGATCCTCAAAAAGACAGAAGTTCAAAGAACAAAAGCCAGCATATAAATTAAGGTAGGATCAGGGTGGAAGCAAGGATACTGTAATGGTATAAATAAGATTTAATTCTGTTTTTTGTTTTTTCTAACCTTAGATTATTTTCTCAATCTTTTTGCACTTGACATAATGTGGTTTCCCTGTAAGGAAAAAACTTAAAGAAGGAAACAAAACCTAGAAAAACTAAACCACATTATAAAAGATGTATTACAACAGATAAGTGAAAGGGATTCAGTTGCTAAGCAGTGCTTTAAACTTTACCTACACAGAATCATTTAGAATTATGTAATGGTTAAGGCAACATGCTAGAAACCAGGAAACTGCGAATTCAAGCCCTGCCTTAGGGACAAAGCTAGCTGGGAGTCCTTGGGCCAGTCAGACCTCTGAGCCCCAAGAAGGAAGCAAGGGCAAACTGCTTCTGAAAATGTCAAGAAAACTGCAGGAACTGGTTCGGACAGTGGCCAGGAGCCAACGTTGACACGAAGGAAATTAAAACAAAAATCACAGAATCAGATTGTTCATTCTTTCCATTGTGTTGATGGAAAACCAGGACGAATACTAAGAGTGACATTTGCATCAGTTTACCTTATTTGTGAAATTCCAGTACAAAAATAAAAGATTTGTCCATATCGTCCTGCCCCATTTTATATATACAGATGAAAATCTTAGCCTTTAAATTAATAAAATAACCATTACACCATAAAAACAACATAACGAAATAACACATACTGCTTTTCCGTAAAGCAGAATTATATCTGAAACATGCAAAACATGAGATAAGAAACACAAGACTGTTTTTATTAATTTCTAGGTAAATTCTCCGTACAGAATGGCATATTCAATATAATTGAGCAAACAGTAATATTTTCCAGACTGCCTTTCTCCCAAATTAACTGCAATATCACTTAATGAAAAAGGTGGGCTTTTGGGCCGTCATATAAAGTATGAATCAGTTATTCTCACACATGGCTCTAGCCCATGTATTTCTAAAATATGCAGAGTTCTAAAACAGCCAAGTTGCTGAAAAAGAGAATGCATTCAGATTGTTATATTTGAGGTTGCTGAAATCACTTTATTGGATAATTTACTTTTGTCCCTTGGTTTTACCATAAGCTGCTTTGTGGAACAGGCTACAATGCATAGATGAATACAGTATGATGTTGGTTAAATCCCAAATACTAAGAATTTATATTTAAATTGATTCTTCTTTGTCCCGTCTTTAGAAACCATTTTGATATTTCTGCCTTTTTTCTGTTTCAGATTCTAGGAGTCAAACAGCAGATCCCTCACCATTTCTGACCCTTCCAACACCTCTGATCACAGCTGTGAATCAAATTGGACCATGACCAAATGAAGGTAGAATTAATGTGTGAAAAGGAAAAAGATGCTTGGGCGTGTAAGACAAGCAATAATAGCTAAATGTTGTTTTTGCAGGAATCATACGTCTGAAGGGACCAGTACTAAGATATGTAATAGGGCTTAGAATTATAAGAAAGGTAGGATTTAAGCAAAATTGCACGTATTGCTAATAGTAAAACCAGCTTAAGGGACTGTAAAGGTAGTGTGGAAAGTACACCCCAAAGGAGAGTTCCAGGAACCACTAAAGCAGTGCCAAAAGACTTAAGTCAGCCCTATCCCTTTAAGAAAACCAAGAAGCACCAGCTGAAAGGAAAACTCAGAGCAGCCAGAGCAGATCTGAGAAGTAATAAACTTTCAACAAAACTTTCTGGGATATGTTTTATACTTTTGCCCCTGTAACTTTTACTACCGTGAGTTTCACAGCGCATTTAAAGACACTAAGATAGTTTTTTTAAAAAAAGAACAGAAACAATGTAAATGAGCATGCCTTCAGTTCTTCAGTACAGGTGGTCAACTTATAACAATTTTGTTTAGTGACTGTTCGAAGTTACTTATGACCCTTTTTCACACTTATGACTGTCGCAGCATCCCCATAGTCACGAGCTTTATATTTGGATGTGTGACGACTGGTTCATATTAGTGACGGTTGCAGTATCCCGGGCTGATGTGATTACCTTTTGCGACCTTCTGACAAGCAAAGTCAATGTGGAAGCCAGATTCACTTAACAACTGCAGTGATTCATTTAACAACTATGGCAAGAAAGGTCATAAAATGGGGCAAAACTCACTTCACAAATGTCTCGCTTAACCACCTACATTTTGGGCAAAATTGTGGTCCTAAGTCGAGGAGTACCTGTAGTTAGGGCTTTATTAAGCAGATAAAGGCCCTGAGCAAAGTCAGATCAGTGCTGGGTTGCTTCCGGTTCACACCGGTTCACAAGAACCGGTAGTAAAAAAATTTAATAGTTCAGAGAACCGGTAATAACATTGGCTGGCCAATGTTCCTCGGCCTGGTCGCTGTTCACTTACCCTGCCCACCTCATCAGACGCTTTTTTTTTTTTTACTTTTCAGCTGAAGAGGTTGTAAGAAAAAAAATCCCTTTAAAAACCTCTGGCAATCCCAGCTGACTTGCCTGATCGCCAGAGGCTTCTAAAAGCATTTTTTTCTGCAACCTCTTAAGGTTGTAGAAATAATGCTTTTAAAAGTAAAAAAAAAAAAGTTGGCCACGCCTACCCAGTCACATTACCCCCAAGCCACGCCCACAAAATAAGCCACACCCACCATTTTTACCAGTAGTAAAAAAATTTAGAACCCACCCCTGAGTCAGATTATGTTATTGTTAGATTTTCAGACAATCAAGGTTACAGAGTCAAATTAGTAGAGAAGAGAAAATGGCAGATTAGGTGAGTTGTTTCTTGACATAATTGACATTTCTGCCCTAACCGAAAGGTGATTTTTCAAAAGGCAACTGGACTTTTGGAAAATTGCTGTTGGAAAAAAAATAAAGTCCACTTGCCTTTTGAAAAATGGACCTTTGGGACAACCAGAGTAAACAATCAGAGTAAATCTACTTGAAGAATTTCAAGTAAAAGAGCTTTAATTTTACTATGATATATGATAGTCTCAGTGAAATGAAGCTCTGTGGTAGTGATGGAAACGGACAGAAATCCAGCTGTCAGGTGTAAACATCCGGAGCCACTCAGGAATAACAAAAGTCATTAACTTTATGGTCTACCTACCATATTACAAGAACTTCACTAGACAGCTTGTGTTCCTGTGGGAATAGCCAGATAAGGCTTCGTGGATCTTGGGGGAGGTCAAGCTTATGCACTTGTGGCTGCTCAAGGACTCCAAGCTAGGTCCTTACTTGACTCCTCCCTCCAGCCTGCCTAGCATTTCCCACAGCAGCATCAGGAAAGTACCACTAGTTAGGAGAGTAAGAACAACATAGTTTACTAGCTAAACAATCACATACACTAGTTTTTCTTAAGATGGTGTTCTCCATATATGTTGTTTTATATCTCCTTTAATTAAAGCTGTGATGGCTGGGAATCACAATAATTCTAGCACCTCGCATCTGGACAACAAGCAGTTCCAGGTAGGCCAGTTATGGGTAATGGCTCTAGATTGTAATTTTACCTTACATTCTCCAGTTACTACATCTTGCAAACCAAAATCACCAGTAGCCTTAAAATAGGAACGGCAGAATGATAGATACATTGATAAATCTTCAAAGGTCTAGTACAGTTTTTAAAAATTTCTAATTGTTTAAAAGCAGCTGTAACCAAAACGTTTTGTTTTCCATTTTGAATGAAATGGAAGCCCTGTTATTAACATCAGCTGCCTGCAATTATTGCAGGTTCGAATCTCACCAAGGCTCAAGGTTGACTGAGCCTTCCATCCTTTCTAAGGTAGGTAAATTGAGGACCCAGTTTGTGGGGGCAATAAGCTGACTTTGTATAAATATACAAAAGTATGAAGGCTATTGCTTAGCGCATTGTAAGCCGCCCTGAGTCTCCGGAGAAGGGCGGCATATAAATCAAATTAAAAAATAAATAAATAGGGAGATCAAGCCAAGACAGGACAAACAACAGCAGGTTTTTGTGTGACTGGATTTTGAGCTTGGAATCAGTACTAAAATTTAACTTCGGAGTTAAGAATATGCTTAGAATTATAAAGCAAGGGTGCCTCTAAATAATGGTACTTCCTACAAGCTATTATACTGCATCTTACTTCTCAGAATTCTAATGAAAAAAAGGATGAATGGAAAGGAGCTTAGGATGAAGTCTTTTAGAATATCCCCATTTCTTTCCTTTTTTTGATATCTCTCTGGACTTGGCAGAGAGAACAAACGGGGCAACACGCCACAATGCAGGTATCCCCACAGATGGATCCCTGTTGAAAAGAAAAGAAACCAAATGAATCCATAACCTTTTCAATAAAATCATGATGTAGAGATATGGAATCATGAAACGCTAACTCTGTGTTGGATGGCAAAATACTGGCAGTCCTTGACTTACAACAGTTTATTCAGTGACCATTCAGTTACAAAGCAGCAGAGTAGGGGGGGCACTGAGGGGCTACCACCAAGAATATATTTTTTCACGGTGCCACAGATGACAATCCTTAATCCATGGGACTTGTAACATATTCTGCCTTCCCATCCTTGTGGGCCAGGTAGATGTGATACCGTATTTTTGGGAGTATAAGACGCACCGGACTATAAGACGCACCTACCTTTTTTTGGTGAGGAAAACAAGAAAAACAAATCTGCCTCCCAGCAATTTTGCCTCGTTACAGCAAACAGCCTGTTTTACTTGCATTTTTGTTTTCAGCATAGCTTGATTAGCATAAGGAAGAAAAAAATCTGCTCCCAGCAATTTACCTCCTTACAGCAAGCAGCAGAGGCCCGCGCAAAACAGCTGAGAGCAAAACAGCTGACAGTCGGGAGGCCGATCCAATCAACTTGTGCTAATTAGGCTGTGCTGAAGCTGAAAGGAGCTGTTTCTTCTTGCTGCTTCCTGCAAAGAGGTAACTGCTGGGAGGCAGAGGCTAAAGGGTGAGGGCCAGTGGGTGGGCGGGGCTACATTCAATGCATAAGTCGCACCTAAATTTTCACCCCCTTTTGGGGGGGGGGAAGGTGTGTCTTATACTCTGAAAAATACAGTTATGTTTGGCATTGAACAAGTGCCATTTTTATTTTCATTCCCATAATTCTGAAAGATTATGGTCTGCTGCAGATAACAAATGAAAGAACTATCTGTTCACTTCCCAGGTCAGGGTTTTTTCCTCACAAATTTCTGGATTGTGTAGGTGCTGCCTTTCTGAGCGGGTCTAGGATAGCTCGCCACATCCAACCCGCCATGGCCAATTCTCCATGGCCAATTCACTGTGGGAAAACTTGCAATGCGACAAGAATTACACTATTATTGAAGAAATGATGGAAAAGAATCACTGAAGAAAGGATGACCAAGGAGGGACGAAAGGAAATGTGAATGACCAAAATTAAAATAATTATTTTAAATAATTAAATTGAATTGTTGAATTGTCCCCGCAGCAAGTTGGTTGCCCCCGTCCGTTTCTGAGCTGGTATTTCTCTCCAATTTCACAAGTATTTCTTAAGATTCCAGTTTGTTTGTTTTTTAACTAGAGTTTATAAACCTGATGTTTGTCTTAGTCTTAGGCAAGATAATCTACTTACAGGGAGATTGTATTTTGTCCTGTAAACAGCTCGCATGGCCACAGTGCTGCCACAGCAACAACATTCATTCATAGCTGTAGCAACTTGGCATGACAAACAAGGGAAGCAGAAACATCCACAGAGACCTATAGAGAGGAAGAGAAAAAAAACCCCTGTAGAAATATTTTGGCACAGTGTTGAATGTCATAAGATTTATGGCCCAGAAAGCGCAAATTATACTATTTCTGCAACATCAAAACTGCAAATGAAAATGCTAGTTAAGACATAGCAGAGGGGAGGGCTGAAAAAAACTGATGTACAAATCACATTAAATTAATAGCACACTCCATTGTAGATTTAAGGAAATTTACTGTCGGAAAGAGAGTGGCTGAGCCAGGGAGTGGAATCAAACAGGGAACTAATCTAGAATCCATATGTGAGCATAAGAGAGTGAAGCCTGATCTTCCTTGAATGCTGTTTAACCTTACCTAGTCTGACCCAGGTGCAAACTACCAGTCTCCCTATGTTACAGCTACAGTAATAAAATAGCTACCGTATTTTCCGGCGTATAAGACGACTGGGCGTATAAGACGACTGGGCGTATAAGACGACCCCCTACTTTTCCTATTAAAATATAGGGTTTGGGCTATACTCGCCGTATAAGACTACCCCTCAATGTTGTCGGTCAGCGTCGGCAACTCAGATTCGGGAAGCTGTGCCGATCTCGTCAAGGCTGCATGCTGCTGAATGCTGGACCCAGCTGGTTGCTGCGCGGAGCTTCCCCCACCGTCCCGGGCATCCAGGTGGATATTACCGCCGCTCCGACTTCCCCAGACAGCTGGGGCTCACCATCACTGGGGGTCAGCTGGGGAAGTCAGAGCGTCAGTAGGCTTATACCCGGTGTATAAGACGACCCCCGACTTTTGAGAGGATTTTCCTGTGTTAAAAAGTAGTCTTATACGCCAGAAAATACAGTAATTGAATTCTTCCTACGTAGATCTGATTAATTATGCCTGACAATTACCAACAGAAGAGAATATTTGTAACTCACACGTCAGCTGTTTTGTCCTCGATGTTCTCTGAATTTGGTTGTTTTGTTGCACATGTTTCTTTACCCAAGTAAGTAACAGCTTTAGTACTAGCATGATTGCTGTCCTAGCATTGATCATATTCCTACCTGGGTAATGAAACATGTGCAAGAAAACAACCAAGCTCTGAAAACAGCAAGTTTATGAAAATTAAAATTCAGGAGAACATCATATTCTTTTCTGTAACACCCCCCCACACACACACATTTTAGCATAATTCTTCAGTTGCGTAGCATCAGGCACAAGAAACCAGGTGCCAAAATAGAGTTTACTTCATGCTTTATACCAGAATCTGATCTACTAATGGTCAAGGCAGATTGGCGCTAAATAAGAGTCTACAGAATTCATGGGTGGGAAGGGGCTGGATTTAGATCTCCTGTGGGAGCATAGCAGTGGTAGGTTGCTATCGGTTCGCACCGGTTCAGGAGAACCAGTAGTAGCGGCGGTGGGAGGCTCCGCCCATCTGCCTGAATGTCATCAAATATGATCTGCGCATGTGCAAGCAAACCAGTAGCAAAGGTAAGTGAAACCCACCCCTGGAGCATAGCAACTCCAAACTGATGGTGCGTTTGACCCCACCCTCGGGCTCAGCCTGGACATCTCCTTTAAAGTTCCACACACAACTTTTAAAAGCATAGAAGACGTGTCTCCTTTTATATCTCGCCATCTTAATTCCAATCCAGTGGGCTGTTCAATAATTAAACATCCATTGCTCAAATTATAAAGAATGATTTATTCCTGCAACCTCTCCAGTCTGGAGAGATATTCAGCCCAATCTTCCCAAGTTCCTAAGAAGGCTTTGAGAACCCCACTTTCAGTTATTGCTCTGGTCACTTACAGACTCCACAGTCGCTAAAGCAGTCACATACGTCCGTTTGCCAATTGTTTGTCTTGGGCTGGGCCGCCACCACCTGTGGCTGAGTGGCAACCTTTGTCTGAACACTCATTGTGGTTAATATTCTAAGAAAAAGGAAAAAAAGAGAGTCAAAAAGAGACGAGATTAATGAACAGGCTGGGCAGATCATGATTTCAGTCCCAACTCCACTGAATGGAATCTGGTTGCAAGATTGGATTCTGGATGAGGTTTTTCAGATACACAAATTGGTACTGTGAGAATCTTTCTCTCAACCTGGGACAGACCCATACTGAATTTCCAGCTGGCCTCTGTCATTTTGAAAGAGTGGTTCCCTCGGCACTCAGCCAATTGCTCCTTTCTCCCTTAGTTCTAGTCCCTGAGCTTTGGGATCTTGAAACTGGGTGGCTGTTGGCAAACCATTGGCTTATCTCACTTTCTGAAAGCAAATTAAGTTGACCAATGCTCTGTCCTACGGCTGATAGTCAAAGACAGTCTAGTATTCTAGCATGATAGTGTTACTGTCTAACCTACATCTTCCTTTTTTTTTTTTTTGGTCTATGAAGATTCTCAATCATCGAGGTCATGGTTGTCCCAAAGGCACTTTTCCATGCTGCACTATTAACAAATAGTCTTATAGGAACAACTGTAAGGGACAGAAGCAAATTTTAATATCTGCAGAGTGTCTTATCAATCAATCAATCAACCAAACAATCAGAATAGAGCTGGAAGGGATCTTGGAGGTCTTGTAATCTAACCCCTTGCTCAAGCAGGAGATCCTATACCCATGTTGGCGAACCTATGGAACTTGTGCCGGAAGCGGTATGCAGAACCATCCTGTGAGGGATGCATGGCCCTGCTGGCTCCTCTTCCGTGTTCCTGTGCACACCCGCATGCCGGTCAGCTGGCCGTCGTGCACGCGGGATCACCGAAACCCAGAAGAGCAGTGTTCCGCTGTGCATGCATGAGCCAGCACCTGAACATCTGGGTTTATGTTGCATGCATGCGCAACGGTCAGCTGTTCGTCGGGCGTGTGTCCGTGCCGGAAACTGGATGTTTGGGTGCTGGCTCGCAGATGCATGATGGAACGCTGCTTTTCCGGGTTTCGGTGCTCCCGTGCGTGTGAAGGCCAACAAGGCCACGCGATCCAGGCGGGATGATTTTGCGTGCTATTTCCGGGACGCAGACCGGCACACGGTGATGTAAAAGGTTAGCCATCACTGCCTATACCATTTCAGATAGATGGCAGTCCAGTCTTTTCTTTAAAATCTCCAGTGATGAAGCATGCACAGTTTCTGGAGGCAAGCTGTTCCACTGGTTGATTGTCCTCACTGTTAGGAAATTCCAGGTTGCTTCTCTCCTTGATTAGTTTCCATCCATCGTTTCTTGTCTTGCCTTCTGGTGCTGTATCCCCTGTATTGCAAACAGCAGAGATTCTTCACGGCCACAGAAAAACTGCATTTTCTTCTTGTTTCTCCTCTTTAAATTGTAGTAGACAGTATAGATATTCAATAAATAAAAATAAACAAGCATTTCAAAATTTAGACATTGGGAAGATGTAAGGGTGAGAACTAGAAATGAAATGCTTAATTTCTCCTTAGCTTTCCATGGTAAAAATGGTCACCTTTATATTTGTGTTACTTTTGAATCTACTCCCCCCAATTTTTTTTTTTAAGTGGATTCACATTCTGAAATATAATACAGATTTCACAAGAGGGTATTTCAGCAAGCAAATTTGATCCAGGGAGATAAAAACTTGGAAAACTTTATTAGGTTAGAATAAATACAAAAGCAAAGGCAGAAAAATTTCAAGCAAAGCAAGATTTCTTTTATTATTATTATTATTATTATTATTATTATTATTATTATACAATTTTTATTATTTTATAATATAGCATGCAAAGAGAATACAAAAGTAAATAGTAGGGAAATTCGGGAAGGGAAAAGGGAAATGGTTAGTGGGGGAAAGCAAGGGGAAAAAGGAAAAAAGAGACATTGACTTCCGACTCCCTTTAGTGCAGTAGGATAAGGCATTCACATCTAATCTCAACTTTTTACTGTTACATAATAGTATAAACCAGCCATTTCTATAACAACAAATCTATCTGATTGGTAAAACCCAAAATCAAAGTTTCATTTTTTTCCCTGCCTCAAGCACAAAGTCCAGCAGCGGTTTCCAAGCAGAAATAAAGGTACTTGTATTTTTTTTCTTTGATCAAAACAGTAAATTTAGCCATCTCTGCTAACTCCATCAGTTTTTGTAGCCATTTATCCATTGTGGGTATTGAGGTGACCTTCCATTTCTCTGCGTAAAATAAACTTGCTGCCATCAATATATATGATATCAAAGTTCCAAAAAATTTTTTCCAAGTCTTTTTCCATTAAACTCAAAAGGAAAGTCTCTGGTTTTCTTTCTATATTCACTTTAAGAGAATTCTCTGTATTCGGGATATGAATCCTACTCCAATATTTCTTTGCTTTATCACACAAAGCAAGATTTCACGCATTTTTCCCTCCCGTCCTCTTCCTCTTTTGGCTTCTCTTTGCCGAGCTGTAATAAACTCTGCCCTCTGGCTGACTCCTGCTTTTATGTTTTAAAATTGACAGGGGATTACCCTGCTAGAAAATTGGCTAGATTTTTTTTAAAAAATGAGGAAGTAATTTTTGTTTCAGTCAAGTAGGGGGAAAAAAACAAACTTAAGGGAAAAAACCAAAAGAAATGGTAGGAGGAGGAATGCAACTTGGCTTAGATGAAAATACTTAGAAATTATCTTTAAATCGACTCTTCCATGTCCCGTCTTTAGAAACAATACTGATATTTCTGTCTTTTTTCTGTTTCAGATTCTAGGAGTCAAATAGCAGATCCCTCACTATTTCTGACCCTTCCAACACCTCTGACCATTTTATGTTATTTGTATCTTGCCTTTGTTATTATTTTTTTTACAAATAATTCAAAGCGGCAAACATGCAACACACACTCCTTCTCCCATTTCCCCATAAAAAACAACAACCTTGTAAGGTGGATTGGGCTAAGAGAGAGAGAGATTGGCCCAAGTTACCCAGCTGGCTTTCATAGCTCAGGAGAAACTTGAACTCACAGTCTCCTGCTTATCTCCGGTACTATTATTTCCTAGTGCAGGGATGTCAAACTCAAGGCCCGGGGAATGGATCCGGCCTACGGGGTCCTTAGATCTGGCCTATGGGGCCACCCTGGAAATAGCAAAGGACCGGCCCTCCCTCTGCCAGGGAACACGGAGCTCAGTAAAGCTGTGGGCGGCCCTCCCGAGCTCCATTTTCGCTGGCAGAGGGTTGCAGGAGGCCTTCACAGTCAAAAATGGAGCTCAGGAGCCTGTTTTCGCTGGCAGAGTGCTCAGGCCCCCAAGGCGCCCCCAACACAAGTGACATTGAGCTGGCCATGCCCACCCTGGCCACACACACCTCTCCCCCTTGAGGTCAAACACAACCCTGATGCGGCCCTCAATGAAACCGAGTTTGACGCCCCTGTGCTAGAGGGTTCCCAGCCAGTTTCCTAACCTGAAATTATTTTTAGCTTCCAAATAAAGACAAAATCAACCAGGCATCAGCTAACCATCTACATACGACAGGGTTGGGGAACGATGCCCCTTTTATGACTGGTAGACTTCAACTCCAGTTGAAAGTCCAGTTGCCTCTTGAAAAAAACATATTTGGGACAACCATGATCTGGATGATTGAGAATCTCCATAGATAAAGATGTTGAACAGTGCTAGCCGGGGATGGAAACCTTAAATATCCCACTGCAAACCCTGCCAGGTAAATTGAAGAGTCATGTGGGAGAACCTGAAGGTGCATGTGTTCAAATTATTCTTCCTTGTGGAAAAAAAAACACGGCACGATGTTTTGCAAATTGCAGACCTGTGCCATATTTGTGCCTTTGACTCTGCATTCAAGTGAATCCTATTAAAAGGGTTACCTTGCCCATTAAAATGTCTGGCTTTGTAATTTCCCCAAATCTAAGAAATTTTCGAAATAAGTGCTACTCGGTGATAATCAGAGGGAGCAATGATAAAGGATAGTAAAGTAAGACTAGACCTGGAGAATTGGTATTCACTCTATCTGAGTCAGATAAACAATGATATGTTGAGTTCTATAGCTATACATTCTAAAGTTTTTATAAACTTCCCTGCTATGAAGATCTATTTTCAAGGCATTGAAAATAATAGCCTACAACACAGATGTGATCCAAAGCTAATGGGATTTTAAAGCAAGTCGTATTAAGGTTCATTCCAAAATGATTAGTAGTACGTATTAAAAATACAATATTGAATTACTTCATGAAACCATCCTTATCATTTTAACGTGGGCCATTATTATGTGCCAGATTGTTCCCTTGTATTCTGATCCTCTTAATTCTCAGCACCTTCTGCGTTTTGCATCAGCCCATCTTTGGGAACTAAATCGGATTAAGGGTGGTGGTGGGGGGAAATCAAATAAATTAATTCTGTTTCTGACCTGTGATAATGTTTTGGAGGAGTTAGAAGTCGTCTTCTGCTAGGAACCTTTTCTTGTCACCATCTTCTGATTTGGAAAAGTTGAAAATTAACGGTCATATTACCCACCTGTTTGTTTTCCAGGGAGCTCCCAAATTTTCAAGTCTTCCTATTTAGATCGTATTAGCTTGTAATAGTACAGAGTTGTGCATTTGGTGACATAGCTGCCACTTAACAAGCGCTTAGAAGCAGCTGTGGTGTGTTCTTGGTCAAATCAAAAGATAATTACAGAGGTATTTCAGCATAGCAACTGGAAACCTGTGCAGTTTCCCAGCAAAGTAATTAGATGTTTATGTTAAAGAAAAGTACCTGCAGATCAAAAATACTGAAGTGGATTTCTGCTCATTGAAGATAGGCCTTTACCAAAAAAAATTAAAAAAATCTTCCTAGCATTTTCCCACAAGCGCAAAGTTAGATGTTTTGGGGTTTTTTTGTCAGATCAACCTAAGTGTCGATCCATTGATTGTGACAGGAATTGACTGACCAGCTTGTCACCTGAGCTTGAGATTATGGGATGGGAGAGGGTGCCTGGCCCAAAGCCACTCAGCTGGATTTCATGCCTAAAGTGAAACTAGAATTCACTATCTCCTAGTGGCTTGGGTCTAGGTCTAGGACAACTCGGCGTGGCCAACTCAAAGCGGCCAACTTGCCATGGCCAACTCTCTGAGATCAGCTCACTGCAGGACAAGAGTTACACTAATATTGAAGAAATGGTGGAACAGAATCATTAAGGAAAGGATGCAAAAGGAAAGACAAAATAAAATGTGAATGACAAAAAAATGAAATATTTTTAAAATTACTGTATTTTTCAGAGTATAAGACGCACCGGAGTATAAGACGCACCTTAGTTTTTGGAGAGGAAAATAAGAAAAAAGCTGATTGGCAAGTGGATCGGCCTCCCGGAATACCCCCAATCAGCTGTCCCCAGAGGTGAATTTTAGCAACAGGTTCCTTGGTTGTGAGCTCTGTGCCTTGCTTTTTTTTGCTTTTTTTCCCGCCTCTGAAACTTCTGAAACTCAGTTTCAGAAAAAACTTTCTTTTCAAAGCAGAAATTTAGGGGCTTCTTTTCTGAAACTCTGTTTGGGGGCTTCTTTTCTGAAGCTCTGTTTGGAGGCTTTTTTTCTGAAGCTTCGTTTCGGGGCTTCTTTTCTGAAGCTTCGTTTCTGATGCTCTTTTCAGCCTCGGAAACCTCCATTTGAGAAGCTACATTCGGAATATAAGACGCACCCAGATTTTCACCCTCTTTTTTGGGGGGAAATGTGCATCTTATACTCCAAAAAATACGGTATTTTTAAATATTCAAATTGAATTGTTGAATTGTCCTGCAGCAAGTTATTCTGCGGTGAGTTGGTCATGGCAAGTTGTCCTACAGCGAGTTGGTCATGGCGAGTTGACCGCATCAAGTTGTTGCAAACTGGCTCTCAAAAACAACTCTTAAACGTGAATATATAATGTAGAACAAGTAGAAATTTGCCTAATTTTTATTAATAATAGGGACTTTTCTAAGCTCTGAATTAACTTCAGATAGATTAGCCATGCATTTGCTTGCAAGAAGTAACATTTTCTGTCAGCAAGAACCAGAGTGTATGTCCACAAACACTCTATAGGATGGCCACAAATTGAACCCAATACTGGAATTAAGGAAGATGGCATGATATTTAGCTTAAGCAGTCTGCACAAGGATCCGAAAATGAGCAAAGTTTATTATTAGCATAGTAAAAAAAAAACACCAAGGGATAGTGAACTTATATGGTAAGGAAATAAGAGTAAGAAGTTAATAGAATATTATGGGATAGCTTTGCTTTGTGAGAATGGGCATCTGTCATGTAACTTTGTAATCAATCAGCAATTCTCTTATTTTTGTCTCCTGTGGTAAATTGTGTACAAATAACTCAAACTGATTTCCGGCAGGTTCTTTGGGTATGAAACCCAAGAGACGTCCCCTTCTGCTTCTATACAGATTTTTTTAAAAAAAATGTTTTGTCTTTCTTTGATCTTGTGTGGAAATCGGCTTCTTCACACCAGGTTTCTGTACCTTCTTCTGGTTTACGAAAAATCTATTCGGAGATGGAATCAGGAATGATGTCTTCACTGCCCTGCACTTTGTGAGGAAGTATCGAAATCGTTCCAGATTTTCTAAAGCAGGTGAACGGCCTAATATAATATTTGGAGCATGAAGCAAGATAGCATTGTTTTCCACGTGCAACAAGACATCCTCCTCAGGATCCCTAATAGAGTATTTGTGTCAGGGCAGTCCAGACAAGAATCAAATGCAGGAGTACCAGTTCTCTCTTTATTGTAAGGCTGCATTAACAGAATCTTCCCAGTCTGCAATTAATTATTTCCCACCTCCCCACTTTCTGAATCCAAGGAAAAAAAAACACTAAAGGGTCCCTTCTGAGATGTTTGCCATGCCCCATTTTGTCTGTGGGCTCAGCTGCCTCTTATCTGACCTTTGCCTAGTCTTCCTCCCGTCTTCCAAGGTCATTTGATAATTGAATTGATATTTGCAAGATCCTTTTCTTGTTTACACATCACCAGATTCTTCTCTTCTCTTCTCTTCTCTTCTCTTCTCTTCTCTTCTCTTCTCTTCTCTTCTCTTCTCT
>WNWU01000007.1:38675731-38697504 GCA_012654045.1 Ptyas mucosa | reverse complement strand
TCCTTTCCTTTCCTTTCCTTTCCTTTCCTTTCCTTTCCTTTCCTTTCTTTCCTTCCTTTCCTTTCCTTTCCTTTCCTTCCTTTCCTTTCCTTTTTTGTTTCTTTTCTTTTCTTGATTCCCAATGACACCATTTTACCCTTGTTTATTTACTCTGAGATCACATCCATATCCTTTTTAGTCTGAACCACCCTTCATAGTTTGGTATCACCAGTTGGCTTGACTAACTTGCTAAGTGCTAGGAGATTTCATTCCAGAACAATTTTTGGGGGACACCCTGACTCATATCTCCTCCAGCGCTGCTAACGTTGCTCTGGAGTCTTGATGTTAGGTTTTATTGAAAACCTTTTGAAAATCTCAAAAGGCTGTATCTGAAGGCAGCTGTTTGACAGCATCCTGAAAAAAAGTGAAAAACATTAGTGAGATGGAACTTCTTTTCTCCAGAAAGTAAACGGTTCTTCTTCTGGAGGTGTTATTTCCTGCAGTTTCTTGGATTCTCTGAATCCCATTTTAAAACTGGTTTTCTATTGCCCATTTTCCAGCCACTGGGACTGTTCTGTCCTCACTACACGTTACCCTGTGTGTAGCTCGATATGCAGCTAAATCCTTGTAGACTCCATTAAGCGAGACTATAAACGTAGATCTTGATACTTTATTAAAGAACAGGATGAGGTGAAACAGCGATGCCATGTAGGGGATATAGATTTTGTCCTCAGAAGAACATGTGTCATGGACTAAGCTGGACTCTTCTAGATGTTTCTGTTACCTCAGAATGCTACAAAATGGAATCTGGCTTCTCAGGATGCACCTTTTTTCCAGAATGATAGGAGGATGGGGTGCTCTAACACCACCAAAACCAACTTTCCAAACAATGAAAAAATTGTGTTTGTCCACCAGATGGAGCTCAATACATGTTAAAGAACAACAGCAATAAAAATACACAAACTCTATGCTGAAGGCATGACAGGGACAGAGAATATATTACATATATATTTTGAGAAGATCAAAATTTCAGATTTCTCTTACAAGAATTCGCAGGAGCTCATGAATTGTTTCCCTTCTATTTGTCCTGACTTTGAGAATTGTGTTCTTTTATAATCCATTTTATTCATTTGGACCAGTATTTCAGTTTTGGAAGCATATCTTATTAATATATTCATTATTGCTAACTATGATGGCATCCTCCTTTATTTGAGGGAACCTTTCTGAGCTGTGGTATCTATTCCAGCAACGGTTCTATTACATTTTATATAAGCCCCAACAATTCTGGAGATATTTATCTCTTTCAATTCAACTTCCTTTTTTAAACAAATAGATTTATTGTGCAGCAGTTTCTCCTCTGAAATCCAGAGTAATTCAATACGCTTGTTCTGGAATCTTCCATATATACATATTTGTCTCCCCACTTGGTTGAATCATAGTTTCATCTCAAAGGCTTCACCTCCAATCTTTCAAACTCATCCTCTCTAGAAAGTTAATACATAAGAGGATCCAGTGGTGAAATCCAATTTTTTTTTTACTACAAGTTCTGTGGGCATGGCTTGGTGGGTGTGGTGTGGTGTGGCTTGATGGGCGTGGCTTGGTGGGCATGATACGAGAAGGATATTGCAAAATCCCCATTCCCTCCCCAGTCCAGGGGAAGGATATTGCAAAATTCCCTTTCCTTCCCCACTCCTGGGGGAAGGATATTGCAAAATCTCCATTTCATCCCCACTCCTGAGGGAAGGATATTGCAAAATCTGCATTCCCACCTCACTCTGGGGCCAGCCAGAGGTGGCATTTGCCAGTTCTCCAAACTACTCAAAATTTCCACTACCAGTTCTCCAGAACCTGTCAGAACCTGCTGGATTTCACCCCCGAGAGGATCCCCTTAACTCAACAGTAACCATTTCCTAATGACAAAGAAGACAATTAGTGCTTTCCTATTGCTAAATGGGAACTGAGTAGGAACGGTTGATTGGGAACCGTTATCAGCAATAAGATCATCAGGAGAAAACGAAAAGTTACATAGCTTCCTCTTTCTTCCAGGCAGATTATCAATGTATGCAGAGATGTGAAACTTTTGTTTTTTACATGTATGGAAATTGGATTCTCTGTTTAATTCATGAAAAGGCAAGACAAGAAACCATAGTTGGAAACTAACCAAGAAGAGAAGCAACCTGCAACTAAGGAGAAAATTCCTAACGGTGAGAGCAATCAACTAATGGAATAGCTTGCCTTCAGACGTCTTGGGTGCCCCATCACTGGAGGCTTTCAAAAAGAAACTGGACAATCACTTGTCTGAAATGATGTAGGGTCTCCTTCTCAAGCAGGGTGTTGGATTAGAAGACCTCCAAGGTCCCTCCCAACTCTATTATTCTATGTTCTATGCTTTGCACAACAAAGCAGACAAGAAGATTAAACTAATAGATTCAATGCAGGTATTTAGGAATCCATACCTATTGTACAAGACATCACCCACCTAAAGACACCTAAAGATCTTGGCCTTTGTACGTATTAATTCCAAGGTTTGAATCCTGGGTCCTTCCTCATACCACTGAGTTATCAGCTGTATGTTGCGGCCCGCCAGCAGCCAGAGGATCTGGCAGCAGATTCGGACAGTGAGGAGGCTGGGGAGGAACATGGGCCAGTCCTGGAGTCTGAGGAAGGGTCTGATGAGGGCTCTGCATTGGAGGCAAAGAGGGAGCCAGGGCCATATGCCAGTTATCAGCTGCCTTTGGAGTCAGACATCAGTGAGGCAGACAAACAGCTGGAGCCTGTTCCCAGTGTGTGCATGCGCAGAGTTGCCAGACGAAGGGAACAGCTGAAGAACAAGGGTCGACTTGGGAGTAAGGCCGCAGGTGGACGATGAATGGCCCCTTCCAGAGGGAATAAAAGCGGAGCGAAAGGGGAATGGAGTTTGCAGGAGACAATTAGTTCATTCCTGCATTCTTGCCAAGTATTGCTAGCCACTCTCCAAGCCTGATAAAGGTTGGTAATTGTGAACTATATTGAAAGACTGTGGGAGAGAAAAGACTTTGCTGGAGAAGAATTCACTGTAAATTAAATAAAAGGGGTTTATCGGGACGAGTCTTCGTGGTGCTGGGGAAGCCTAGGTCAGAACACTGTATGGTTACTTGTTTCTTAGTCTTGACAATATCTTCCCTTCTGTTTAAATGATGGCTTTCTTTGATGACCCTCACAATCCTTATCGTATGTCTATTTAGATTTGTGGGCAAATATATTTGTTATGTCCAGCAGGTTTATGTTTGAGCTGTCACTGGGATGCAGGACTACATGCCTTTATCACACTTATGGCCATTGCAGCGTCCCCATGGTCATGTGATCAGAATTCAGACGCTTGGCAACTGGTTCATATTTATGACGGTTGCAATGTCTCGGGATCATGTGACCCCCTTTTGCGGCCTTCTGACAAGCAAAGCCAACAGGAAAACCAGATTCACTTAACAACCATATGATTAAGTTAACAATTTTAACAATTCACTTATCAATGGTGTCAAGAAAGGTCGTAAAACGGGGCAAAACTCACTTAAATGTCTCGCTTAGTTCAATTGTGGTCGTAAGTGGAGGACTAATCTGAAAGTACATGAAACACTGCTTCTGCTTGGAATTAAAATGAATCTGAAACCAACTCTTCCCACTTTCAACTCAATACGGCAAAAAAATGCCGTAATAACACCTCTTCAGAGTTGCTTTCATTTCACCATAACTGAGACAATAAAGGTAAAGGTCCCCCTCGCAAATATGTGCTAGTTGTTCCTGACTCTAGGGGGCGATGCTCATCTCTGTTTCAAAGCCAAAGAGCCAGCACTGTCCGAAGACGTCTCCGTGGTCATGTGGCCGGCCAAAGGCGCGGAACGCTGTTACCTTCCCACCAAAGGTGGTCCCTATTTTTCTACTTGCATTTTTTTACGTGCGTTCGAACTGCTAGGTTGGCAGAATCTGGGGCAAGTAACGGGAGCTCACCCCATTACGCGGCACTAGGAATTCAAACCACTGAACTGCCGACCTTTCAATCAACAAACTCAGTGTCTTAGCCATTGAGCCACCGCTTCCCTTAATTGAGACAATAGCATCCTATAATTGCTGTAAGGTATATAAAATCTATTGCACTTTGCCATCCATTTCCTTGATATCAAACAACTGTATTCACTTGAAACAAAGGCAGTATACAGATTTTCTGTCAGCAAATTTTTATGTGTGTGCGCATGTATTTGTATTTCTGGCAACTTGAGGGCGAGTAAACGGCCTAAGATTTCATTTTAATTCTTAATAAATTTCCAATAAGAAAACTACACACATTATCTTGCTTCAAAATGCTGTATTGTTTTGTATGCAGTGTATTATCTTGCACAGAACGCATTGACTGAGGATCATTTCAAAGAATTATTTGGTTTGATTTTGAAAGATAATTTGGGAAGCATAAAATGGATTTGAGATGGTAGGACACGCACTGCTGAATACAGCCAAATCTGAAAGAGAAAAGAGAAAATTCAAAGTCAAACATTTCTAATTCTTTTAGTTGGGGGTGGTGGTGGGCAGGGCGGATTTTTCTATTTTTTAAAAACTTTCCTTACTCTATTTTGCTGAAAATATTGTACTCTCTATCCAAATATTAGCATATCAAACTACAGGTGGTCCTTGACTTATCACTTATTTATTTAGGGACTGTCTGAAGTTGCAAAAGTGCTGAAAAAAGGGACTAACGACCAGTCCTCACATTTATGACCATCGCAATATCCCTGCGGGCAAGTCATCACAATCTGGGCACTTGGCCATCAATTCACACTTTGTTGTAGAGTTGTAGTGTTCTGCAGTCACCTGATCTCATTTTACAATCTCGTCGGCTTCCATCAAATAATGGGAAATCGGCAGGAAGCTGCAAGTCATAATCAGTCAAGTCATGATTTCTCATTTTACAACCATGGCAAAGACAATTGCAAAATCTGGTGCAGTCCCATGGTGCCTCACTTAATCACACTGCTTAACAATGAATTTTCTGGTCCTTATTGTGAAATAGAAGTTGAGGACTATCTATAATACAAACTTAGAAGGCAGGGTTCTGGAGGCATATTTGATTGGATTTGCAGTGCAGGAGTAAAAGATGTACCATATTTTTTGCTCCATAAAATGTAGTTTGGTGGGTGGAAATGTCTGTGCATCTTATGGAGCAAATATTGCCAAAGCTCCGCCCAACCCCCCGGCCCCCATCCTTTGGCTATTTTTGGCCTCTGCGCGTCCTATTTTCAACCTCTGCACTGCCAAAAATGGGGCACGCAGAGGCCGAAAATGGGACGTGCGGAGGCCAAAAACAGGACATGTGGAGGCCAAAAATAGGACATGCAGAGGCAGAAAACAGGACGCGCGGAGGCCAAAATTGGGATGCACGGAGGCCAAAAATGAGACACACAGAGGCCGAAAACAGGAGTGTATCTTATGGTCAGTTCCGTCTTATGGAGCAAAAAATATGGTAATGATTTTTTTTTAAGATGGCACTTACCCCTGGTTAGGTTAGCTAAAATGTTTAAAAATATGTCTAGCAAATGTTGGAAATGTAATCAAAAATGGGCTCATACTATCATATGTGGTGGACTTGTGGCAAAGTAAAACAATTTTGGGAAGCAAATACATAAATGGCTAGAAAAGATGATTGGAAAGCATGTAGATTTTAAACCTGAACTATTTTTATTAGATAGAATATCAGATAAACTTGATAAGAAAAGTATGCATTTAATATTGCACATCTTGACAGCAGCGAGGATTGTATTTACGCAATGCTAGAAAAATGAAGAAATACCATGAAATGAAGAAATAATTAAGAGGATACTAGACGTGTGCAGAAATGGACAGATTGACATTAAAAATGAAATAGAAAGAAGATATGGAATATTACCAAACATGGAATCTATTTTATCAGTGGTTGGAAAAAAGGGGTGGAGACTGAAAATGTAATATGTATTCTTAAGCAAATTTAATACCGAGACAACTCGATGTTTATTAAGCACTAAGAAATGTAACTAATAAAAAATGAATAAAAAAAGAATTATTTTAGCCCATGCGCTCAAAAGCCCAGTTGGGCTTATTATCAGGAGATGTCTTATTTTCGGGGAAACACGGTACTAGCACATTTCCAGTTAAGTCCAATAATGAAAATGCTTCCTTTGCAGTGGTGAGATTCAGCCAGTTCGCACCACTTTGGGAGAACCGGTTGTTAACTTTCTGAGCATTTTGGCAAACTGGTCTTTGGAAGAAATAATTGGGGCAGAGAACCGGTTGTTAAATTACTTGAATTCCACCACTGTTCCTTTGGCAACAAAACCTTCTCCTCCCTTCTCTTTTAGACCATACAAGTAGTCCTCGACTTACAACCATTCATTTACTGACTGCACAAAGCTACAACGGCACCGGAAAAAGTGACTTATGACCATTTTTCATACTTATGACCATTGCAACATCCCCATGGTCACACAACCAAAATATTGGCCTGTAGTTATGAAGGTTGTGTTGTCACAGTTGCAACTTTCTGACAAGTAAAGTCAAGGGGGAAGCCAGATTCACTTAACAACCATGTTGTTAACTTAACAACAGCACTGATTCCCGTAAAAACTGTGGTAAGGTTATAAAATGGGGCAAAACTCACTTAGCAATTGTTTTGCTTAGCAATGGAAATTTGGGGTTTAATTGTGATCGTAGGTCAAGGACTACCTGTACTTCCCTGTAATGGAAGTCTGGAAAACATCCTTTTAGTCAGGTAGTCCTTGAAATAGGAGCACAATCGAGGCCAGAATGTATGTTGCTACATGAGAAATTTGTTGAGTTTTGCCCCCTCTTACAACTTTTCAAGCCACCGTTGTTAAGTGAATCACTGCAGTTGTTAACACTGCAGTTGTTAAATCGCTGAAGTTGTTATTAAATCACAGTTGTTAAGTGAATCTGGCTCCCCCCTCAACTTCACTTGTCAGAAGGTCACAAAAGGGATCATGTGACTCCGGGGACACTGCAGCTGTCATAAATATGAACCAGTTCTCAAGCATCCGTATGTAAATCAGGAGGCCATGGGAATGCTGTAACAGTCAGAAACAGAGATGGTATTCAGCCAGTTCAGCCCGGTTCGCCTGAACCGGTAGCCCACCTAACCCGGCTCTATGCTGAGCCAGCAAAGTGCATGCGTGGAAGGCCGGGCACATGTATGGACGGGGTGCGAGCAAGCGAAGTGAGTGTGCACGTGTGCTCACATTTGCAAACCAGTAGGGATAGTAAGAGAATACCACCCCGGTCAGAAGTTTGAAAAATGGCCAGAAGCCACTTTTTTCCGTGTCATTGTAACTTTGAACTGTTGTAAGTTGAGGACTACCTGTATTTTTAGATCCTATGAGTTTGTGATTCCATTACAGCACCTGTGCTGCTTTTGTATCCTATTGTAATTCTTCTCTAGCTTCTCAGATTGCACGCCAGAGGTTTAGCACGTTATGTCCAGTGAGTAAAAACCAACCTTCTTAGAAGATGCCCCTGTCTTTTCGTTGATTGATGTCTCTCTTGAGCTGGCAAACAGCACAAAGAGGACAACATATTGATGCGAAAAAGTCGCCCAAGAGGGATCCCTGTTAAACAGAAAGATGGGTTAAGAGCAGAACAATTCTTTTGCAAGTAGACGAGAGAGTCACATGATAAACCAATGAAATGCTTGAGGCTGTTCTCATGTCAAATATGGCATGCATGAATATTTCAGACTGTAGAACATCCTTCTCTAACTGCTCGTCATTTAGATGTATGGATTTCAAATTTCAGAAGTCCCCAGCCAAGATAATCACTGCTGAGAATTCTCAGACTTGAATTTCACAATTCAGGAAGGAATCCTCCAGTTAATTAATTAATTAATACACGTAGTCCCAAAAAAGGCAACTTTGATTAAAGGTAAAGGTAAAGGTTTCCCTCGCACATATGTGTTAATCATCCCCGACTCTAGGGGGCAGTGCTCATCTCCATTTCAAAGCCGAAGAGCCAGTGCTGTCCAAAGACGTCTCCGTGGTCATGTGGCCAGCATGACTAAATGTCAAAGGCGCATGGAATGCTGTTACCTTCCCACTAAAGGTGGTCCCTATTTTTCTACTTGCATTTTTACGTGCTTTCAAACTGCTAGGTTGGCAGAAGCTGAAACAAGTAAGAGGAGCTTACCCCATTACGCGGCACTACGGATTCAAACCACTGAACTGTTGACCTTTCGATCGACAAGCTCAGTGATTTAGCCACTGAGCCACCACGTCCCCAAATTTGATTAAATTCAGAGATATTTAATCTTTTAGAGGTGGGAAAGAAAATTCTTTTAGTTTTTGTTCAGTATGTGTGCGCTAACTGATTGATTTCTGAATTTTCGACACCTACACACAAGTCAAAAGTTATCATTATGAAATTCACCACTAATTTGGCAATATAGTTCACCGATAGAAAAAAGAGGTAAACTTAGAGAAAGTCTAATATAAAACTCATTCCATTAGGAAAATTCTGTACACAGACTGGTTTGATGTAAGTTTATAGAAATATTAACCAAATATCAACATGTCATTTTGGTAGAAACCTTTTGTTAAAAAATTCAAATCCAGCAAATCAGATCTGAGTCAGGAAAAAAAACAAAACCTTACAAAAATCAAATTGAATAGAATCCTAATGATGAAAAACTGAAACGGGTAGAATCATATATCTTGCATTTCATTGTTGTTCGTGGCTTCTCCCCTCAAAGTGCTGTGCAAATCCACATTCTGCTTCCTTTGCCATTTAATGCATTGTACAAATTCAGAGGGACGCGGTGACTCAGTGGCTAAGACGCTGACCTTGTCGATCGAAAGGTCAGCAGTTCAGCGGTTCGAATCCCTAATGCCACGTGACGGGGTGAGCTCCTGTTACTTGTCCCAGCTTCTGCCAACCTAGCAGTTTGAAAGCACGTAAAAAATGCAAGTGGAAAAATAGGGACCACCTTTGGTGAGAAGGTAACAACATTCCGTGAGCCTTTGGCATTTAATCATCCTGGCCACATGACCATGGAGACGTCTTCGGACAGCGCTGGCTCTTCGGCTTTGAAACTGAGATAAACACCGCCCCCTGGAGTCGGGAACGACTGGCACATATGTGTGAGGGGAATCTTTACCTTTACAAATTCAGAAAAGGGTTAATTCAAGAACCAGCTTAACATCCCAAAGATGGTTTTTCAAAAGGCAACTAGACTTTCTTGGGTTTTTTAAAAATGTTTTTAAATATTTTTTTTCTTTAAAAAAATCTTTAAAAACGTTTCGCTTCAGTTCTTCAAAGCTGAAGAAGCTTTTTGAATGAGAAGTGGAATGTTTTCAAAGACAAAAACAGTGGTGGGATGCCCCCAGTTCGGACCAGTTCTGTTGAACCGGTAGTAAAACTGGCAGAAGACTCCGCCCACCGACTCTGACATCATCAGGAAGCTTCTATGCATGCGCAGAAGCATACACGCGTGAGCGGAGCGGGTACTGAGCCAGTACAGGAAGTACTGTAGAGATCTTCTACTCACCGGAATGCCGTACTTTGTCCGATAGACAGATCTAATGGCCATGCTTAAACCACAGAGACAGCATTCATCCATATCCGCGGCAACTTGGCATCCCAAACATAGGGGACAAAACAATCCACACACACCTAGGAAAAGGAAGAAGAAACCTTTGCAAATGGTTCCTGTAGTTTTCTTAGAGGCATAATGTTAAAAAACATAAGGCCATGCGTACTTCATCTCTACTGTTTTATTTATTTATCCTTTGTCCACAGGAACCAAACCAACATTAAATTGGAGAATGAGATGGATTGTCCCTTATTCTTCCAAAATTGCATAAAAGGGTATAGGAAGTTAGCACCCACCCCTTTCCTAGAAGAATGAAATGTTTTAGGAAATATTAAAAAGGCAGAATATTATGTTTCCCTGTATGAGAAATGGAGAAGCATGTTTTAAAGATGAAGCAGCTCCCATCTTCCTGCCCCCACCCTTTGTCAATGGGCCAGAGGCAGAAACTCGATCTTTGTCAATGGACCATTATCTGCAACACAATAGGACGCATCTAGCAACAGAAACTCACCACATGGCACCTGGGAAGATTACATCAGCCAGCAAGGCTAGCTAAGACCCCCCCACCCCCTGGGAGTCTGACAACCAGTCAGGATACTCTTTCTGGGCCCCAGGAAGTTCAAAACCAGAAAGGACATAAAACCCGGGGATTTGCTGCATCTCGGCCCTTTTTTAAAAAAAAATTTGATTTATATGCCACCCTTCTCCGAAGACTCAGAGCAGCTTACAATGCGTTAAGCAATAGCCTTCATACTTTTGTATATTTATACAAAGTCAGCTTATTGCCCCCACAAACTGGGTCCTCATTTAACCTACCTTAGAAAGGATGGAAGGCTGAGTCAACCTTGAGCCTGGTGAGATTCGAACTTACAGTAATTGCAGACAGCTGGTTTTAATCACTATGCTTTTAGTCTGCTGAGCTAAACCAGGCTTTGTTCAGGAACTCAAACCATGTGATCCTGTCCATCATTAAACCATCTTTCCAAGCAGTCTCCATGTTTCCAGGGTCTTTTTCCCCACTTGGAGCTGAACCCAGAAGGATATTTCTTCTAACAAAAGGAACTGATCTTCATACTAATGGAAATCTACTGAGAAACTTTAGAGCACATTCATGTAATAAATACATTTTGAAGAATATTTTTTTTCTGGAAGGAGCCTCTGTTCATACATCTACCCATGGTGCCTGGCGCTGTAAGTAGTTGTGCTAATCATCATTTGCAAATCTGATAGAAGGCCGATTTTATCTAACTGAAAGCATGCCTCTAGGAACAAATATGGTCAAAACAGAAGTTGCCTTTTGTAGCATGATAGCAATTAATAATACTTTTTAAAATGGTGTTTATTTCCAGATAATAAATAAATAACAGGAAGATACAGTGTTCATCCTGTTCCCAAGTGAAGTACAATAGCCCTACTTTTAGTAAACGTTGTCACAATACCAATGAAAATGTATTTCCCCCATAACATTCTTCCGGTTTGGAGAAGAATTTGGTCCAAGATTAACTCAAGAATTCCAACGAGTCTACAACTATCTCCATCCTGAGATATATACATAGTTACTCACACACTCCGCAGTCATTTAAACAATCGAGTAAGCCGGTTTGCCATTCAGGGCTTTGATGTTGGGTGACTACCATCTGTGGCTGGCTCATAACCACGTGAGGATTCATCTTGAAGGGCTCCTAATTCAGAGGAAGAGAAAGAACATGATATTTTAAAGTGAAATAAAATAATTTCAACCAATATCCTAATGTGCTAGCCAGCTCAAGGGTCTCCAAACTTGGCAATTTGAAGACATGTGGACTTCACCTTCCAGAATTCCCCAGTCAGGTTGAGGGATTCTGAGAGTTGAAGTCCACAAGTCTTAAAGTTGCCAAGTTTGGAGACCCTTGAGCTAGCTCAATCTAAGGAATCCACTTCATATCCATGTAGACCCTTTTGTGAAGATCTAAAGACGGTTTGTTACCAGAAGTGGGGCTATATCTGTTTGAGGAATGTGTTGGGTTTAAACCAGATTATGATTATGTTAATCTATCCCTGTGTTTCTCAACTTTGACCTGAGTGGACATCAGCTCTCAGAATTATCTAATCCAGGGGTCTCCAACCTTGGCAACTTTAAGACCTGTGGACTTCAAGTTGAAGTCCACAGGTCTTAAAGTTGCTAAGGTTGGAGACCCCTGAGCTAGTCAGCTTGCTAACCAAAGGATTCTGGGAGTTGGAGTCTGAACAGCTTAAAGGTCAAGAAACCCGGATATATCCCAAGAATATCTCCAGCGTGGCATTCCTTGTGGACATGGAAAACAGCTGCTAAGAACCAGTTGCCTAACAAATGCAATATGCTTTGGTCTATAAATCACCTTTGTTTAGCATTTGTCTTTTTAAAATTCTGTGGAAGCCGCCTTCTAGCAAATTTCAGCACTATTTACAAAATCAAGAATGAAGCCCCACCTAAATAAATACGAAACCATCACAAACAGAAGAACAAGAAGCAAGATCTGGTAGGGTGATCCTTGCTTTATTTATTTTTTATTAAATAAGTGGAAAATGGCATGTATATACCTGATATGGGTATATCAAATAAACTACAATGGCTGGGGTTTTAATTATCCCCGATTACTAGCGCCCACTTAAATGATAGGTATAGAATAACTCTAGGAAAGACGATATCTTGAAGCAACATTAATTTCTGCAGCAGCGATCATCAACCTACTGCACACAAAGGACACAACTTTTAATCACTGAGACTTCCAAGGAATGTTTGCACTACAATTTAAAAGTTGGTAGAAATAATCTGGAAATATTAAAACAGAATTGAAGTGGAGGTGAGATTAGGTAAAATGCACCATTTATTGATAGAAGATAATATTTATTGCTTGGTGCCTTCTGAGCTTGGTGGTTTCCTTGCAGACATTTCATTATCAAACGAGGGCACTGATGATGTTACCTAGTTTGGTAATGAAACGTCCGCAAAAAACCCCCCCACCAAGTTTAGAGTGTACCATTGATCTCTCCTTTCTATGGGTTTCTAGTGTGCAAAGCATGTTATAAGGTGAAGGTGAGGTCCACCCGTCCACCCCCATGTCTTTGGCCTTCTGGAAGAGCATTGGGCCCTGATGAGGGTGGTCTACGTTGCGAGTGGCCCATGTGATAGAGAGAAGACCCCACCACTAGTGTCAACCATCCTCATGGTTTTCAGTTTCTATCAGAGGTGGGTTTCAGCAGGTTCCGACCAGTTCTGGAGAACTGGTAGCAGAAATTTTGAGTTGTTTGGAGAACCGATAGTAAAAATTCTGACTGGCCCCGCCCCCATCTATTCTCTGCCTGCCAAGTCCCAGCTGATCGGGAGGAAATGGGGATTTTGCAGTAACCTTCCCCTGGAGTGGGGAGGAAATGGGGATTTTACAGTATCCTTCCCCTGCCACACCCACCAAGCCACGCCCACCGAGCCATGCCACACCCACCCAGCCACACCCACAGAACCAATAGTAAAAATTTTTGAAACCCACCACTGGTACATATAAATGTGAACAGTAGGACAGGGACAGAAGGCACGCTGGTGCGCTTATGCACGCTTCCTTAGGGACCTCTTAAGAAACATGATGTTCTGTCCCCGTCCCACACACGCACACCAACAGACGTCCAAGAGTTAAAAACCAAACCAGCCGACAAGAATTCCCTTTTGATAACGGGATTGGCAGCAACCTAGTGGCTGCCTGCCAAGAATCTGTACTTATGAAGGGAGGTTTCTCTCTCCTCCTTCGTATCATCAAAGTAAATCTACAACAGTTACAGGGTAATCAAGTCCAGTCCACAAACTAATTCCAGCAAAGCATAAAGCAAGAGTCTGGCAATGCAGAATGGGGTGGTAACTTTCAGCTTTGTTCGTCACAAGGCTTGACTGGCCACCACACCCCCTTTTATACCCTGTGGGGTGTGGTCCAGTGACTCAGCTTAATCCCTGGCACGTCTCTTCCTTTGTTACACGCGCTTATCTCTGCGCCGCTGTCGGGGGTCCAGCCAAGCCTCGTCCCTGTCACTGTCCAGCTGTGGCTGCTTGGAAGTGCCTGGCTCCTGGCCTATCTCTTGGCCTTCGGAGGACACCGGAGGCATTGCCAGAGAAGAGGGTCCTGGAGAAGGAGGCCTTGCCAACTCCTCTCCTTCCCTTTCGGATTCTTCTCTCTCCGATAAGACAGGCTCGGGGGCTGGAGCCACGACACATGAAAGGTCCACGGTAGATAGTTTAAGGTAAAAGGTATGGGGGTCAGCGAGACTAACAACAGGATCAGGTAGAGTGTTCCAGACATTTACTACTCTATTTCAGAAGTCGTATTTCCTACAATCAAGATTACAGCGAATGACAGTGAGTATGAATCTATGGATAGCCCTTGTGTTTCTCCAAGGTTCAAATGTCCTGATCCTCCTGACCTTCTGCAGGGCGCTGAAGACCTAGTTTTCCCTCTGGCCAGATTTCTTGAACTCTGCATGAACTTGCCAAGAAAGATTTCTGAATGGTTTATGTAATGACTGGCCCGGTTGTACCTTTATTCCCTTCCTCTGTAATTTTATTTACTGTTCCAAGTTTCACTACATTTTATTTTTAGTTCATTTGTTTTTCACAGCCCTTTCCACTTGAAAGACGCCGAGTTTACTAAAGGAGGTTAAAAAACAGAGCTGTTAAAATATTGCCTACTATCTCCCAGCAAACAACTAAATCCCACGACTAGGAAGTGGTTTCTTTTCCTTAGCCAAAACCCAGGGTCAGGCCTGTTATCTTCAGCATATCTTGCTTCGCTGGCACCTTGCCATAAAATGCAGGGGAGGTGGGAGGAGGATGGGGGAGGGGGAATTGGCAACGGGAGGAAGGGAGGGAATGACCGAGTGAGAGGAACCAGGGGTGTCAAACCAGAATAAACTGGCCAACCAGGGACAGACCATGAGAGTGGAATGTGAAACTACATTGAAGAGGCTGTTTCCCAAAGCTCAAAGCCATTCCCCAAAGATCTAAAATGAACGTGGTTGGACACCAGCAGACTGGTCAAGGGGAGCGGGCCAGGGATGAGGCTTTGCATGGGAATATTCAGATCCAGTTTTGCTTCTGCTATAACCGCTTGAACTTAGTAAAACTGAACCTTTCACTTCAACCATGGAGTCGAGGGTCTTTCTTTCCTAAGACCCAAGTTGGGACAAGCCTGACACCCAGCAAATGTCACTTCAATCTTTCACACGGCATCCTTACTCTGAAACTGGACAGGATAAATTTCTCTAGAGGGCCACGCATTGACCTCTTGGCATTTCCTCACACTGCAGTTGAGAATGAGTTCCCGTCCCCCCCCCGGGCAAAAAACCCCTGATTTGACCAATGAGAGAAATAGATGAGATGAGAATTTTTCCTGGACCACTAAATTTTATGAAGATTATTGCCCCCATCTTGACTTTTTTAAAAAAAGTTTTTTATTATTTTAAAACATAAACATAAAACACATCTTTTTTAAATAAAGCTCTTGATCCGGTCACAAATTCATACAAATCACTAACAAATCTTAATTTTCAATTAATACAACTTAATATTTTACTCAATTATTTTCCTCAAATCTATTATTTGACTATGCCATTATCCCCAAAAACCCGTTACTTAAATCTTAAATCTTAACCAATTATCATTCTTTTTTCTCTTTCATTTGCTTAGATGGATAAATTTTTAAAGTATAAATCATACAATTATTATAAACATTCATAAAATATTAAATTCCAACATAATCATTTTATTCTTACTATTGAGCTCAACATTTATAATCTTTATTTCTGTTATTAAACCTAATTTATTCATTTCATTTTAACTATTAATCTCAACCTACTCCTCTTTATTTTGGCTATCCCATCCCATTTTATTTTTGCTATACAACCCAGCATCTTTATCTTCGTTGTTAAACCAATCATTTTTATTTTTTGGTTGTTAAACACAACATAACCATTTTGTTTTTGGCTGTTAAACACAGCATATTCATTTTGTTTCTTGGCCATTACACAGCATATTCATTTTTGTTTTGGCTGTTACACAGCATTGTCATTTTTGTTTGGCTGTTAAATACAGCATAGTACTTTTTGTTTTCTGACTGTTACACAGCATATCTATTTTTATTTTTTGGCTGTTAAACACAGCATAATCATAGTTGGCTCAACTATTGATCCCTTCGTAATCCTTTCTTTAATCCATCTTGACTTTTTTGAATCCACTGAAATCTCTGCAGATTAGACACATACAGATAGTCCTCAATTTACAGCTATTTGTTTAGTGACTGTTCAAAGTTATAATGGGAGTGGGAAAAGTGATATGCCTGCTCCTCACACTTATGACCATTGCAACAACCCTGCAAACACTTGATCAAAAGTTGGGTACTTGGCATCCAGCATGTATGTAGGGCCAACTATGTCCCAGAATTACGTGATCGTTGTTTGCTACCTCCCCAGCTAGTATCTGACAAACAAAGTCAATGGGAAAGGACAGATTTATTTAACGACTGCATTGATTTGCTTAATAAACTTGGCAAAAAAAGGTCGTAAAATTGGTTATGACTCACTTAACAACTGCCTCGATTAGCAATGGAAATCCTGGTCCCAATTGTGTTTGTAAGTCAAAGACTACCTATATATTATGCCACTTCTCTGCTGTTTCTCCATCCCTCCAGTGTCTTAGTCAAGTAAATAATAATTGTGATCTATTTTGAGCAATTTATTAGACTAAAAATACGGTCAACAAATCAGAACATAGTCCATACAAGCTTTCAAAGCAGATATAGCTATTTCACATGGGAAAATCATAACCTTGGAAAGTTCAAAATGCTGAAAACTTAGCCAGCGTAATGAAGGAACTCCCTTCCCTGCCCTAATTCACAATAGAGTAATTACTTTATTGCTTGAAATAAATCATAAATCATTGTACTCCCAGTGCTTGACCTCTTTATCTTTGCTAAAAGTCAATTTCTTTTATAACTTGCAAACGAGAGGAATAAAATAAATGGACTGCCATAAAAGTGTCAGTTTTCCATCTTGCAAATTAGCCTCTGGGTGTTGGCAGGAAGAGAAATTTGGGGATTATCTAATTTAATTGAACATTTCCAGTTTATCAAGGATGGGTCTTCCTTTAATATGAACTGTAGTACTCTTGCTGGGGAAAAAGAACTCTATAAGACTTCTAAATTCTACTCTTAAACTTTTTCAGGAATTAAATTGGATGTCAAGGAGTTTGCTTGCAATGGCAGAGATTTCTGGAAAATGAAAGACAAATTATTTATATACCCCTTGTCCAACCTATAAATGTCCAGTTGCCAAAATATGACACTCATTTGTGAACATTTCTCCAAAACTCTCTTCAACGAAACTGTTCAAATTCAAACACATTTTAGGCATGGTAGATATAAGAAAGCCATAAGAAAGGCTGAGCGCCAAATAATTGAGGCCTTTGAACTATGGTGCTGGAGAAGATTCCTGAGAGTCCCTTGGACTGCAAGGCGATCAAACCGGTCAGTCCTAGAGGAGATCAACCCTGACTGCTCTTTAGAAGGCCAGATCCTGAAGATGAAACTCAAATACTTTGGCCACCTAATGAGAAGGAAGGACTCACTGGAGAAGAGCCTAATGCTGGGAAAGATTGAGGGCAAAAGAAGAAGGGGACGGCAGAGAATGAGGTGGCTGGATGGCGTCACTGAAGCAGTAGGTGTGAGTTTAAACGGACTCCAGAGGATGGTAGAGGAGAGGAAGGCCTGGAGGAAAGTTGTCCATGCGGTGCCGATGGGTCGGACATGACTTCGCAACTAACAACAACAAGAAATATTGCATAATTTTTCTGCTCAGCACTAATCCTGATTAGAACCTAATTTAAAATTGATTAAAAAGTGAGGTCAATCCACTTTAAACTGGCTTTATGGTTTGGGCAGGAAAGCTGGGGGATTTTTTCTTTTTTGACAGTAACAGTAATAGAGTTGGAAGGGACCTTGGAGGTCATCAAGTCCAACCCCCTGCTCAGGCAGGTAGGGATTCGAACCGCCAACTTTTCTGATCGACAAGTTCAGTGTTTTAGCCACTGAGCCACCTAGTGGACACTGAGCCACTTAATAGACAGGGAATCTATTGGTCCATCACTTGCAACAAATATTCCCATGAGTCATAGCTTTTGGGAGAGATGGATGAAAACTTCCATGACTTCTGTACCTAGTGAGACCTAATGGTTGCAAATTACTCTAGCACCGTGATGGCGAACCTATGGCACGTATGCCACAGGTGGCACGCGGAGCCATGTCTCCTGGCACGCCAGCTCAGCTCCGGCACACATGCCTTTCTAGGAGTCTCTGGAGGCTGGGGACAGCAAAAAAGTCACTTCCTGTCCAACTGGAAGTTGGGAAATGGACCATTTTGGGCCTCCAAGGGGGTGGGGAAGGCTGTTTTCACCCTCCCCAGATGCATAGAGAGGATCTGGAGCCAGGTGAAAAAGAAAAATGGGCCTACCGGGCCATCGTGTGCCAGGAGCAGGGGGGAAGGGGGGGGTCGCGTGTGCATGTGTGGGGTGGGGCGCATAGAATTAGGTGTGGGCACGCGTGCACGTCAACTTCCCCCAGCCCCCCTTCCTGGCACACGATGGCAAAAAGGTTAGCCATCACTGCTCTAGCACATCACAGAACAACGTTTCTCAACTTCGATAAATTTAAGATGGGTGGATTTCAACTTCCAGAGTTCCCCCACCAGCAACTCAAATCCTTCCTCTCCTATCCAGTCATCCTGGGGATATTTTTATGATCTTCCCTGATGAAGAGACTTTGGAACTTTGGATTTCAGAACTTTGCAAAAGGATGAATTTTTTTCCCCCTCATAAAAGGGCTGCTTTAATATGGATCTTCAATATATTTTTCCCTTTGATGAAAAACACAATTGGTTTTCCTTAATTATTTTTTTTTTCTATGACCAGGAAGGATGAAGAGGTCAGCATTATACAGGTAGCCGATTTTCAATGGTTCGTTTAGTGACCCTTCAAAGTTACAACGGCATTGAAAAAAGGGATTTATGACCGTTTTTCACACTTACGACCATCACAGCATCCCCATGGTCACATGATCTAAAATTGAGACGCTTGACAACTGACTCATATTTATGACCGTTGCTGTGTCCCTGGGGTCATGTGATCCCTTTTTGCGACTTTCTGAGAAGCAAAGTCAATGGGGAGGCCTGATTCACTTAACAACCGTGTTATTAATTTACCAACGGCAGTGATTCACTTAACAACAGTGGCAAGAAAAGTCGTAAAACGGGGCAAAACTCCCTTAACAAACGTTTCACTTAGCAACAGAAACTCTGGGTTCAGTTGTGGTCGTAAGTGGAGGACTCCCTGTACCACAGGATAAAAATATTTTTTATTCCAAATGGAAATCCAGGTTTTTGATTTCCGGTTTCCTACTTTGAGTCAGCTAAAAACATTAGGCAATATAGAATGAGCCTCGAAAAACTGATATCCAACCTGTACAGAGAGTTCTCAATTTGCAACCGTTTGTTTAATGACTGCTCAAAATTACAGCAGAACAGAAAAATAGTGACTTATGACCAGTCTTCACACTTGCGATTTTTAAATAAATAAATAACTTTATTGTCATTGTACGTGTATACACAGTATACCCATACAACGAAATTCACTTAACTCCCAAAGACCAGATCCAACACACATAACAATCCCCAAACACGCCCCCACCCACCACAATTCCCCACCCCTAAACCACCCAAACATCCACACAACAGACCAAGTAATGCTGTCCAACAGCTCACTGATGGTGGCCCTTTAGTTCATTGTTGAGTGCAATTATAGCTCTGGGATAAAAACTATTCAGAAAACGTGTGGTCCGAGTTTTAATTGTTCTGTATCTTCTGCCAGAAGGCAACAGTCCAAAAAGATTGTAAGCAGGATGGGAAGAGTCTCTGAGAATGTTACGCAACTTCCTCAAACAGCGAGATTCGAAGATGTCATCCAGGGCTGGTAGCTGGAGTCCGATGATATTCTGGGCAGTTTTAATGATTCTCTGTAGAGCTTTTTTTTTTGTCCGCTACAGAGCTGCTCCCATACCATGCAAGACTGCCATGTGTCAGGACACTCTCAATGGTGCTGCGATAGTAGGACAGAAGTAGAGGCTGAGATAGCTTTATCTTCCTGAGCATTCTCAGGAAGTACAGCCTCTTCTCTGCCTTCTTCACAAGCATGTTAGCATTCATAGTCCATGAGAGGTCCTCAGAGTTATAAATTCTGTATAAATACAGAATCCCCATGGTCACATGATCAAAATTTGGGCCCCTGGCAACTATCCTGTATTCTTCACAGTTGGAGCATCCTGGGATCATGCGATCACCGTTCATGACTTTCCCAGCAGGCTTCTGACAAGCAAAGTCAATGGATTCATCTAACAACCATGTGATCAGATGTGGTGTTCAGCCGGTTCGGACCGGTTCACCCGAACCGTTAACGGGAATCGCGGGTGGGCATACCCGCCCCGGCTCTATGTTATACTATTTAGACATGTTTTTGAAGCTGGGCGCATGCGCGGAAGGCATGCGCACTAGCAAAGCACATGCGCGGAAGGCGGGGCGCATGCATGGAAGGCAGGCTTTTGTGTGTGAACTGGGTGTGCGTGCACACAAGCTGGGTGTGCATGCGCCCGAAGCGAAGTTGTGAATGCTCCATCACTGGAAGTTTTTAAGAAGAGATTGGATAACCATCTGTCTGAAGTGGTGTAGGGTTTCCTGCCTAAGCAGGGGGTTGGACTAGAAGACCTCCAAGGTCCCTTCCAATTCTATTCTATTCTATTCTATTCTATTCTATTCTATTCTATTCTATTCTATTCTATTCTATTCTATTCTATTCTATTCTATTCTATTCTATTCTATTCTATTCTATTCTATTCATGTTGCTATATGACCTTCTTGAGCAGTTCTCTAGCTTCTGTCTGACCCTTATAGGTCCTGAATCACTGCAGTATTTACATTAAAAACATGGTTGTTAAGTGAACCTGGCTTCCCCATGGACTTTGCTTGTCAGAAGGTCGCAAAAGGGGATTGCATGACCTTGGGACACAGCAACGTCCCAACGTCGGTCATAAATACGAATCAATTTTCCAGGCGTCTGAATTTTGATCCCAAGATCATGGGGATGCTGCAAAGATCCTAACTGAAAAATGATCACTTTTTTCAGCACCTTTGTAAACTCTGAGCGCTCACTAAACCAATGTACTTTGAACTACCTGTAGTTCCAACCATATTGGCTATCAAGGTTTTGAAAAAAATTAAAATGGAAATCCTTGGAGTTAGCTCAGGGGTGAAATTCAGCAGGTTCTGACAGGTTCTGGAGAACCAGTAGCAGAAATTTTGAGTAGTTCAGAGAACGGGTAAATACCACCTCTGGCTGGCCCCAGAGTGGGGTGGGAATGGAGATTTTGCAGTATCCTTCCCCTGGAGTGGGGAGGGAATGGAGATTTTGAAGTATCCTTCCCCTGGAGTGGGATGGGAATAGGGATTTTGCTACATCCTTCCCCTGCCATATCCACAGAACTGGTAGTAAAAAAATTTGAATTTCACCACTGGTTAGCTGCCCACTACTCTCATTAGTTAAGGTAAAGGAAATCTCCAAGTAGAGGCAACATTTTCACCATGTAAAAGCTGACTTTTCCATTGTAAACAAGAGAGAGATCACATAGCATACTCATGTAAAAGACATGTGTATAGAAAACATATGTGTAGGAAAGATAAAACACCCTTAAGCTCCAGATAAAGACACATGTGTTGAAAAAGGGCACCTGCTTTCACTTTTTAAGATAAGGAAACAGGATTTAACGGAATAGGGAAAGAAGGAAGGTTACACAGGAGGAAAAGGTTTGTGGTGAGAGAACCGGAACTGTTGTTATAGCGAATACATTTTGTTCTGTTCTAGTTCATTGATAATGACTGGATAAAGCTTTAAACAAAAAGATCTATACAAAGGGGCTGGAAAGCAGTGGTGAAATCCAATTTTTTTTTACTACCGGTTCTGTGGGCATGGCTTGGTGGGCATGGTGTGGCTTGGTGGGTGTGGCAGGGGAAGGATACTGCAAAATCTCCATTCCCACCTCACTCCAGGGGAAGGATACTGCAAAATCCCCATTCCCTCCTCACTCCTGGGGGAAGGATATTGCAA
>WNWU01000007.1:38659581-38673589 GCA_012654045.1 Ptyas mucosa | reverse complement strand
AGGGAAGGGAAGGGAAGGGAAGGGAAGGGAAGGGAAGGGAAGGGAAGGGAAGGGAAGGGAGGAAGGAAGGAAGGAAGGAAGGAAGGAATTCTTAGACCAGTTCGAGGAAACTCCATTGAATTCATGGGACAGTTAAAACCCAGATATTTAACTTCCAAACAAGTCATACAAACTTAATTTAGAGTCTGGGGACCATGTGACATTTCCCTCCTTTGGGTTACATTACAGCTTTAATTTTTGTTAGCTGTGCAGAATTGCATTTGTGAGATTGGTGACCATATCGGTGTATTTAAGCATATCAATAAAGCTTTTCTCTATGGCCCTTTTCCTTTGCTGGATTCAACTGCCCTCCACCGATCCTTCAGTCTGTGAAAAATAATACCTGGATGAAATTTCTTGTCCTCGTTTCCAATCCCTGTCCTTCCCCTGTTTCCCCTGTGCCCAGATCCTGTGGGGACCTGACTTCTCTCCAAGGAAATGGATCACAACAGGGTTGACATATCTAGAGACTGCCTCTCATTCGCATTAGACTAAGGGAGAAGATTCTCCTGCACTCCCAGATAAAGACACCTTCAGTGGTGGGTTGCTACCAGTTCACTCCAGGTTGGGTGAACTGGTAGCAGCGGCAGTGGGAGGCTCCGCTCACCTGCCTGGACATCTCTGCGCATGTGCAGAAGCATCACGCGCCCACGAGCGAACTGGTAGCGGCCAAAATTGAAACCCACTACTGGACACCTTACAGTAATTCCGTCTCGTGTGGGTTGGTGGTGCTTTTTGTTTGCTTGTTTGTTTGTTTTTTGTTCAATTTCTATGGCTGCCCATCTCAGTCAAGGACTCTGGGAGGCTTACGGTTCATAAAATACATCACGATTAAAAATGTAAAAGATATTTTGAAACAAATACAGTAAAACAAGTAAGAAAACGTTAGAAACATCCAATTCATTACACAAAAGCAAGATATTTGGTCTGTTAGGAATATTTTTATCTATCTATCTATCTATCTATCTATCTATCTATCTATCTATCTGTTTGTCAAACATGTACAAGATAGCAGGCATAAGTATGAACATGGACATGAACGAAGAAATGAGTACAAGTAAATGGGGACAGTAGGACAGGGACGGTAGGCACGCTGGTGCGCTTATGCACGTCCCCTTTACAGACCTCTTAGGAATGGGGTGAGGTCCACGGTAGACAGTATGAGGTTGAAGCTGTGTGGGTTTGAGGATGTAACAATGGACTCGGGTAGTGCATTCCAGGCGTTGACCACTCTGTTGCTGAAGTCGTATTCCCTGCAATCGAGTTTGGAGCGGTTTACATGGAGTTTGTATCGATTGTTTGCCCGTGTATTATTGCGATTGAAGCTGAAGAAGTCGTTGACCAGGAAGTAACCTGTTTTTTACCCTCTGCGCATGTGCAGAGGATCCAAGCGCACACATGATGGTTGAGAAGGTAAGTAGATTTCACCCCTGCCTCACAGGCCAGATTTAAGCACCCTGAAGGACAGATACAGCCCCCAGGCCTTGAGTTTGACACCCCTGTCCTATACCATTTCAGACAAATGTTTGTCCAATCTCTTCTTAAAAACTTCCAGTGTTGGAGGATTCACAACCTCTGGAGGCAAGTTGTTCCACTGATGAATTGTTCTCACTGTCAGGAAATTTCTCCTTAGTTCTAAGTTGCTTCTCTCCTTGATTAGTTTCCATCCATTGCTTCTTGTCCTGCCCTCAGATGCTTTGGAGAACAGCTTGACTCCCTCTTCTTTGTGGCAACCCCTGAGATATTGGAACCCTACTATCATGTCACCCCTAGTCCTTCTTTTCATCAAACTAGTCATTCAAGTCTTCCTAACATCTGCTCTCTTCTAAAGCATTCTCCATAATATCACTCTTCTTCTTAGACTGCTCTCATGTCACCCCTAGCCTAGTCTTTCTTTTCATTAAATTAGACATGCCCAATTCCAGCAACCGTTCTTCATATGTTTTAGCCTCCAGTCCCCTAATCATCTTTGTTGCTCTTCTCTGCTCTTCTCTATGACTGCTTTTGAGAAGACATCAAATCTGTGATGGTATTCAAGCCAAGCCTGTTTTTCCTCATTCAGACCCTCACAGCCTCCAAGCATAAAGAGATAGCATCTCAATGTCATCTCCAGTTCTGCTCAGGATTAAGAAGGACAACGAGTACCATCAATATATATTTAGAAACTATAGTTTATACCTTTATCTGAATTCACCCAGCTCACTCGTTGAATTATGATTAAAAGAAGCATGATTTAAAATGATATGTCAACCTTGTCTTGGGAATCAAGATAACAAAAGTTAACTAACCAAGATGCTTTTTTGTAGACAAGATGCTTTATTGTAGAAGTTTCGAGGAAAGTAATTTTTAGGAAGGTTTTTAAGATCCAAAGGGTACCTAAAAGAAAAGGTCATCTTTTCCAGAATTCTTTGATGAGTCCCGCAAACAGAAAAATGATATTGTCTGATTAATTAATTTCATGCTTAAATCATAAAACGTATATTTCATGTTACTTAACATTGGATCCCTTTGAGGTTTCCCAAAGCAGTTAGTGAATGATAAAGCAAGATTGGTGTGCTAATTAAGATATATGGCATAGCATAATGACAAATCCTGATCTGAGTTTGTCCCATGGGAAATGATGTTAAAATTCATGAAGAATTCTAGCTGGGACGTTTTGTTATGAGCTTGGAGGTTTTTTTTAATCCCTGAACTTGATTGTTTCCTTACAGACATTTCATTACCCAACTGAGACATTTCATTACTCATCATCAGTAGTGGTGAAATGCTGTTCCAGTATGGATGATGTTACCTAGTTGGGTAATGAAACGCCTGCAAGAAAACAACCAAGCTCAGAAGCACCAAACACCCCTCTTTTCAACCCTGTACTACAAATAATTCTTCTTGATTGGTACTTTTTAATCCTTTCATCCTGAGATCAACACCAACAAATGCTCTGTCTTACACATTGGCAAAAATAAAAAATAAAAATAAAAAATCAGAACATAAAATACAAGCTAGGTGGACATGACCTTGTAGACGACCCTCACTCTGTCAAGGACCTTGGAGTACTCATCTCTAAAGATCTAAGTGCCAGAGCCCACTGTAACAACATTGCCAAAAAGGCATTAAGAATTGTTAACCTAATCTTGCAAAATTTCTTCTCTGGTAATATTCTACTACCAACTAGAGCATATAAAACCTTTGCTAGACCAATTCTCGAATACAGCTCATCTGTCTGGAACCCGCACTGCATATCGGACATTAATACAATTGAGAGAGTCCAGAGATATTTCATAAGAAGAGTCCTCCACTCCTCTGCTTGCAACAGAATACCTTATGCCACCAGACTTGAAATTTTGGGCTTAGAAAACTTAGAACGATGCCACCTTTGGTCTGACCTAAGCGTAGTACATATAATTATCTGCTACAATGTCCTACCTGACAATGACTACTTCAGCTTCAACCACAGCAATACACGAGCACACAATAGTTACAAACTTAAGGTAAACCGCTTCAAACTCGATTGCAGAAAATACGACTTCAGCAACAGAGTGGTCAATGCCTGGAATGCACTACCTGACTCTGTGGTTTCTTCCCCGAATCCCTAAAACTTTAACCTTAGACTGTCTACTGTTGACCTCACCCCATTCCTAAGAGGTCTGTAAGGGGCATGCATAAGTGCACCAGCGTACCTACCGTCCCTGTCCTAATGTCCCCATTTACTCGTATCCATTTCATGTATTCATAATCATGTTTATACTTTTATCCGTAATCTTATATATGCTTGACAAAAAAAAAAAAAAACCAAAAAACCCCCCAAACAAACCTTAGTGTCTTGGGAAGGTGACCTCAACAATGACAATACTTGCCCGCTGAATTGTGAAGGAAAACCCATTACAACATTAAGGAATGTGATGTGTTTCCAAGAAGGTAATGTAAATTGGAGGAAATCTTAAATGAGAAAGTGTTCCCAGTCATAAGGAATTTGTCCGTCCTCTACTAATATAGAGACTGATGCACAACCCAAATAAAAAAGAAGTCCTTTTTTTTAGCAAAGCTGGAAGCATTTGAGAATCGTTGCTGCATTTCCTACCATTGTGAGGTCACTTCCACACTATCCTTGTGGGAGGAAACGGTGATGAAAGCTGAGAATTTATTCCTGAGAGTAAAGGGAAGGTGTTGCCTAAGTTTTTTTAAAAAAACACATGATTTCGTTATTACCCACAGCCAATGTTAAAAGCTTTGGAGTTTCAGGGTAAATAGGAGAGAGGTGAAGAGACACAGGACATTGAGTTGTGACATTGATGGGACTTTGGGAACAATGAAGGAATTTCCAAAGATAGGATCTGGAGCCCTTCAAAGAGGGGGTTTCAGCCCCATGTGGGGAGATGCAATTCTTGATGTTGCTAAAGACAGCCTATGACTCAGGATAAGGCAGTTGAATCAGGCGGTTTGCAAAGAGGAAATGTCCCAATATTAAAATAGCTGAGCCAAGCACAGTTTCAGGAATACTGGTCAGAATTCTACAGGGGAATTATTGAGTCTGTTATCTGCACCTTTATAACTGTCTGGTTTGGCTCTGCAACCCAACAAGACAGACACAGACTTCAGAGGATAATTAGAACTGCAGAAAAAACGATGGCTACCAACCTGCCTTCCATTGAGCACCTCTATACTGCATGAGTCAAAAGAGAAAATATTGCTTCCGCTGTTGCCGTCAGCTGTTGTGGACGGTCCTTTGAAGACCGCCAGCCCGATCGCTCGTAAAAGAGTCGTTTCGGCAATTGAAACGGCTCGTAAAACTCCGAGACGCAAAGGGCTTGTGAGGAGGCTTGTGATATCACCCATCTCCTTCCACTAATGACTGTAACTTTGTTGCTTGTATCCTTACGATTTATATTGATTGTTTCCTAATATGATTTGACTGCTTATTTCTACCTTATGACTATTATTAAGTGTTGTACCCAGGGGTGAAATGCTCCCGATTCGGACCAAATCACCCGATCCAGTAGCGATGGAGGCGGGTGGTTCGGAGAACCGGTAGCAAAAATCCCTGCCCCCACCCCCCACCCCATGCCCAGCTGAGCCGCACGATCATCAGAGACCTTTTTAAAAAAATTTAAAAGCATTTTTTTACAACCTTTTCAGTTGAAGAGGTTGTAGAAAAAATGGTTTTAAAAGTAAAAAAAAAAAAGTTGACCACGCCCACTGAGTCACATTAATCCCTCCCCCACCAAGCCACGCCCACAGAACCGGTAGTAACAAATGTTACATTTCACCTTATGATTCTTGTCTTTTTATGTACATATACCATTTCAGACAAAAGGGTGTCCAATCTCTTCTTAAAAGCCTCCAGTGATGGTGTACCCATGACTTCTAAAGCCAAGCCGGCCAACTGAATCAGAATCGAGATGGAAGGGGACCTTGGAGGTCTTCTAGTCCAGCTCCCTGATCAAGCAGGAGATCTTATGCCATTTCAGACTATTTACGGGACTGCCTACTACCACAAACAGCCTCCCACCGGCCGGTACGCTCTCATAGAGAGGGGCTCCTCCGGGTGCCATCAGCCAAACAATGTTGACTGGTGGCTCCCAGGAGGAGGGCCTTCTCTGTGGGGGCACCGACTATCTGGAACGAGCTTCCCCGGAGATACGGAGGAACCCGATCTGCGTACTTTCCGCCGTGCTCTTAAGACCCTCCTATTCCAGCAAGCCGCCTTGGCCTAACTTTCTCCCCTTTTCTTTTTTTTTTCTTTTAATTTTTTTTAAAATTCTTTTAAAGCGAAATTCTAATCTGTTTTTAAATTATTGGGATTTTTAACTGTCTCGGGCTAAATTATTTAATTTGGTTTTAATTATGTTTTTAACTTTTGTATCTATGTATTTTATTCTGTGCCTGTTCACCGCCCTGAGTCCTTCGGGAGTAGGGTGGTATATAAATCTAATTAAATGAAATGAAATAAATGAAATGAAATGAAAATGGTGGCTGTCCAGTCTCTTCTTAAAACTCTTGTGATGAAGCACCCACAACTTCTGAAGACAAGCTGTTCCATTGGTGAATTGTCCTCACTGTTAGGAAGTTTCTCCTCGATTCCAGGTTGCTTCCCTCCTTGATTAGTTTTCATCCATTGTTTCTTGTCCTGCCTTTAGGTGCTTTGGAAAATAAATTGACCCCCTCCTCTTTGTGGCAGCCCCTCAAATACTGGAATACTGGAATACTGCTATCATGTCCCCCCTAGTTAATTGTTGGTTAATTGTTCTCACTGTGAGGAAATTTCTCCTTAGTTCTAAGTTGCTTCTCTCCTTGATTAGTTTCCATCCATTGCTTCTTGTCCTGCTCTCAGGTGCTTTGGAGAATAGCTTGATTCCCTCTTCTTTGTGGCAGCCCCTGAGATATTGGAACATTATTATGTCACTCCTAGTCCTTTTTTTAAAATTATTATTAAACTAGACATACCCAATTCCTTAAAGCTTAGTTACAGTTTTTTTTTAAAGAATCTGATCTTATTTACCCAAGATGTCTGTGCTGATGGTAGGGAGATATTATATTTTTGAAATACTTAATTACACGCATCAAGGTTGAATATATAAAGCATACAAATACTGAAAGGTAATAACATGGTTCTATCGAACAGTGTTAATTAACATGTTTTTCTTTGAATCTCAAGGAGACTACCCCTGTTTCCCCCAAAATAAGACCCAGCTTGAAAATAAGCCCTAGCCTGAGTTTTCAGGATGCTCATAATATAAGCCCTACCCCCAAAATAAGCCCCAGTTAAGATTGTCCTGCCAGACAAACACATTTAGTACCGTATTTCCCCCAAAATTAAGACCTAAGTGGAAAATAAGCCTTAATGTGTCTTCTGGAGCCAAAATTAATATAAGACCCAGTTTTATTTTTGGGGAAACATCAGTGGTGAAATCCAATTTTTTAAAATTACCGATTCTGTGGGCGTGGCTTGGTAAGCGTGGTGTGGCTTGGTGGGCGTGGTTTGGTGGGTGTGGCAGGGGAAGGATACTGCAAAATCCCCATGCCCTCCCCACTCTGGGGCCAGCCAGAGGTGGTATTTGCCTGTACTCCGAACTGCTCAAAATTTCCGCTACTGGTTCTCCAGAACCTGTCAGAACCCGCTGGATTTCACCCCTGGGAAACATGGTATTTCAAAATAAATAATTCAAATAGAAACTGTGATTATTTCATATAAAAACTGGGTTATTTCTGCTTCTTGGTCTGGCTCCTTCCCCTTTCTTTAATCCCATGATTGCCGAGAACCATTTCTGGGTTCACACTTTAATAAACTTTAATAAAGATGCACTTTGTGGCTGCTTTAAAACATGTGGGACTTTCGGCAGCTCAGATGTGACCTTTGGATTAGACTCTGATTTGAACATGACTAGTTCCCTTTTCCTTCCTTCCGTTCTTTTAACCATTTAGCCATGCCTGACTCTTGGTGACTTTCTAGGCACCTGCTCTCCATGCTACCTTGTCAAGCACAAATTCTTTCAGTTGTTGGATGTTCATCTTTGTATCAGGTTTTTAAGAGCCGAGGTGGTGCAGTGGTTAGAATGCAGTACTTCAGGCTACTTCAGCTGACTACTAGCTGCAGTTGGGCAGTTCAAATCTCACCGGCTCAAGGTTGACTCAGCCTTCCATCCTTCTGAGGTGGATAAAATGAGGACCCAGATTGTTGGGGGCAAGAAGCTGACTCTGTAAACAGCTTAGCCAGGACTGTAAAAGCACTATGAAGTGGTATATAAGTCTAAGTGCTATTGCTATTTGATGGTATCAAGCCAGATTCTTCTTTGCTTGCTCCTTCTTCTTCCACTAACTATTCCTAGCACCACCGCCTTCTCCAATGAGTTCGCACCAGTGGTGGGTTGTCCCCGGTTCGCCCTGGTTCTATGGAACCAGTAGTAAATCCGGTGGGAAGCTCCGCCCACCAACCCCGATGTCATCAAAATGCTTCTGCGCATGCGCAGAAGCGTCTCCATTTGCGCAGAAGAGCGCACATGCACAGCCCCATTGCAAACCGGTAGTAAAGGTAAGTAGAACCCACCCCGGTTTGCACACATAACATAGCCAAAATAAATCAGACGTAGTCTTATGATTTTGGCTTCTAGTGATGTTTCTGGTTTCAAACGATTTAGCACCTCTCTTGTTGGCTGCTTTCGCTGTCCATAGTATACGTAATTATTTACGCCACACCAGAGTTCAAAGGCCTCAATTCCTCTTCAATCAGCCGTTCTTAGTGTCCAACCCTCACACGTCATACGGAAGACTGTTGCTCTAACTAGGCTACTTTTATAGTTATTTTCCTTTCTTTACTATCCAGGATTACTTTTAGATGGTCTGAAATGTTAGAATGGCTGCTCTTTATTCACCACGGAACACAGCCTCACGTTCCCACAATTCTTTCATGATTTTGACTTTCCTGAGAAAATCCACAAAGGAGAAAGACGAGAAGAAATAAGCATGAGGAGACCTGAGTCTCCATCGTTTTATGTAGCTTTTTTTTTAAATTATTCTGGAAATCAGCTACATATTCTGGATTTTATGCCAATAAAGTAAGCTAATACCAAAATTTGGCAACTAGTCATGGAAGAGTTGACTCCCCCCCCCCACCTCCCTAAAATACCATCCTTGTTTATTCGGAGTATACATTAGAAGCTGTAGTTAACTTAAAGGAGAACAATAAAAAACCATCTGGCATGTACAGAGAGACAGGAGTGCCTTTGAATTGTCTACAATAAAAAAGCCAGTGACTTTACAGGGCCTTGTGCATCATCCAGGTGCAAAGGTGTTTTATTTATTTTTTATTTATTTATTTATTTGGTTAGATTTTTATACCGCCCTTCTCCTTCCGGACTCAGGGCGGTGCACAGCCAACTAAAAATATTTATGTACAAAAATTAAGACAAATTTTAAAATAATTTAAGTAGATATGGCCCATGATTTAAAAACTGAATTAAAATCAATACCAAAACTTTAAAATCAGTAACATGGGGTCAGGCCAGCCCAGCTAACTGGAAGAAATGAGTTTTAAGGGCCTGACAAAAAGTCCGGAGATCTGGGATCACTCGTATCTCTGGGGGGAGGTCGTTCCAGAAGGTAGGCGCCACCACAGAAAAGCTTTCCCTCTGGGGGTCGCCAGCCGACATTGTCTGGCCGACGGCATCCTGAAGAGGCCCTCTCTGTGGGAGCGAACTGGCCAGTGGGAGGCAATTGGTGGCAGAAGGTGGTCCCGTAAATACCCCGGCCCTAAGCCATGGAGCGCTTTAAAGGTAATCACCAACACCTTGAAGTGCACCCGGAAGTCCACCGGAAGCCAATGCAGCTCACGCGGGAGAGGTGTCACATGGAAGCGTCCCGTCGCTCCCATAATCCCCCGCACAGCCGCATTCTGCACCAGTTGGAGCCTCCGGATGCACCCCAAGGGGAGCCCCATGTAGAGAGTGTTACAGTAGTCCAGACGAGAAGTGACGAGTGCTTGAGTGACTGTGCGTAACATATATTGTTGCTCAATATATGATTTTTTTTAAAGGTGGTGTGGAAAGTAGCTGTGAAAAAGACCCAGACTGGAAACATTTCTCAGACTGAACTGGAAGAAGTAGGGCATTTACTCGGCTTCCTTTCCCAACTCATCTCCCAAGCTTTTCTGATGTCCTGCACATTCACCATTGGCATATATGTAAAGCTTTAGGATGGCCAGGCCATCCTTTTCTTGTCACTGCATTTTTTGTATTTGCCAGCTGTGCTTGAACTCTAAGATTTACGGTGCTCAGAACCTTATCACTAAGCTACTGCGCATGTCCACATTCTTTCACTTTTCTTCTAACTTTCTTTGTTCGCCTGCCAAAATGTACGGCAGGAATGCTGCCAAGGTGTAATTAATTAGCTAGTAAGATTGTTTTTACTTCTTTATAATAAAATGTGTTTTATTAGAATGTATCTCGGGTTTATTTTTCTCTTAAAGTATACTCCAAGGAAAGGCCACGATCCGTCTCTAATTAGGTGCAAATACCCAAAGGGGAACGGGATTAATTGCCACCCTGACATTTCTCTAATGAACCAAAGGGATACAGGATAGAAACAAATATTTTCATTCAAAGAAATTCTGATTGTAATTCAGTCCAGTCTGAAATTAGGAAGCAGTGATGAGCTACTGGATGGAAAGCTGACTGAGGTCTAGGGTTTTAAGAGGACAACAGAATAACAGAGTTGGAAGGCACCTTGGAGGTCTTCTAGTCTAACCCCCTGCTCAAGCAGGAGATCCTATGCCATTTCAGACAAATGGTTGTCCAATCTCTCCTTTTAAACCTCCAGTGTTGTAACACCCACAACTTCTGGAGGCAAGTTGTTCCACTGATTAATTGTTCTGACTGTGAAGAGATTTCTCCTTAGTTCTAGGTTGCTTCTCTCCATGCTTAGTTTCCATTCATTGTTTCTTGTCCTGCCTTCAGGTTTTGTGATGTTGTTGTTTGGTTTGGGTTTTCTTTTTGTCCTGATGTTTCTCCAGCAGCTGTGGCTAGTATCTTCAGAAGCCGAATGAGCTGTTTTGCAGTATACCTCTTGCAAGCTCACAGGCAAAAATGCCATGATGAAGCACCACGAAGCAGCTCACTCATCATTCAACCCAAAAGCTCATCATTGGTTCACTGATGCCAGCCATTAAAGACCACACCAGTATACTCTATGCTTCCTTTTGGGTGAAACAGCAAGAAGAGCCAATATTATTTCAAGGAAGTCTAATTTTGCCTGCCTAGTAATTTATTAAGTGATCCTCAAGTTCATTCAAAACGTGTGAGAAATTTTTCACATTCCAGCTGACTTTCAGTCTTTGAAAGATCTTTTAGTTTCCACTAAATTTATGTTAACAAAGCATAGTGGGGGAAAAAAAAACTTTCTCTTGTTGATTTTGCTTATCTCCAGGATAGGAAATCTTCTTGCTGTGTGAAAAATCTTGGTTTTGTTCCTTTGTTTTTTTAATACAGTAGCTACATTAACTTGATGTTCCAATAGTGGAAGAAATAACTATAAGCAACATTGTCCAATCGGTGCAGAATTTCCCCGCCCTTAATCCTCACAGAACATGGCCTTCATCTGGATGACGGGAGTGGAAAGTCCAACACTTCCACTCCCATAATCCAGAGTTTGAAAATGATCCAGACTTTAGTAAATGGGACATGCAGCAGCATTTTACAATTAAGTGCTTTCTTTCTGTTTAATGAAAAGAAGGATTTGGGGTGACATAATAGCAGTCTTCCAATATCTCAGGGGCTGCCACAAAGAAGAGGGGGTCAAGCTATTCTCCAAAGCACCTGAGGGTAGGACAAGAAGCAACGGATGGAAACTAATCAAGGAGAGAAGCAACCTAGAATTAAGGAGAAATTTCCTGACAATGAGAACAATTAATCAGTGGAAAGGCTTGCTTCCAGAAGTTGTGGATGCTCCAAGAGTGGAAGTTTTTAAGAAGAGACTGCACAACCATTGTCTGAAATGGTATAGGGGTTCCTGCCTGAGCAGGGGGTTGGACTAGAAGACCTCCAAGGTCCCTTCCAATTCTGTTATTCTATTCTATTCTTTTCCAACTTTCATTCTTTTCTGCTTACGTTCCCTAACTGATATTCAGAGCAGTGGTGAAATCCAAATTTTTTCACTACCGGTTCTGCAGGCGTGGCTTGGTGGGCATGGTGTGGCTTGGTGGGCGGGGCTTGGTGGGCGGGGCAGGGGAAGGATACTGCAAAATCTCCATTCCCACACCACTCTGGGGCCAGCCAGAGGTGGTATTTGCCACTTCTCTGAACTACTCAAAATTTCCACTACCGGTTCTCCAGAACCTGTCAGAACCTGCTGGATTTCACCCCTGATTCAGAGCACAGGTGAGTGAGGCAGTCCTAACTGCCAAAGAGGGGGAGCGGGTGTAAAGCAATCCGTATTGGTGCCCCAGCTCTTACCTACTCATACAAACTAACCGAATCAGGGCTAGGAGTAATTGTGGAGGAAAGAGGGCTATGGTAAACAGTTCAATGAAGGTCTTAACAGAGTGTGCATTGGCTGTAAAAAAAGGACCACAGCACACTAGGGTTCATAAGAAATGGTATTGAGAATATATATATATATATATATATATATATATATATATATATATATATATATGGTTGTGGTGGCTCAGTGGCTAAGATGCTGAGCTTGTTGATCGAAAGGTCAGTTCAGCAGTTCGAATCCCTAGTGCCACGTAATGGGGTGAGCTCCTGCTACTTGTCCCAGCTTCTGCCAACCTAGCAGTTCGAAAGCACATAAAAAATGCAAGTAGAAAAAATAGGGACCACCTTTGGTGGGAAGGTAACAGCATTCCGTGCACCTTTGGTGTTGAGTCATGCCGGCCACATGACCATGGAGACATCTTTGGACAGCGCTGGCTCTTCGGCTTTGAAATGGAGATGAGCACCGCCCCCTAGAGTCGGGAACGACTAGCACATATGTGCGAGGGGAGCCGTTACCTTTACCTAGATTAACTCCGAGAATGCCTGGAGTACCTTCTTGTGGCCCAATGCAGAGGCCCGGGGAGGGCAAAAAACAGGCCTACCAGAAGTTTGGGTAGGCCAGAAATGGGCCCGTTTCTGGCCTCCAGAGGGTCTCCGGCGCCTGGGGAGGCCATTTTCGCCCTCCCGGAGGCTCAAGAAAAACCTACAGAGCCTGGGGAGGGCAAAAATGCCCCCTCCAACCATGGTGCAGGACTAGGCCCCACCCACCATGGCCACGCCCACCCAGCAACCGGGCAGAGAACCCCTTGCTAAAATTTTTGAAGCCCACGCCCTGCTTACAACGTCGTACCCGAAGAGAGTTTGAACACCCAGCTCTGGACAACAGTCTCACACGTTATTCCCGGTTTTATTAAATAAGGCACAATTTGCTGAATTAAAAACCACATGCTGACACGGTATAAATTATGATCTGTAAATCACGATGCAAACCACAAAATGCTAAGCCCAAAGCAAACAAGCCCTGTGGGAACCCTGCCAGTGGTGCAAATGGAGCGTCTACGGTGCAGAATTTTGCAGGAGATCTACCGAGGTCCTGAGAAGTTGAGGTCCTTCTTCACGTTTCCTGCTTCTCTCTGACCAACCTAGCAGAAAAGGACAGGGATTACATTGGAAAATTGTTCATGTTTATTATTACCCGATGAACCCAATCTTCACAGATAGTAAGTATTTGCACACTTACCTAGAAAATCCCTAACTGCTTCCTCCTGTTGATATCTCTCTTGAGCTGGCAAAGGTTACAAGGACCACAGAAAGTGACTGTGAGACAATCTGAGCAGATCGTTCCCTGAGGAGCAAAAAAAGAGAAAGAAATCACAATCCTGAATCCAGTTCTATATTTTGAACGACGGTTTACTGTATACAATGAAAGCAGTCCGAAAGCTGGCTCTGAGCTGTATTTATCTGGAGATTTCTGTCTTCCCTGTCGTAATCTTAGGCGTGATGGATGTTATTTCTCTGTTAAACCCGCAAAAGACCCAGCCCAACCTCATTAAACTGGACACACCGTAAGACAAAGCAGCTGATATGGGATGTAATAGATACTTTGGAGCAGGTTTCGAGTCAACACGTCCCATATACGTTCCTGGAAGATGGACTGAGCAAGACGGAACACATTTGGAAGCTCTGAGATAAGCAAAGTATCACAACGGAATGCAACACCTAGCAAATCTTGGCAGATAGCAAAAAGACCAAGCTGACCTGGACTAGATTGGCTGAAAATTGGATGAGGAAACCCAAACAACATGTCTTGGACATTTAACAGAATAACAGAGTTGGAAGGGACATTGGAGGTCTTCTAGTCCAACCCCCTGCTCAGGCAGGAAACCCTACACCACTTCAGAAAAATGGTTGTCCAATCTCAATGGAATGGAATGGAATGGAATGGAATGGAATGGAATAGGATAGGATAGGATAGGATAGGATAGGATAGGATAGGATAGGAT
>WNWU01000007.1:38622479-38651141 GCA_012654045.1 Ptyas mucosa | reverse complement strand
TCTATTCTATTCTATTCTATTCTATTCTATTCTATTCTATTCTATTCATCACCCTTGCTGGATCAATAGGTAGAGGTCCTGTCCAAGAGAACAATGTCTCTCTCTCTAAATATCCCTCTCTCCCACCTTTCAAGATTCCAAGCCATATGCAACAATTACAAGCCGCACAAGTGTTCAAATAAACTGTTCTCAGCAGGAACTGAATCATACAAAATTCTATGACCATAAAATTGTAAACACTGTAAAAGCAATCAAATGGGACATTTATTGCATGCTCCACACCCACTCTGGAATCACTCAGCCTTCCACCCAATTTTGTCTGGAGTCTTTTCTGGAGCAAGATGTGCTGACCACAATGACTCATGCAGATATCCTCTTGCATTGGACTACTATCATTTGCACTATCTGGGACTGCCCTTGAAGGCTGCTTGGAAGTTACAGCCAAGTATAGCCATTTTCAAATAAAACCATGTCATTCCAGATGATGGAAAGCACAAGAAAGCTGCAAAGAACCCCAGAAGGATTTCTTTACATTCTGTCTGATTATCATTTGATCTGATAACTTACAGCTCAACCTTTGTTGATGAAAGACTTTGACTTGACCATGTCTCAGTTTGGTCTAAATTGGGGTAGGCAACTACCGGTATGCCAACTTTAGGATCTGTTCAATTCCCAGCATTCCAGCCATGCTGACTCAGGAATTCTGGGAGTTGAAGTCCACAAGTCGTAAAGTTACCATAGTTACCTAAATACATGATCTCTGTTGGCTTTTGTCACTAAATGGTTTAATTACTTCTTTTCCCCTGGTTTTTGGAAGGAGGGGGACCTTCCTCAGCTTGAGTTCTTGGCTAGCATGGCTAAAGAGAATTGATCCCTAACCTATGTGGAGATTCACCATATTAATTCTTCCTATCATGACTTTAGGAATAGAAGAGGATTCCCCTTGGTGAAGGTGCATGCAGGCTATATTCTTCTTTATTGCTAAAATGATTTGAACTTTCTTGACCTACTTCTAGAACTATTCTTCTGGTCGCAGCCTGTGTCTTCGATCTGGCTAAATAAGAAAAACCAACTTCTTCATCTGAGTTCCTAATTTTCTTCCAAGTTTCTGCTTTTTTTAGAATTGCTTTCTGTTTTGTTGTTTATATTGAGGAGCACAGGACTGCCTTCGGAAGAACTCGTGGGTTTCCAAAAAATGTAGAAAGTGCTTAGCTTTACTGGAAATCTTATGAAGTAGGCCGAGTCAGGGAACAAACCCAATACTTTCTTGGTCCTATAAGTTCTTCCAAAAGATTGGAAGAGCAAATAACCACTCCAAATCCTTTAATGGAAGAATCCTTGATTTTCTCCATGGAATTCTAGTGTTTTCCAGGTGCAGGATGAAAATTACTATGGATATTTGGTTGCATGATAATTGTTTAGTTGCTAAATTGTGTCCTTGTGACCCAGTGGGTCACAGCACGCCAATTGTCCCCCCCCTCCCACCCTCTACTGTCTCCTAGAGTTTGCCAAACCCATGATCACCATGTCGATGACACTCTCTAACCATTTCCTCTTTTCCTGTCCCCTTCTCCTTTTGCTTTCCATCTTTCCCAACACCAGGGTTTTTCCCAACGAGTCCTCTCTTTCCATTCTATTTTATTTATTCTATTCTATTCTATTCTATTCTATTCTATTCTATTCTATTCTATTCTATTCTATTCTATTCTATTCTATTATTTTCTATTCTATTCTATTCTATTATTTTATTTTATTTGTCAGACATGTATAAGATAACAGATATAAGTATAAACATAACTACGAATAAAATGAGATGGATACAAATAAAAGGGGACATTAGGACAGGGACGATAGGCACGCTGGTGCACTTATGCACACCCCCTTACTGACTTCTTAGGAATGGGGTGAGGTCAACAGTAGACAGTCTAAGGTTAAAGTTTTGGGGGTTTGGGGAAGAAACCACTCTGTTGACCACTCTGTTGCTGAAGTCGTATTTTCTGCAATCGAGTTTGGAGCGGTTCACTTTAACTTTGTATCTATTGTGTGCTCGTGTGTTATTGCGGTTGAAGCTGAAGTAGTCGTTGACAGATAGGACATTGTAGCAGATAATTTTGTGTACTACGGTTTAGGTCAGACCGAAGGTGGTGTAGTTCTACGTTGTCTAAGCCCAAAATTTCAAGCCTGGTGGCATAAGGTATTCTGTTGTGAGCAGAGGAGTGGAGGACTCTTCTCGTGAAATACCTCTGGATATCCATCAGTCTACTGAATTGGACAACTTTGAGTGTTATAGTCCAAATCACCAGGTAGTCACCAGATTGGGGAAGACTCTTGCCAGTGATTGTAGTTGTGTAGCTCCTGATTTGCTTCATTTCATTTATTTTGGCATTGGATTTTAGCAAGCAATGTATTTGAGTAAGTGTAATCACCCTGAGCTTCTGGGATGCTGTAGTCCAGGGGTGAGTTCTACTTACTTTTACTACCGGTTTGCAACGGGATTGCAGCAGATCGCCTATGATGACATCCGGGGCAGTGGGCGGAGCCTCCCGATTTTACTACTGGTTCTTGTGAACCGGTCTGAACCGGGGGCAATCCACCACTGCTGTAGTCCAGGGGTTTCCAACCTTGGCAACTTTACGACTTGTGGACTTCAACTCCCAGAATTCCTCAGCCAGCACATGCTGGCTGAGGAATTCTGGGACTTGAAGTCCACAAGTCGTAAAGTTGTCAAGGTTGGAGATCCCTGCTGTAGCCAATAGCTGGCAGGGGATGAAATTCTTTTTTCCTTGTCAGAAAGAGATGAAGAGTAAGATATTTCTTTTTAAAAAAACTGTTGTCTGATGAGTCATTGCTGGTTAACAGAAAAACATCAACTCTAATTTTTTAAAAACTATCACTTCCCAGTGAAAGTGGGGAAAAAGCAGTGGGAATGACATTTCAAGGAAGGGACCAAGATCTGTCCTATATTTTTTTTTCCTCTTGGGAAGAATGGAATTATCCCCTACCATCATATTTACGTAGATTGAAAAAAATAGGTGTACTGAACTGCATTTAAATACGTTTTACTAAATTGCTTCTTGAGGGCAAAACACTTGAGTGCTGACAACATTAAAAAATTATTCTGAACTTTTGCTTTTCTGACAGCAGATTGACAGTTCTGGGCTGTGTGCCTGCTTTACATTTCTTCATTTTTATTTTCAGAATTTCGTCAAGCTTTTGGAATAGTTTTGTTGGTTTCTTTTGCTTACCTTCATGTCTTTTTTTCCTTCCCGAGACTTAAAACTGCATTTATTACTCTTTATTTAAAAACACTTACTCATGCAGATGTCCTTTCCTGCTGTGAAGTTCTGCTTATCACTGCTTTGACCTCATTAAAATCTTCTTTAAGAACAGCGCCCTATCTTTAAAGAATTAAACTGTGATGCAAGCACAAAGTACCTATGGAAAGAGATTGCCCTCTTACTCATGATACAAACAGAGTTAGGAATTAATCAAGGAGAATATTCATAGTTCAGGGTTGAAATGAGGTCCCTGGTTCTGAGTTTGGTTGTTCCCGTGCAGACATTTCATTACCAAACTAGGTAACATCATCAGTGCTAATAAGGTATAGGGTTTGCTCTCAATTTATATTAGAAGTTAGAAGTTTCTCCATCATCATTTTTTCAAGATAATACTGGGGAGAAAAATTGTTTGAATAGTCCAATGTATCTATACATCCAGAGTAAGTCCTTCATTAACTTTGAACTCATCTTAAGAATGAAGTTTTACTCCAAAACTGGTTATCTTATTGGCAGCCAATGCTGTTCTGGTGGACACATCTTAATTTTTTTCCTCAACATTTACCTCAAAAGCAAGCCCAACACTAAACTTTTACTTCCACTTCTTAAAGGAAATAAGGCATAAATTTGTTGCAGTGCTTGGTGCCTCATAGTTGAGGCATATTAAGTGCAATTTTTTTTAACTACAGGAGAATATATTTTAGTAGGTAATTAATATATGAAATGCGTGGAATTTTTGGGGAAGAAATGGTGGACTGAAGATAGCTCTAAAGAATAAAGAACCGGTGAGAAGTAAATTCCTCTCCAGACAAGGAAGGGACTCGAGATCACCCACAAGTGCTCCAGAGTCCAGACATATGCTGCTCATGAACAGACCACGAGATAGTGATCTGAGAAAAAGGGAAATAGCCATTTTGCTCAAACCATTGGTTGATGCCTTTGAAAGGACACTAAGTTTGTATATTTCCTTTTCTAATCACTTTCAGAGATTGCTTTTCGGTTATTTGCATCAACAGGTTTTACAGCACCGAATGTGTTTCTCTCCGTCCTTAGCCAAAGAAGTTTTAACTCCAAGTTTAAGAACTTCATTTGTTTTGTTTTTTTATTAAACAGCAGAAGGCTGATAAAACTTTGTTTCTGGAAAGTTACAAATAGACTAAAGATCCAGATCAATTTGAAATAATATGTTGGGATTATTTGTAAAGAATTCTTCTCGTGAGAAAATGCATTTGTTTTTAATTCCTTTAAATCAGTGCTGATCTAATCTTTTAGATTAGCACTGATCATTGATAACGTTAACTACAGAAGTTGGCTAATTGAACATCTGTAAGCAAACAACAAAGAGGTCATGCACTCTGAAGTTCAACCCTGAGCTACAGATTCTTCCTTCCATTTGTTCTTTCTGTTTGATGGACAGAATTAGCACCTGTAGAAGCTTGCTTGCAGTCTTCCATTTGATGATGGGATGCACATTACATTCCTATTAAAATTATTGTCTCTATTTCTAAATCCACACCCATGCATTTAAAATAGCTGATGCAGATTTAATGCACACCTTGTTTTTGTTGGTCTGGTTTCTTCCTAACGACTTTTCTTTTCTCTTCAAGGGATGACGGTAAACGTTCACCATCCTACTCTCTCATCAATAGTGCCACACAGAAATTGCCAGTCAGACAACAAAGAACACATTTAATTCCCACTGGTTTCAATAGAGGGTTAAGAAGACACTTTATAGCATGTTGAAATCACTGGGATTTAAAGCACTTAATGTCAGTCCCAAAGGTGCTTTTTTCAAAAGGCTTTTGTTTTTCCTTGAAGACATTTCACTTCTCATCAAAGAAGCTTCTTCAGTTCTGACCGAATGGTGGAGAATGGAAGGATTTATATTCTTGGCAATCATCTGGCCATTAACAGTCTTTGGGAAAACCATGACCTGGATGACTGAGACTCTTCATTCATGCTTAATGTCAGTCATTTGTAGTTATGAAACTACCTTTGTTTACAATTTCTGGAACTTGGTGTGGGATTTTGAGGTGGAAAACATGACAACTGTACTGTAAATCCTAAAATTAGCTTAATACAATCGAAATACATTCCTGCATGAATTCTCACACATCTTACTTCTCACCCCAGAATAAAAATAGAAAAATCACACATCTCTTTCCCTACCTCAGGGGCAGTGGTGAAATTCAGTGGGTCTATCTGGCTCATGCGAACCGGTAGTGCCGCCGGCGGGAGGCTCCGCCCACTCACCTGGACGGCATTACGTCCTGCTTTTGACCCTCTGCATATACGCAGAAGGCTCTGCGCACGCGCAGAAGAGGTGCACACACTCCCATTCCTGAACCGCTGCTCAGGGGTGTCAAATTCTATTTCATTGAGGGCCGGATCAGGGTTTTGTTTGACCTTGGGGGGGGGAGTGGCTAGGGTGGGCATGGCCAGCTTGTATCAGGGGGCACCTGTGGTGGTCTGAGCACTCTGCCAGCAAAAACGGGCTCCCAAGCTCCGTTTTTGGCTGCGACGGCCTCCTGCAGCCCTCTACCAGTGAAAACAAACTCTGGGAGGGTCACGCATGGCCCACCCGAGCTCTGTTTTTGCTGGCAGAAGCACCGTGGGCCAGTTCTTTGTTGTTTCCAGGGTGGCCCAACGGGCCAGATCTAAGCACCTCGTGGGCCAGATTTGGCCCCAGGGCCTTGGTTTGACACTCCTTACCTACATAGTGCAGCCCTGTCTGTTTTGCACCATTAATCTAACTGCTGTGGTTGCTGCTTGGAATTCCTCTCACGATATACTGGGTGTCACCCAGTGGTGGGTTGCCCCCGGTTTGGACCGGTTCGCAAGAACCGGTAGTAAAATCAGTGGGAGGCTCCGCCCACCGATCCGGACATCATCAGGAAGCTTTTGCGAATGCACGCAGCCCCGTTGCAAACCAGTAGTAGAGGTAAGTAGAACCCACCCCTGGTGTCACCCCCAGACAGCAAAACCCTGTCCACCTCGAGACTTAACAGTTTTATGAAAGAAGCCCAAGAAAGCAAGCATGCAAGATTGCTCAACATTTTAGATGCCAGGAAGCTCAACACAATTCACAGGTGAAGCAATGCTCATACGTGTTTTGTCCTCATGGTAATCTCCAGGGCTAGTTATTATTAGAAGTTCAAGCTCAAGTAGATAAGCCCCAATTTGTGCCAACTCTCTGTCCTCCTGTTCTCACCAGCAAGATTAAAGCCTCAGCTTCAGATCATGAAGGAGAAATTGAAGGACAGATAGGGCATCGAAGCAACCTTACCAGCTTTTAAACAAGCCCCCATTAAATCTAGCATCTATCATTTTCTAAGCGCACCGAAGATTTGGATTCAGAGCCATTAAATCATACATGTGATACTCCCCCATAAAATATCCTTTCAGCAGGCTTCTACCACATTTCCCCCCCCCCCATATATAGGTAAGTTCTTTTTAATGTGACTGTATTTAGATATAGAATCTTTCTTGTTTCCGTAGCACAGAGTGCAAAAAATCAGGATGTGGATATTTGCATCGGCTGAGTGTATAGTCTAACAGTAACAATAACAGAGTCGGAAGGGACCTTGGAGGTTATCTAGTCCAAATCCCTGCTCATACAGGAGACCTGTACTAGGGATTCGAACCGCCAAACTGCCGACTTTCCTGATCGACAAGCTTAGTGTCTTAGCCACCGATCTTTCACGTACATAGGCAATCACTCAAGATCACTAAGATAAAATAGAAAGTTTCATTCACTTTCTATATTTGGGACAAATTCATCTTCCAAATGATGCACATTTGGAATAGAGAAGATTAAAGATACAACTCAACAACAACGAAAAATGTCTTTGCTAATGTTGAAGAATTAACTATAATTCTTAGCCAGTTTGTTCATTTACGGAGCCCAAAACTGAAAGCCCGTAAGCACCAAACTGGAGATAGACCCCATGAAAAATTAATTAAACCTGAGATTATTGTAAAATATCTCAAAACAGTTTGATTCAGGATTGTGCGTTAATACTGATCAACAAATCAACTTAAAAAGTCTTGAAGCTTGTTGTCTAGAGCTAATTTTCTGGGGGAGTCTTTCATCGTTTCCCCAACCTGCCCTGCCTTTTAATTTACCGTTCTAAGTTAAAGATTACCTGGTTAGCATTTACCCAAATAAATTTAGAACTTTTTGAGTGATCAACTGGAAAAAAAAACACTTTAACATACCTTTCTGTTGTATTATCCCTCAAGCAGAAGTTTTTTTCTTTAAAGACAAGCTAACCAATATGTCACCTGTACATGAAAAAGGCCAAGGAACTTTGAAGTGATGCTAAAACATGAGACGCTCCTTATATTTGGGGAAGATAATTGATGGTTACTTTAATTGATCTTAACCTGATAATGCGCAAAAACAGTCATTAGTCCTGCATGACAAAATAGTAAATTAGAGGTTGAGGTGACTCTCCCTTGCATAATGGCAAAAATGGAATGGCTTAATGTCACACTCAGTATGGTATTGCACACCAGCAATAATTGTGTTCCTATATTTAAAGAAGTTTATCCTGCAGTTCTGCTGGGGGGGGGGGGAATCTAACTTTAAATTACTGTATTTTTCGAAATATAAGACACTCCGGAGTATAAGATGCACATTACCGTGTTTTTCAAAGTATAATATGCACTTTTTTCTAAAAGAGGCTGAAAATTTGGGTGAATGTAGCTTTTTCGAAGCTTTTTTCAGCCCTAATGAGACGCTGCGAGTGAAGTGATCTCCATGCTTTTCCTCCGACTCTCAGCTGTGCTCTAGAAGCTTTTTTTTCAGCGAAGCGAACTTCTGTGCTTTGCGTTCCCTCCAACTCTCAGCTGTGAAGTTTTTTTTCAGCCCTAACGAGGAGTTAGTGAGTGAAGTGATCTCCATGGTTCGCCTGCTTTTCTCATTGCTTCTCTCTCCAAAAATCGGTTGTGCTTTAGAAACTGTTTTTTATCCCCAAGCAGGGGATAAAAACTGACAAACTAATGTGCTGAAGCTGACCAGACTATGGACGCTAGCCAGATGAATACCTGGTAGGCAGATTTTCCCCCCCTATTTTCCTCCCCAAAAACTAAGGTGCATCTTATACTCTAGTGCGTCTTATACTCCAAAAAATACAGCAGTTTTTGGGGAGGAAAAAAAAATTCTGCCTCTGCCTACCATCATCCATCGGTATTCATCTGACTAGCGTCCTTGCAGTAAACAGCAAACAGCCTGGTCAGCTTCAGCATGTTATTGCAGCCTGATTTAGCACAAACAGCTGATTGGCGGTTGGATCGGCCTCCTGGAATACCACCAATCAGCTGTTCCAGGCTGCGGGGATCGCCAGAGCCCATGGCCACCTCCGCGTGTTGAGTTTTTGGCCTCTGCACATTGTGCTTTTGGCCTTTAGAAGTTCCCTTTTAGACTGGTTCCAGGCTGCGTGGCTCTCCACAGTATTTTGCTGCGATTGCCACCTCTGCATGTTGCATTTTCGGCCTCCGCGTGTCACGTTTTCAGCCTCCACATGCCCCGTTTTTGGCCTCCATGTGTTGCATTTTCAGCCGGTTCCAAGTGGCAGTGATTGCGGTCGCTGATCCCTGCCGCCAGGAACCGGCTGAAAATGTGAAGCACGGAGGCCAAAAACAGGGCGTGCGGAGGCTGAAAACCCGACGCACAGAGGCGGCGATCAGCGGTGATGTGCTGTGGCGATCCCTGCAGCCTGGAACGGGTCTAAAATGGGGCATGTGGAGACCAAAAACATGATGCGGAAAGGCTGAAAATGGCCGAAGGGTGAGGGCCGGTGGGTGGGCGGGGCTTCAACAACATTCGGTGTATAAGACGCACCACAATTTTCACCCACTTTTGGGGGGGAATGCATCTTATACTCTGAAAAGTACGGTAATTTAATCTGATAAATTAAACGTTAAAATACATTGATATGATTAACGTATTTTTAAATGTCCTGAAATAAGAATAGAAGTACACAAAACTAATCCCGCTTCCTGCAGAAATATAATCGACGTGTTCTCAGCAGCTGACTTAAAAATATGGGTCAGCATTGCTAAACTGCGTCTCTAGACAAGTTACTTAATGATACTAAACTTTTGAATGCCCACAGATGGGAAAAAAACAAGTCTTTATTGTTCTTGTTGAATGAACAATGGACCTCCACAGGGTTTGGTCAAAGAAGTCAAGATGTCAGCTGTAATGGTACAATAGAAATTCTGTCAGACATACACATAACATCCTCCCCAATTGAATGCTGATTAATATAATATGACAATATTAATTTCCCACTCCTTACAAAACAGGGCAAAAGAATTTGAAACTACTCAACTACTAAATCTATTGTTAGCCTGCCGTCTATATACCACATTAATAACAAAATATCTGAAGGCAGGACAAGAAGCAATGGATGGAAACTAACCAAGGAGAGAACCAGCCTAGAACTAAGGAGAAATTTCCTGACAGAACAATTAATCAGTGGAACAACTTGCCTCCAGAAGTTATAAATGCTCCAACACTGGAAGTTTTTATGAAGAGATTGGATAACCTTTTCTCTAAAATGGTATAGGGCAGGGGTGTCAAACTCAAGGCCTCGTGGGCTGGATCCAGCCCACGTGGTGCTTAGATCTGGCCCGTGGGACCTCCCTGGAAACAGTGAAGGACCGGCCTCTGGTTCCTCTGCCAGCGAAAACGGGTGCCCCCAACACAAGTGATGTCGAGCTGGTCATGCCCACCCTCCCCGACATCAAACACAATGCTGATGCAGTCCTCAATGAAATCGAGTTTGATACCCCTGGTATAGGGTTTCCTGTCTAAGCAGGAGGTTGGACTATAAGACCTCTAAGGTCCCTTCCAACTCATTTTGTTCTGTTCTGTTCTGTTCTACCTTACTCCATTCCATTCCATTCTACCCTACCCTACCTTACCCTACCCTACTCCATTCCATTCCATTCCATTCTACCCTACCCTACCCTACCTTACCCTATTCCATTCCATTCCATTCTATTCTACCCTACCCTACCCTATCCTATTCTAAAGCTTTTAAAAAAACCAAAAACCAACTCAAAAAGCCACACTCTACAGAAAGGCATTTTGTTCTGGGTTGATGATACTATTCTGTCACGCTGTGTTTATTCTTTTTTCCGTAGAGAGGATGTGACAGGAAGGCAGTTGTGAAAGGCAGGGAATTCACCATTAGCTTCATCCATGGGCTTGGCAAATAATTCATGTGAAACAAATACAGAAAGACCAAATTAGCAAGCATTAAGTGTTTTTGCTCTCTGCATCAGCCAAATCCAAGGCAGGGCATCATATTTATCAGGGGACATCATTCAAGCTCAACAAAGAATGGGGGGGGGGGGGAAACCTCAATGAAATTAATAGCACAGAAATTACCTCAGCGTTACTCTTGAAAGCGTACCTGCCACACCCTACGGAGATACTATTTCCAAGAATAATTGTGCAATTTACACTACTCTTGTTAGGCTGCATAGTTTTGTGACTGGAGGGATAGGCAATTACTGGTATACTTTGGGAGGAAAAAAAGGCATACTCAAAACAGTTTTTGCGAATGCAAAATCCCACAAACAAAACCTTTGGAGGACTGCTGTACTTGGCTATTTTTGGCTACTGGAAGATTTACCAGTCGTGTCTTGTCACTAAGGTATAAAATATGAAGCCACTTGTTTAATGTTTATTAAGCACGTTTATACATAGTAGCTGCTACCCAACTCACACAGAGGTGACTCCTATGTGGAACTGACTGAAATTCATTAATCCATTATTTAGGCACTACAGCAAATGTATATTCCTCATCATTTTGGGATGCTAAATTAAGAACGTCTGAAGTACCTACAATAGTTTTACAAATGGCCTGTGGGGAAGAAGATCAAATTAAAAAAAGTACACATTAAAAAGAGCAGCATTTCTTTATTTATAATTTGATCCTCTCCTAGAAGCTGCAGGTAACATGGAATTAGCTGCTTGCGTTTTTTAATTCTGAGCTTTTCATTTAAACCCTAAAGCAGGAGCAGATAATTCAGAGTAATAACATGTTTCATGATTGCCAGAAACTCCCTCACTCCAGGAGTATAAAGATAGCTGTATATAAAAAAAGTGTTCGGTCTTGAATACGATGACCAATTTGAATTTTTTTACCCTGGTCAGCTAGTAGTTCTGTAGCAGGCATGATCCAGTGGGCATTCCTAGCAATCTGTGATACCAACTAGTCTTAGTACAGAAATCCATAACTGTCTGGTTTGGCTCGGCAACCAAACAAGACAAACACAGATTTCAACAGATAGTTAGAACTGCAGAAAAAACAATGGCTACCAACCTGCCTTCCATTGAGGACCTGTATACTGCATGAGTCAAAAAGGGGGCTGTGAAAATATCTACAGACCCCTCATATCCTGGACATAAATTGTTTCAACTTCTACTCTCAAAACGATGCTACAATGCATTGCACACCAGAACAACTAGACACAAGGACAGTTTTTTCCCCAAATGCCATCACTCTGCTTAACTAATTCCCCCAACACTGTCAAATAATTTACTAAGACTGTTATTACTATTATTCCTCTCTTCCTTACTAGTATCTATCCCTTCCCACTCAGTACTATAACCATGTTGCTTCTATCTTTCAATTATATTTTTTATTTGTTTCCTAGTACAATTTGATATCTTATAAGTAACCTTGACTATCACTAAGTGTTGTATCTTTTTATTCTTGATGAAGGTATTTTATTCTCCTGATGTACACTGAGAGAATATATACCTAAGACAAATTCCTTGTGTGTCCAATCACACTTGGTCAATAAAGAATTCTATTCTAAAGTTAGAGTGAAACTAACTTTAAAAAGTTAAAAAATACAAATTTAGCTTTTTCCACTTACCCACAGGTAATATGCATGCATGAAATCAATGCATTTTTTTCCCACTCTGAACATACAACTTGATGGCCTTCTAAAGCCATCAATTTAAGAGATGATAAGTTTGGAACAATCTCTTCAATTTATGAGCTTCAGTCGAGAGGTGGGTTTCAGCAGGTTCTAACCAGTTCTGGAGAACTGGTAGTGGAAATTTTGAGTAGTTCGGAGAACTGGTAGTAAAAATTCTGACTGGCCATGCCCCCATTTATTCTCTGCTTTCCAAGTCCCAGCTGATCGGGAGGAAATGGGGATTTTGCAGTAACCTTCCCCTGGATTGGGGAGGGAATGGAGATTTTACAGTATCCTTCCCCTGCGACACCCACCGAGCCATGCCACGCCCACCCAGCCACACCCATAGAACCAGTAGTAAAAAATTTAAATTTTTTTTAAAAAAAATATCAGTCCTGCCTCCTGGTATTGTGAATTAATGCCAGGTCCAAGGGGATAAATCAGGAGCAAGATCAGTGGTGGGATTCAGCCGGTTCGCACCAATTCGGGAGAACCGGTTGTTAACTTTCTGAGCAGTTTGGTGAACTGGTTGTTGGAAGAAATCATTAGGACAGAGAACCGGTTGTTAAATTACTTGAATCCCACCACTGGGCAAGATGGTTTGGACAAATGAAGTTTTAATCAAGCATCTGGATGAGAAATCCTTTGCTGCTCTCTGGGTGAGCAAGCAAACCAGCCAGGAAACTACCACTGACTTCTGTAATGCCCAAACTTTAAATGAGCAGTAATGGATTCCGGCGAAAAAGGATTTTGCAGTTAAATTTCAAGCTACGTTTTAAACTTGCCATTGGAATCCAGCTTACAGGTAGTCCTCGACTTATGACCATTCAGAATTACAACAGACCTCCCCAGGGCTACTTATGACCCGAATTCAAAGTTATGACACAATTGCATTTGAATGCTTGGCAACTGGCCTGCATTTATGGCCGTATGTAGTGTCTCATGGTCACGTGAATGCAATTTATGATGCCTTTTGCCAAAAAAAGCACCCATTGCAGATAAAAAAGTTCATAACACTGGGTACAGTCACACAATAACTCGCTTAATAACCGGCATGACTTATTCACTAAACAGATTTCTCACTTGACATAAATTTTGGGCTCAATTGTGGTCGTACGTCGAGGACTACTTGTACATGCCAGTTGACAAGCACCTGAATTTTGATCATGTGACCGTGGGATGTTATGACAGTTGTAAGGCAAGGACCAGTTGGAAGTAAACCTTTTTCAGTGCTTTTGTAACTTGGAACAGTCACTAAGTAAATGGCTGTAAATTGAGGACTACCTGTACAATTCAGTGAACTGAAAGAGGGATGAATGCAAAACTATTTTGCTGGTCCAGTTTATACACCCCACTAAACCCTGTTCGTTTAATACAGGGCTTTCCAACTGGGGGTGTGAGATGATGTTCCAGGGGGTGTGAAAACTTGGGTTTAGAAGTTTCAAAATTATAGTGTATTATTATTTACTTTTGTAAAGGGTGTGAGAAGATATCAAAAACGTTCTAGGGGTGCGGGGTATAGAAAAAGTTGGAAACCCCTGGTGTAATATGACAGAAAAAGTCATAATTAGTTGAGTTTGCGTAACACGCTAATATGGTTTAAAAAAACAAACCATAGTTTGTGTTAGATATTCTTGGACCTTCTACAGCAGCGGTGTCAAAACTCAAGGCCTGCGGGCCAAATCCAGCCCGCAGGACAGCGGTGATATCCAATTTTTTTTACTACCGGTTCTGTGGGCGTGGCTTGGTGGGCGTGGCAGGGAAAGGATATTGCAAAATCTCCAGTCCCACCCCACTCTGGGGCCAGCCAGACGTGGCATTTGCTGGTTCTCCGAACTGCTCAAAATTTCCACTACTGGTTCTCCAGAACCTGTTAGAACCTGCTGGATTTCACCCCTGCTGCAGGGTGCTTAGATCTGAAAACAATGAAAGACTGGCCTGCAGTGCCCCCGTCAGTGAAAATGGAGCTCAGGTGGGAGAGGGTTGCAGGAGGTTGTGGCAGCCGAAAACGGAGCTGGCTAAGGAACCCGTTTCACTGGCAGAGCTTGGGACCCCACAGGAGCCCCCAACACAAGTGACGTCGGGCTGATTACGCCCTTTCCTGCCCCCCAGGTCAAACACATGTGGCCCTAATGTGGTCCTCAATGAAATCAAGTTTGATACCCCTGTTCTATAGATTAAAACTTGTACAGCTTTTGAAAAATTATTTGTATGAAACTAAAACCACTAAAAGGGATGCTCAGTGGCTAAGACGCTGAGGTTGTCGATCGAAAGGTCAGCAGTTCAGCGGTTCGAATCCCTAGTGCTGTGTAACGGGGTAAGCTCCCGTTACTTGTCCCAGCTTCTGCCAATGTAGCAGTTCGAAAGCACATAAAAAATGCAAGTAGAAAAATAGGGACCACCTTTGGTGGGAAGATAACAGCGTTCTGTGCGCCTTTGGCGTTGAGTCATGCCGGCCACATGACCATGGAGACATCTTCAGACAGTGCTGGCTCTTCGGCTTTGAAATGGAGATGAGCGCTGCCCCCTAGAGTCAGGAACGACTAGCACATATGTGCGAGCGGAATCTTTACCTTTACCTTAAAACCATTAAAATAAGCACTTTTGTGTACACAGTAATTGTGCATATTCAGGCTGCTGGTGGTTGATAAATTAACACGAACTATCATTTCATAGATGTCCCTTTTAGCCGATACATACATTTTTAAAATGAGTGACATATGAATATAGAACTCTCAAATGTCATAAGTGACAATACTATAAAACCAGTCATTTTATTGTTTACACTTCTATAAGCAGTTTCGACTACACAGTAGTATTATTTCAGTGTCGGAAGATTGATTTCTTTTTTTACATCGTTTTACCTGTTTAATTCACTCACAATCTTATAATTTTACAATGGAAAACTTCAGATGCAGCTCTGCAGAATTAATCTCAACATTTTACTGTGAAATCTCAATTTATTCAGAATGGTTGCCAAGATATGTTCAAACATAAAAACAACCAAATCTGCAGCTAATAACCACCATTCTAGAATTTTAATATAAAGCACCATATCTGTTAAATATAAAGGAGCAGATTTTTTTAAAAAAGGACTCGTGTTTGTTTTTACTTGTAAAACAGCATTCTTTTCTTCTGCTCTAGCTGCTGCTTAAAGCATCCCTTCCTTCTTCTTTCTCTTTCCTTAAGTTTCCAAGTATAATTCCTGCGAGAAGCAAAATTCCTAGATTGCGGTTTGAAGAAAACTTGTCCCAGCAGTCTTTAGAATTGTTAATGTCCAAATGGAATATCTGGAAAAAGAGACCAAAATGATTCATCAATACTTGCCCCTACTCAAATTTTAGAATCTGTCAAGTCTTCTAGTCCTCTTTTATCTCAGATGACCATTAAAGCACTAGCTTTATTGGACAGCCATTAGTCTGGGATCAGTGGTTGGTTTCGAATTTTTTTACTACTGGTTCTGTGGGCGTGGCTTGGTGGGCATGGCAAGGGTAGGATACTGTAAAATCTCCATTCCCTCCTCAATCCAGGGGAAGGTTACTGCAAAATCCCCATTTCCTCCTGATCAGCTGGGACTCGGGAGGCAGAGAATAGATGGGGGCGGGGCCAGTCAGAATTTTTTACTATCAGTTCTCCGAACTACTCAAAATTTCTGCTACCGGTTCTCCAGAACTGGTCAGAACCTGCTGAAACCCACCTCTGTCTGGGATGGTATAAGGCAGGGGTGTCAAACTCAAGGCCCATGGGCCGGATCCGGCCTGCAGGGGGCTTAAATTTGGTCTATGGGGCCGGCCTGGAAATATCAAAGGATCGGCCCATGGTGCCTCTGCCAGCCAAAACAGGCTGTGGAGGGGGCATGTGTGGCCTGTTTTTGGCTGGCAGAGTGCTGCTGGAGGCTGGGGAGGCCGAAAACGGGCCGCTTGGGGACTTCATGCAGGCGGTTTTTGGCTGGCAGAGTGCTGGAGGCCAAAAATGAAGTGCAGGGGGGGGCATTTTTGGCCAGCAGAGTGCTGCAGGAGGCGTCCATCTCGTCTCCCCCCCGCTCCTCCCCCCCTCCCCGGCCGGCCGGCAGAGAACTACAGTGCTGATCCGGCCCTTGAAGAAACCCAGTTTGATACCCCTGGTATAAGGACTCCTCCCTTGAGTAAAAGATTGGACTAGAATGGGGGACTCCAGCCTTGGCAACTTTTAAGATTTGTGGACTTCAACTCCCAGAGTTCTATGCACAGTTGTTAAGCGAAGCTGGCTGAGGAATTCTGGGAGTTGAAGTCCACAAGTCTTAAAGTTGCCAAGGTTGGAGACCCCTGGACTAGAAGACTTCTGAGGTTCCTTCTAGCCCGATGAGTCTATGATTCTATAAATTCCTTTTCCTCTTCCTTCAACTGGGCCCTTTGCTCTTGTCCCGTCTATCACCTCCATTCCACTGCTGAACCCTGCCCTGCAGCCTGGAAATGCAGCACAAGCTTCAACCAACATTAAACTCATCTAACCTGGTTTCCCCAACAGACGGCCGCGGTTGCCAGCGCTGCATAGTAGGGGAAGGTTTGACCACAATTGATTCCTGCCAGCGTTAGTCCACCAAGCATTGTGCAACTGAAGCCTGCCAGCCAGTATTTTGTCTTTTCCCCAAAGAGCAGCGCTGTAGATTTCACACCGATAGCAAGATCGTCTCTTTTATCCTAAAACAAAAAGTTGGAAAGTTGTTAATTAAAAAAAAAAAACACCAACCACAAAGGCAGTTTAGTTTGAGGCGCACAGCAGCCAAAAAAACCATCCCACTCCCTCCTTGCAGCCGTGAAGAACGTGGGAATAATAATTTAAAAAGGCAATATATTTTGAATTAGACAGTGGAATGATTTGCAGAAGATTAATTGTGGGTGTTTTAGATGCGGAAAATGTTTTGTTTTTCAAATGTTTGGGATGAAACAGCCTATTTTGTGCATCTTGGAAGTACCCCAAGTTCAGGAGGGCTTTATTTCTAGTCTCACACCTTCCCCTACCAATAAAGGAGAATATCTGTAGCTCAGGGTTGAAATGAGGAACTCGCTTGTTTTCTTGCAGACATTTCATTACCAAACTAGGTAACATTATCAGTGCTACACCTAGACCAGGGGTCCTCAAACTTTTTAAACAGGGGGCCAATTCATGGTCCCTCAAGACTGTTGGGGGGTCTGGACCGGTTGAGTGGCCATGGCTAGGTGGTCATGTGACTGGATTGTCAAGGCTAAGTGGTCATGTGACTAGGTGGGTGTGGCCAATTTAGCGGTCCATTAAACAATACACACAAATTAAACTTTACTTTGTTATGCTCCTGGGGGTGGAAAGCAGGTTAGTGAAGGGATGTGGCTGCCTTGGAGTGTGTGTGAGGGACTTCTGTTTGTGTGTGTGTCTGTGTGGTGTGTGTGTCTCTCCCTCCCTCCCTCCAGCCCCCCCCCCCTCTCTGGAGGCTGGGGAACTCCTTGGCCTCCAGAACCACTCTGCTGCCCCGAAACGGGCCCATTTTTGGCCTCCTTAGTCTCCAGAAGGTGGATGGGGGCCGGTGGATAGGTGGGACAATGTGGGCAGGATAGCCTTGTGGTCCCGAGCGGGCCGGATTAATGGCTTCAGCAGGCCACAGTTTGAGGACCCCTGACCTAGATTAATGATGTTATCTAGTTTGGGTAATGAAATGCAAGAAAGCAACCCAATTCAGAGAGCACCAAGGAACTTTCACACGTGCTCTTGCAAGGTCATAACACCCCCGCAATATCAAAATGGGGTGGTGGTGGTGGTGTATTTTTGCATTCAGTACAAACAAAATATTTAGTGCCCTTTTAGGTTTAAAGGTGAGAAGAAAGTAAAATCAAAAGGTGATTCCTATTAGCCTTGAATACCAAGGTGCTGAGCACCTAAATTATTAAATGTGTTTATATTAAATAGTTCAGTTTATATTTATAGTTGTTTGCTTAGGAAACATTATTATACAAGAAGTCTTGCTTTCCAAATTTTTGTTCTTACTTTCTGTACCCCAAGGATGGGAAAATTTGGTATTTATGACCTCAGGAGACAACTCAGCTATCCAGCAGACAATGCTATGAATCTTTCGTAGTATAAGCAATGTTATGCAAAACACAGGAAAAAAAACCCCCAAGAAATTTGGCTTGTGTTTCTGCCTGTGCTTTTCATCTCGTTTTTTTGTTAAATATTATTTCTGGTAAAATGTTGGTCTTTAAGGGCGTTAATGCATCTTTTATTACTGTACATCGTCGTGAAATAAAATTATCACATAATATTGTATATTTATATACTATAAACCAGTGTTTCTCAAATTTTATTTATTTATTTACCTATTTATTTATTTATTTAATTTTTATACCGCCCTTCTCCTGAAGGACTCAGGACGGTGAACAGTCAGAATAACATACATATAATGAGAAATAAAAATAATTTAAAATAATTAAACCGATTTGGCTCATCAATTAAGATCCTCAGCGTAGAATTTAGATAAACTGAGAATTTATGCCAGTCCGGCTTGGTGAAATAGAAAGATCTTCAAGGCACGACGGAAAGTACGGAGATCTGGGATCATTCGTATCCCTGGGAGTATCCTGTTCCATAGGGCAGGTGCCCCCACAGAGAAGGCTCTCCTCCTGGGAACCACCAGCCGACATTGCTTTACAACTTTAAGATGGGTGGACTCTTAACTCCCAGAATTTCCCAACCAGCATGTTGAAGTCCACATATCTTAAAGCTGCCAAGATGCAGGAATTGACACCACTGGTGCACGATCCTGAGGTGTGCAAAAGTCCTCTTGGCTACAGCTGCTGCCTGCTCTTCTAGCAGAAGCCATGAGTCCAAAAGAACCCCCAGATCACACACCAGGTCCAATCTGGGGCAATGCCACCCCATTCACAATCAACAGTGGGGAAAACCTTGTCATTGGAAGGTCCAAATGCCCAATGCCACTCAGATTGCTTGGGTTAGGTTGAAGCTCAACTGTACCCTATCCAGATCTTTGCAGCCTCCAGGCACTGGGCCAGGACATGTACAACATCAGACAGATGGTCCAGAGTGGAGATATAAAGCTGGTATCATCAGCATATTGATGATACCTCGCCCCAAATCACTGGATCACTCACCCAGCGGCTTCATGTAGATGTTAAACAGGACAGGGGAGAGTTCTGTCTCCTGGGTATCCCATAAAGTAGGGGCCATACGTTAGATCTCTCCCCCACATCATCAGGAATCAACCCCAATGTCCAGGTGGAGTCCTTGACTACCAACATAGTTCCTGGCATCAATGACAACCGAAAACAAATAAAAGCAGCTGCAAACATGCATTGTTTGCCATTTCAAATTGCCTGTGTTTCCAGTTCAACGGGAACAAGATTTCCATAGCAACCTCATTTAACCACACTCTCTCATTTCAGTATCTTTTATAATGAACACGTGGGAAAAGAGTCACCTGATGAGCATAAATAGTATCATAAAGCAAAGTCCAACAGACGCTGGAAAAATACAGGGGTAAGCAAACAGACCAATTGCAAGAACCGTGGACCGCAGCCCAACCAAGTAAGGCTCCCCAATTGAAGACCAAACCTAAAAGAAATAAGGAAGAGCAAGTCATAATCATCGTTGGCTAAACACACACACACACATACACACACACTGAGAAGTGGCAATACTTCTGAGTATTATATTTTGAGCACAGGTAGTCCTCGACTTACGGCCACAAATGAGCTCAGTATTTATGTTGTTCAGAGAGACATTTGTTAAGCGAGTTTTCCCCATTTTGACCTTTCTTGCCAGAGTTGTTAACTGAATCACTGCAGTCGTTAATAGCAACAGCACTTAAGACTTATATACCGCTTCATAGTGCTTTTACAGCCCTGTCTAAGCGGTTGACAGAGTCAGCCTATGGCCCCCAACAATCTCGGTCCTCATTTGACCCACCTCGGAAGGAGGGAAGGCTGAGTCAACCTTGAGCCTGGTGAGATTCGAACTGACAAACTGCAGGCAGCCGGCAGTCAGCAGAAGTAGCCTGCAGTACTGCATTCTAACCACTGTGCTACTGTGGCTCTATAGCAGGGGTCTCCAACCTTGGTAACTCTGGAGGATCAACTCCCAGAATGCCCCAGCCAGCAGACTTAAAGTTGCCAAGGTTGGAGACCCCTGCTCTATAGGATTCGATACTCTCTCCATTCCTGTTTAACATCTACACGAAGCCATTGGGCGAGATCATCTGTTTCCATGAGGTGACTTAGTATCAATGTGTTGATGATACTCAATTATGTATCTCTGCCTTGTGACATGGTGACATTTGTATAGGATGTTGGTGGATTCTCCCATGGTCTTATTTATATTTGTTTAGACTTCCTATTTTATGGTACACTGTCCAGAGTCATGTTTGTAAGACGGGCGCCTATATAAATCTGATAAATCTGAACTACTAATGGTCAAGGGAACTTAGCGGTAGATAAGAGTCAACGGAATTCAAGGTGGACTGGACTTAGATCTCTTGTGGGCACGAAGAAACTCATGACTGATGACATGTTTGACCCCTCCCTCGGCCTCAGCCTGGTCATCTCCTACACACTAGGTTTAGTATAATATGGAATTAGCTGATGATGTCTGTGATTACTTCAGGAATTCCCATCTTCTATATTTCAAGTCTAAAGAAGGTTTGAGGGACCTCAGGAAGAAACCATACTTAATACATTTCCTAAAGAGCCATAACATCAAATCTTAAAAATGAACACTCCTCACAAACAGCGCTCAACTCCAGCGATATAGGGACATGTTCATGTCATTTTCTTTGGCAACAATATGGAAGAGTGTCTTCTCAATCCTTCTTCTGGGATTTTTGAAAAACTAACATAGATGAGGTAAAATACGCATTCTCCGCCGACGCTAAGATGCTGGTGACGATTTTTTAGTCTTTTCATTTCCTAACTACCTATCTTAATGCAAAGCAGACATACAGAAGTGGATTTCAAACGCAGGTAGTTTTTGACTTGTGACTGGTCGCTTAGCGACCGTTTGAAGGTACAACGGACCTCTCCAGGGCTACTTATAACCCAGATTCAAAATTCCAACAGCCACACACACCCCATGCTCACATGAATGCATTTTGGGTGTTCAGCAAACATTTCCTGCGGCAATGTGACCCCAATTTATGATGTTTTTTTGTCAGAAGCCAATGTTTGCTTCCATTTCTGGCAAACAATGCCCATCAAGGACAATAGTTTCGCTTAACAAATATGGTGATTCACTTAATGACCACTGAAAAAAAAAAAGGTCCCAAAATTGGGTCTGCTCACATGGTAGTCCACTTAATGACTGGCATGACTTATGACTGTAATTCCAGGCTCAATTACGGTGGTAAATTGAGGGCTATGTGTACATAAATAAGATTAGGCTATTGTTTATTCAATATTTTTAGAGAGAGCCAAGTAGCAGTTTTTTCCATTTTTCAAGCCCTCCTAGGTCTATAAATGATTAATGAGGCATTACGAATATACATTAGGCTGCATTTTTATGGAAGGGTGCATTATTTTCTTTCGTCGTATTTGAGGAAAATGAGTCAGTCCAACTTAATGAGGAAGTAATTTCCAATTTATGAAGTACTGAGCCACCCATCGCTAAGCCTGACTCATAACAGAAGGCAAATTGTTTTCATTCCATTTCTCTTGATCAGCGACTCGATGAGAAGAAACAAAGAAGGGTAGCAGAGCTTTATGGCCAAAACAGTCTTATGAAGACAGTCAGCCAATGTCCGTTCTTCCATCCACTACTACAAAGAGATTGGGAGGCTTGCTTTCCAAAATCAAATGTGATTAACTGTTTATGAAGATGCAGCACGGAGCAGTTTGGAAGCAGCTGCATAAATTCTGTGAGTCCACAGTTGCCCCAACTATTCAAAGAGACATGTCTGATTTATTAGGGGACTGGAGGCTAAAACATATGAAGAACGGTTACTGGAATTGGGTATGTCTAGTCTGATGAAAAGAAGGACTAGGGGAGACATGATAGCAGTGTTCTGATATCTCAGGGGCTGCCACAAAGAAGAGGGAGTCAACCTATTCTCCAAAGCACCTGAAGGCAGGACAAGAAGCAATGGATGGAAATTAATCAAGGAGAGAGGCAACTTAGAACTAAGGAGAAATTTCCTGGCAGTTAGAACAATCAACCAGTGGAACAACTTGCCTCCAGAAGTTGTGAATGCTCCAACACTGGAAGTTTTTAAGATGTTGGATAACCATTTGTCTGAAGTTTCCTGCCTAAGCAGAGGGTTGGACTAGAAGACCTCCAAGGTCCCTTCCAACTCTGTTATTCTATTCTATTCTATTCTATTCTATTCTATTCTATTCTATTCTATTCTATTCTATTTCATATGCTCTCTACAGAACATGTCCTGTGAATGCAAGGCACAGCCTCCTGTTTTTATTTATTTGCTTGTTTATTAGATTTTTATCCCACCTTTATTCTTTTTTATAAATAAGTCAAGGCAGCGAACATACACATTACTTATTTCTCCTCCTATCTTCACCAAAACAACAACCCTGTCAGGTGGGTTGTACAGAGGGAGAGAGAAAGAGAGAGAGAGAGAAAGAAAGAGATTAATGCAAAACCACCCAACTGGCTTTCATGCCTAAGGCAGGACTAGAACTCAGAATCTCCTGGTGATAGGCCAAAAGTCACCCAGTCAGCTTTCATGCCTAAATTGAACTAGAACTCACGGTGTCCTGGTTTTTAGCCTGGTGCCTTAACCATTGGACCAGGGGTATCAAACTCAATTTCATTGAGGGTCGCATCAGGGTTGTGTTTAACCTTGGGGGCCGGGTGGGCGTGGCCAGCTCAATGTCACTCATGTTGGGGGCGCCTGTGGTGGCCTGAATGCTCTGCCAGTGAAAACGGAGCTTGGGAGGGCTCTGCACAGCCCTCCCGAGCTCTGTTTTCACTGGTCGAAGCACCACAGGCTGTTCCTTCGCTGCTTCCAGGGCGGCCCCATGAGCCAGATCTAAGTGTCAGGTTTCGATGTCGTCTTAAATAAATCGCATTATTTAAGACAACGTCGGAACCTGACAGAGTGCCAGTACTGACCTGCTAACCCTCAAACCCTTCCCTTTCCGTCCCTCAATTCTCAACGTCTCATTGGCTATCTTCCAAGTCACTCTCACTGGAATGTCCCCCTCCCATCCCATCTCCTAGGTGACATTATCTGCCGGTTAAGTAAATGAGTGAAAAGTCAGACTGCTTCTTCTCTCTCTCTTTTTTCTTCATGTCAGCACTGGGACGAATGAAACTTGGGGTGCTGACATCTGGCCCGCGGGCCTTGTGTTTGACACCCCTGCATTAGACCAAACTGCCTTCTTATACTATAACATAAAAATGTTTTGGAGGTAGCCAATAGCCTGAGAATAAAACATTTTAACTCCCACGGGGGATGAGGAAAGAATGACAAATTGCTTCTCATGTTAATTCAATTAATTAATTCAAGTCGGTATAAGCTGCCCATTCATATGAAATGGAAGTTGCTGAACTTACCTAAATACAACTGTGGCCAGTAAGTTATTCTCTTCATTAGTGGATAAGTCACCACGAGAAATAAAGACGACGCGCCTAAAATAATGCTGTGAGAAAATTGGAAGCGTTAAATGACAAATCACTGTTTTCTTCAAGTAGCCTCTAGAAAGGTAGGAGAAAAGGACGTATTTTGCAATAAATATGGAAGCAGGGAACGTATTAAGTCTACTTTGCAGACATCTCTTTGGGCAGGACAACCAACATTCATTCATTCATGAGGACCATGATGTAGCTAGCTTTGGCCCACCCTGGAATTCCTTAACTATCCCATAAAATGATAAATGAATTTTCGTGTATGGAACTCATGTTTTCAAACACGTTAAACTGGGACAGCACATAATTAAGAAGGCCCCTATTGTCACCAATGGCCCATGCAATCAACTCTTTACAATGAACTTACCTGTAATAATTTAAACACAGCAGGACACCCAAAGCCAAGCTAAGCTGTGTACCGAGAAAAACAAAGGCTTGAAAATGTGTGAGCTCTCCAGCTGCCAGTGGCCGATTTGCAGTCCTCACCACCTAAAATACAAACAATTATTTCGGAGGGCTGCATTCCATCACTGACCGCACATATATACCAGTTACAGGATCCATTCATTCTGTAGCCCATGCGTACAGTATATACTCCCTATAAGCCCATCCGCAGAAAAGTCACAGGTAAGTTCAAATGTTTAACTAAAATACTGTGAAAAATGTGCCACCTGCAGATAAGCTGACCTTTGAAAATTTGTAGGCTTTCATCTTCAGAACTGACTTATAAATATACATTTTTTTCATGGTATTTTGGTTTAAAATTCAAGGGTTGGTTTATCTGCGGTTGTGTTTGTATACTAGCATATATGGATATATGGATTTAAATACATTTTAAAAGCATTATTGTATACACTTGCAGACAAGCCAAACACAATGTCAGAGTTCCAATTAACACCCCCGACAAAAGAAAACTCCGAGGCTTGAGTTTCCTCAAAGTTCCATTTTATTAGAGATGTTATATTGGCACATCTGGGAAAACCCGAATCTGACAGCTTCCAGGGTTTCCCCACCCAAAGGAAAGTCCAGGTCCCTGCCCAGTACCCACACGTCCATCACATGGTCCAATCAAAGCACTGTCCCAACTGGAGATGCCTCCCAGCCACACCCCTCCAGGTGCAGGGCGAGATGTCCTTGACTCTCTGAGAAAGGAATGTTATTATGATTATAAATCACCCTGGCTCTATACAATCCCCCCTCCCAGATTTCCACAGTAGTAAATACAGCAGGCCTGAAGATCAGGAAATAAGCTATTTAAATATTCTAAACTAGGATATTTAAAACCATGGTTACCGAGTAATCCTACAGTGATGCGATTTGTGTATAATAGGAAACATCCTTACACATCAGATCATCCAAAGCACACAAACAACGTTATGGAGTTGTCTTGTGAATAAAGGGTTAAAGTAAGTTTTTGCAAAACAACATAAAATACCGGTATTATATGGAACAAGCTTCTGTTTTCATGTTCACCTTTTTTCACTCTATGCAGCTTTGAGGAATCATTCCAATATATTTTGTTGTTTCAGAAAAGTTGCAACTTGCGTGATGTCCAAATCCAGAGAGAACTATAAATCATGGTTTCTGAACCTGGCTTGTTTTCACCAGTCAGAGTTATGATGAGCCAATAGGGTAGAAAGAATGCTTTTGTCTTTACAATATGACTTTCTAACATTGCTTAAATTTCAAATACGCTTTCAGATGTCTTCAGAAGAAACTATATAAGCTTTATTTAACTATGGTTTATTGAATAAACCACAGCAAACCACAGTTAAATAAGCTGATGTAGTTTCTCCTAAAGACAATAACTATCAGAAGTGAAATAAACAAATTATCTATTGAGTCAGGATGATTATAGGTGTCCAGAAATACACAGACAACATGAATTCATTCTAATTGCTTGGAAACTCAGAGTGCATCAACACTTATGACTGTGAATTTCCACCCAGGACTATTATCTTTTCCAAGAACAGGAGGCTGGAAATTTGGTCTGGCATGGGCATTTTAGAACAGACCTGTTGCTTCACTCTAGATCCGTGATGGCGAACTTATGGCACACGTGCCACAGGTGGCATGCTTAGCCATATCAGTGGGCACGTGAGCTCAGCTCATGCGCGCTGGCCAGATGATTTTCGGGCCTTCTGGGACCACCAGAAGTAGGGAAACAGGCTGTTTCCTGCCTCCGGAGGGCCTAGGGGGGTGGTGGGGAAGGCCCGTTTCTCTCTCTCGCCACTTTAGGAGTCTCTGGAGGCTGGGGACAGCAAAAATGTCACTTCCTGTCCAACCGGAAGTTGGGAAACGGGCCATTTCTGGTCACCAGAGGACCTCCAGGGGGATGGGGAAGGCCGTTTCCGCCCTCCCCAGACTCATAGAGAGGCTCTGGAGCCAGGTGTGAGAGAAAAATGGGCCGACCAGGCCATCATGTGTCAAGAGCGGGGGGAGGGGGCCAGGCGCGCATGCGCGGGGCACATAGAATTACGGTGTGGGCACATGCGCGTGCGACCCCCCCTCCTGGCACGCGATAGCAAAAAGCTTAGCCATCACTGCTCTAGATATTTAAAGGTTGGGAGAAAGTGGTAACATAAGAGACTTAAGCTAGCTTTTGCATGATTTTTTTTTAGCTACCATATTTTTCAGAGTATAAGAAGCACCTTTTTCCCCAAAAGAGGGTGAAAATCTGGGCGCGTCTTATATTCACCCAGCTTCTCAAACAGAGGTTTCAGAGGCTGAAAAAAGCATCAGAAACAAAGCTTCAGAAAAGAAGCCCTCAAAAAGAGCTTCAGAGGCTTTTTTTCTGAAGCTCTGTTTCGGAGGCTTTCAGAGGCAGGAAAGAAAGTTTTTTCTGAAACAGCGTTTCAGAAGTTTTGGAGGCGGAAAAAAAAGCAGGAAAAAAAAAGCAAGGCACAGAGCTCACAACCAAGGAACCTGTTGCTAAAATTCACCTCTGGGAACATCTGATTGGGGGTATTCTGGGAAGCCGATCCACCTGCCAATCAGCTTTTTTCTTATTTTCCTCCCCAAAAACTAAGGTGCATCTTATACTCCGGTGTGTCTTCTACTATGAAAAATACGGTATATCACAGATTTCATCATTCAAAGTGAACCTTTAAGGACAAGGATCCAGGGCTGAAATAAATCAATATAAACACTGTTGGAGAGAAATTAAATTCTGGGCATTTCCTGTTCAGCAAGTTTAAAAAAATAAAGCTGTAGCTGGCATTGGAAGGTTATTCAAGGAAACTATAGAAAGCCTCTGATGTGACTATAGTTTAATTTATTTGCATCTCGCCTTTATTATTTATATTACAAATAACACAAGGTGGCGAACAGAACCAACATACCTTCTTCCTCCTGTTTTCCCCACAACCACCACCCTGTGAGGAAGGTTGGATTGAGTTAAAGTGAGTGGCCCAAAGCCATTCAGCTGGCTTTCATGAATAAGGTGGGGCTAGAACTCACAGTCTCCTGGTGATTGGGCCAAAGTCATTCGGTCAGCTTTCATACTTAAGGCAGGGATGCAGTGGCTCAGTGGCTAAGATGCTGAGTTGTCGATCGAAAGGTCGGCAGTTCAGCGGTTCGAATCCCTAGTGCCACCTAACCGGGTGAGCTCCCGTTACTTGTCCCAGCTTCTGCCAACCTAGCAGTTCAAAAGCATGTAAAAATGCAAGTAGAAAAATAGGGACCACCTTTGGTGGGAAGGGAACAGCACTCAGTGCGCTTTTGGTGTTGAGTCATGCCGGCCACATGACCACGGAGACGACTTCGGACAGCGATGGCTCTTTGCTTTGAAAAGGAGATGAGCACCGCCCCCTAGAGTCAGGAACGACTAGCACGTATGTGCGGGGGAACCTTTACCTTTACCTTAGAACTCAGTGTCTCCTCATGATTGGCTCAAAGTCACCTAGCTGGCTTCCATGCCTAAGGCGGGACTTGAACCCAGACCCTCCCACTTTGTAACCTGATGCCTTAGCAACTAGACTTTATCTCTCTGAGAATTTCTAGAGAGGGAAAGAGGGAGAGAGAAAGGACAGGAACTTATAATGACCATTTATTTAATTAGCAAATAGGACGAGCTCTGAATCCTTTCTACCTTTTTGTCATAGTCCACGTCCCACATGTCATTTATAATGCAGCCAGCTCCACGCATCAGAACTGAGCCAGCACCAAAAAGTAACAGGAGGTCCCAAGATGGCCAACAACCTGGTTCAGCTGCCAAGGATATACTCCAGGTACAAGGAAGATACAGCAGCCAAGTCCCTAAAAATAAGAAGTCAGACAAGGAACAGAAAAAGAGAGGTGTAGAATGTATACCAATGCATGCAAAAATTATCAGCTCCTTAGTTTAAGTCTTAAGTTTGTTTGATTGATTAATTAAGCTAGTTTGACAGTTTCCCCCCCCCGAATGCCATCACTCTGCTTAGCAACTAATTCCCACAACACTGTCAAATAATTTACTAAGACTGTGTTACTATTATTCTTCTCTTCCTTACTAGTATCTTTCTCTTCCTACTTATTACTATAACCATGTTGCTTGTATCTTCCAATTTATATTGTTTTTATTTGTTTCTTAGTACGATTTGATAGCTTATTCGTAACTTTGACTATCACTAGGTGTTGTATCTTTTTATTCTGGAGGAAGGTATTTTATTCTCCTTATGTACACTGACAGCATATACACCGAAGGCAAATTCCTTGTGTGTCCAATCACACTTGGCCAATAGAGAATTCAATTCCATTCCATTCCATTCCATTCCATTCCTATTCCTATTCCTATTCCTATTCCTATTCCTATTCCTATTCCTATTCCTATTCCTATTCCTATTCCTATTCCTATTCCTATTCC
>WNWU01000007.1:38553812-38595330 GCA_012654045.1 Ptyas mucosa | reverse complement strand
AATAATAATAATAATAATAATAATAATAATAATAATAATAATAATAATTCATGATCACACGGGCCTTACCTGTAAATGTGATGTTTTTATACCTGTTCTTTACTTGTTCCCGGAAGATGAGTTTCTGCTCGAAAAGCCATTGAGATTGCAGTTGCGCTATGAAGTCCAAGGGTGCAGTTCTGAATGCACAGATGTCCACCGTTGCTAGAGCAGGAGACAGAGAAACAGGAAGATCTCATCATCGGGTGTTGAATTGGAGATGACGCCAGTTTAAGGGACATGGAGAGAACTTCACCAGTTGGGCAAGTGACTCTCGATTAAGGTAAACCTGTAGTTTACTAGAAATAATGAGCTACATCTCCCAGCATTCCTCGATGTTAGGTCTCTGAGGCTGATAAGGGTATGAGTTCCATCATACTTGGAAAGCCATAGCTTCCTTCTTCAAATATTAGTGGATTGTTAAAAAGAAATAGTCAATATTTAAAATAGGGCCATCTCTCTTAAGATGATGGAGACTGGAAATACACTGGTTTCTAGCCAAAACAGAAAAAAGTAAAATAAAGTTATATGACAAGCTGGTCAGGGGTAAAATGCACTTTCCTACTGGCTTGCTAATGTGCGTGCACACACGCGCCGTCATCAGAGCATGCGCAGAGGGTCAAAACCGGGACATGATGACGTTCCAGTTTGGGGGGAAGCCTTCTGTACATGCGCAGAGGGTCAAAACCGGGACGTGACGATGTCCCAGTTTGGGGGCGGGGGGGGGTGGAGCCTCCCACCGCCAGCGCTACCGGATTACCAGACCACCTTCCGCCACCGCTACCGGCTTGTGCGAACCGGATAGAGCCAGCTGCATTTCACCACTGAAGCTGGTTGCTAAGCAACCAAAATGTGATCACGTGACCAATGAGAAATGGCTGACTGGGTCATAAGTACCTTTGGAGGGTCCATTATAATTTTGAACAGCCACTTAAGTGACCAGTCATAAGTGACTACCGTATCTATATCAGGAGTTCTTGAGTGTTGCAATTTAAAAAAAAAAAAAGGCCGAAAGGAAAAGGATCCACGTTTTGAAATCTCTTGTGCCTTCCAATCTGAGTTTTAATGCCTCAAATGATGAAGCCCCCTCCTGTTATAAAATTATATGTAATGCTGTTTCTTTGTTCATAATTTTTTGTAAGTAATTGGTCTGACCCTAATTAAAACAGGAATAGATACTACAGGTAAACTTTTGTTATAAATTTCCCCTTCTATAGTTATATATGCATTTGCCTTACCTTTCAAAATCTCCCGAACCTTGAAATTTATTCCACCTTTAAAAAGAATAGCTATTTCCCCCTGATTTAGTAGATCCTGGTGGAATAAAATTGTTTATCAAACACATCTATCATTGCATTGTGTATGTTTCCTGTCAACTATCAGATGACAACAAAGTTTTTTTCTAACTCTCTGCTACAATTCAGATTTTTGCAAGCCAGATATGGCAGCCCTATTTTCTACCTGTGCTTCCATTCTTCCAGAGCCAATTAACGTACTGCTCTGGATTCTGGAGGCAAATAACTTAAATCGTCTTTTTCTGATATATTTTATTCACGAGATATACATCATATAAGATAGAGTATAATCAGCCTGGGAAGATGCAATACTGAGGTAGCCTTTTGGCTTACAATTATAATTGAGCCTGGAATTCTGGCTGTAAGTCATGTCGTTAAGCAAATCACCATACGACAGCTGCCAATTTTATGGCCTTTTTTGTGACAGCTGATAAGTAAAAGCTGTGGTCATTAAGCGAATCCATTGTTCGCTATGGGGCATTTTTGCTGGAAGCTAGAATTAAACACTGGTTTCCAGCAAAAAACAGTGGTAAATTGTGATCGTGTGATGACGAGACAATACAAATGGCAGTAAATGGGGACTGGGTGTTGAGCACCCAAAATGTGATCGGATGACCAGGGAGCCAGCCATCTGAACTTCGAATCTGGGTCATAAATAGCTCTGGGGAGGTCCGTCATAACTTTGAACTTTCACTAAGAGACCAGTCCTAAATCAAGGGCTAATTGTATGTTAAGAGTGCCTGTCTATTCACATGTCTAATCAATGACTTTTATTGTTGCTTTCCAATGCATTACATGTAGAGTGGAGTGGAGTAGAATGAATTAGGATAGGATAGGATAGGATAGAGATAGGGGTAGAATAGAGTAGAGTAGAGTAGAGTAGAGTAGAGTAGAGTAGAGTAGAGTAGAATAGAATAGAATAGAATAGAATAGAACAGAACAGAACAGAACAGAACAGAACAGAACAGAACAGAACAGAACAGCTTTATTGGCCAAGTATTATTGGACACATAAGAAATTTGTTTCCAGTGCATAAGCTTGTATGTATGTAGCATTTGTGCCCCTCAATAAATACTTTTCACTTTGCCTGAAGTACTTAATGCTTTGTACTGTGGGATGCGTGCAAAAAACGCCACTTTGCAAAAATTAAATGTTTTCTCTCCCAATTCAGGAACTAGGTTCCCCCTATTCTTCTAGCAATGCAAACACAACTATTTTTAAACGAACAAACTATAAAAACTGCTGAGCAGGTTCTACCCTGTGGTTACAGCTCACAACAGAGGACCGAAAATGATTGTCAACACATAGCATCCGTGGCATACAAATTCAAAAGAGAAAGATCCTGAGAGAAAGCTAACTAGCTATCAACTAAGAAGCTACTATTGTCCTATCTTGAAGAGCAGAAGAGGCCACAGGGAGAAGTGACAAATGAGACTTTTGTCCCCTGTTGTGTTATCCTTAGAGACACTTTTAATAAGGAATTTCCTTCCTCCCAGTAAACGTAATCGAAACTGAACAAATTCTTAACAAGAACAATAATAGAAAACAGATGTTTCTGGAGGTCTGTAGGCCATAGAGAGTACAGGCTGAATCCAAATATGTTTTTCAAAAAGAAACTGGATTTTCTTGGTGTTTTTTTTCCTTGAAGTCGTTTCACTTCTCATCCAAGAAGCTTCTTCAGTTCAGACTGAATGGTGGGGAATGGAAGGATTTATATTCTTTGCAGTCATCTGGTCCACAGAACTCTTGAATGGTCAGTTGTTCACTCTCTTAGAGTCCTTGAGGCCACTTGGGGGTTTTCTGTAACTGTCTGAGTCACTTGAATCTCCCACCATTCAGTCAGAACCGAAGAAACTTCTTGGAGGAGAAGCGAAAGGTCTTCAAGGAAAAAACAAACCAAGAAAGTCAAGTTGTCTTTTGAAAAAGCACCTTTGGGACAATCATGACTTGGGTGGCTGAGAATCTTCCTAGACTCAGCACAGGCTAAAGTTTCATATGGCCCATGGATGACACTGCGTTGCCAGTATGTGATTTAACAGCCCATTGTTAAAATTGTTTTTGGTCTTCAGAGTTGGTGTAGGTTTGGATAACATGAAGCAATACTTAGAGAACATGTTGCCATTAATAAGCTGAATAGCATCCTACCTTGTTTTCTAAGGAAATCCTGAAAAATCTTCTCCTCAGGTGTTGGCTCCTGTTGAGGATCGAAGATCAGGAAGTCACCTTTGGTCCCACCAAACCTCAGGAAGGCAGGAGACAAACCTCTTGCTAATGTACGGAGTTTTGTAGAGCTGGGGAAATGAATGCCAAAGATGTAAGGCTGTGTTTTTCCACCCAAACATCATATCTTGCGTACACTTTGATAGGTTTTGACTTAGCACATTGTGCAAAAACCTGTGTTTTGGCTTATAAATTATGATTTATGCATTGGTATATCGGGGGACCATTGTGTTCTGACCTAGGTTTCACGAAAGCACGAAGCAAACTCCTTGTCCTGACAAAACCCCCCCTTTTTTTAAGCTAATGTGAATGCCTCTCATTCACATCCAGCAAAGTCCCAGCAAACAGTTTTTCCAGGGTGAATTTATAAGCACAGACCTTATCAGATTTGGAGAGCTGCCAGGCCGGTATCTTCCAAACACAATGCTGTACAAGAAAATATTTGGCAAGGAGTCTCTGAGAGTCACGAACAGATCTTCACACGAATGAAATGAACTACCCATATTTTTTGGAGTATAAGACACACCTTTTTCCCCCCTAAAAGGGGGTGAAAATTTAGGTGCATCTTATACACCGAATGTAGCCCTGCCCCCCACACTTTGGCCTCTGCCTCCCAGCAGTTACCTCCTTGCAGCAAACAGCTAGAAGAAACAGCTCCTTTCAGCTTCAGCACAGCCTAATTAGCACAAGTTGATTGGATCAGCCTCCCAACTCTCAGCTGTTTTGCATGGGCCTCTGCTGCTTGCTGCAAGGAGGTAAATTGCTGGAGATTTTTTCCCCCCTTGTGTTAATCAAGCTATGTTGAAAACGAAAATGAAAGTAAAGCAGGCTGTTTGCTGTAATGAGGCAAAATATGGGAGGGGCCATTCAGTGTCCCCTTGTGCCTTTACTCCTGAGTCGGCCCTTGTTCCTTAACTGTTGCCTTCTCCTGGCAGCTCTGCGCATGCACGCACCGGGAACAGGCTCCAGCTGTTCTTCAGCCCACTTATCTCCGACTCCGAAGGTAGCTGATAACTGTAAGATGGCCCTGGCCCCATCTCTGCCTCTGACGCAGAGCCCTCATCAGAGCCTTCCCCAGACTCCAGGACTGGCCCATGTTCCTCCCCAACCTCCTCACTCTCCGAGTCTGCCACCAGTTCTGCTGGCCGCTGGTGGGCCACATCATGATGTCAGGTATGATCTATTCAATAAACAATAAGCAATTCACAGTTTATCATGCTGTGCAAACCTAAACAGTGGGTTTAATTCACTGTAATTAATTTAGTTCAGGGATAGGCAACATATGTACGGGCTTCCAAGGAACTGGAAAATCCGACTCCTAAATTTTGTCTGCAAACTTTTTAATACGGCAATGCCTATGAATTTTTTTCAGCAATGAAACAATTTAGTATAGTAAGTATAGTATAGTATAGTAAGTAAGTGGCCTAAGTAATTATAAAATATTAAAATCATTGTTTATCCAAAAGTAGGGATATGGGATTTTTTAAAAAAAAACTCCATCAGAGTTTCTTCTAAAAACCTCCGTGTTATCTTTAGAATTCTTTATTGGTCAAATATGATTGGACACATAAGGAATTTGTCTCTGGTGCATAAGCTCTCAGTGTACATACAAGCAATAAGCGATCATAGTCATCATAAAAAATTATCACAAATCATAAGATACAACACTTAGTGATAGTCATAGGATACTAAATAAGCAATCAATCTAAATTATACTAGGATACTAAGTAAACAATATAAATTGTAAGATACAAGCAACAAAGTTATAGTCAAAAAACGATAATAGGAAAGATGAGAAGAATAATAGAATACAGCTTTACTAGATAGTTTGACAGTGTTGTGGGGATTAGTTGTTTAGCAGAATGATGGCATTTGGGAAAAAACTGTCCTTGTGCCTAGTTATTCTGCTGTGCAATGCTTTTGTTCTAGTTCCAGGGATCCTGAGACCTAAATATTTTTTTAAACGCTTACCTCTCCCAGAAGTAATTGAATTCATTGTAAATTAAACATATCCCAAATTTTATTTTATTCTCCAACTTGCAAAAAGCTGGAGTAACTGACGGCAGCTTCCAGCTACTTGTGTAATCTTTCAGGCACGCAACACTTCAAACTCTTAAATCAAGATTTTTTTAAAAACTCAGGGACGCCAGCAATTTGCAAATCACATGATCACGACGGATTTACCTGCCAAGTCAAGGAAGCAGACCAGATTCTTAAGAGCTGACACAGTGCAGTCATCCTGAAGCAGCAAAGTATATACACTACTTTTAAGAAGCAGCGTCAGGTCGCCCTAATGATAGAGTGGCAGGAAAAGCTTGTCTTTAATTGAAGGATAGCTAGAGTAGAGACTTCCTGTATTTACAGGTTCATCTGAATGAGGATTTAACAATTCAGCCTGCTCTGTAATACAGGTAGCACTCCACTTAGGACCAAAACAGAGTTCAAAATTTCTGTGGCTAAGCAAGATGGTCGCAAGCCACTGTTTTCAATGCCGTTGTAACTTTGGTCACTAAATGAATGGTTGTAAGCAAGAGCCTTGGATAGTACAGTGGTCTAAAGCACCCTGTTATTAACATCAGCTGCCTGCAATTATTGCAGGTTCGAATCTCACGAAGGCTCAAGATTGACTCAGCCTTCCATCCTTTCTAAGGTAGGTAAATTGAGGACCCAGTTTGTGGGGGCAATAAGCTGACTTTGTATAAATATACAAAAGTATGAAGGCTATTGCTTAACGCATTGTAAGCCGCCCTGAGTCTCCGGAGAAGGGCGGCATATAAATCAAATTAAAAAAAAAAAAGACAGTAGTTGAGCTTTGCTCCGTTTTACGGCCTTTCTGGCCAGAGTTGTTAAGTGAATTGCTGTAATTGTTAAGTTAGTGACACCGTTGTTAGGTGAATCTGGCTTCCCCATTGACTTTGCTTGTCAGAAGGTCTCAAAAGGCAGTGATTTCCAACCTTTCTGGCTTGGCAGACCGGCAGAGGGGTGGGCGTTAGAGGCGGGAGGAGGGAAGGGGATGTTTTCGTGCATGCGCCCTTTCACAAATGCAGCTTCGCACGTGCTCTCCCACCCATGCTGCGGTTCCCGGTTCCTAACAGGCTGCAGCCTGGTGCTAGGCTGAGGCCCGGGGGATCTTGGCATAAGGTGATCACATGATCCTGGGATCCTGCAACCATCCTGAATACATGCCAGTTGCCAAGCGTCCAAATTTTGACTGCGTGATCATGGGGATGCTGAAAAGGTCATGTGAAAAAAAGGTCGCAAGCCACTGTTTTCAATGCCGTTGTAACTTTGGTCACTAAATGAATGGTTGTAAGTCAAGGGCTACCTGGGTGAGCTCCCGTTACTTGTCCCAGCTTCTGCCAACCTAGCAGTTCGAAAGCACGTAAAAATGCAAGTAGAAAAATAGGGGCCACCTTAAGGGTTTAAGGTAGCCCTTAAGTCAAGGGTTCCCTGTGTTTTCATCCCCACTGACTGCTCTTCATGAATTAAGGCTGGACGATTTCTCTTTCACAGAAGATTAGGGTTAGGTTCCTTCATTTGAAGTGCTATACAAAAATACAACCCTCTTATCTGAAAACCTCCCCTGTTTTGAAGGAGGTGTCTAATTCATCTCTGGTTGCAAGACAAAGAATGCACCGTAAGAAATCCAGGGATTGAAGTTTGCCCATCCACACAGTTAGAAAAGGCAACAGACTAAGCAGAACCATCGTTTACGAAGACACAATTTCTCTCCTGGTTCCTGAAAAGAATTACATTTCTATTTAAATTATTGAATTGTATAGGCATGGACAGACCTTTCTCAAGATGAGCACATGGCAAATCCTATGCACATCTTTAGTTTTGAAGCTGTCTATTTTAAATGAGGGGACGCGGTGGCTCAGGGGCTAAGACGCTGAGCTTGTCGATCGAAACAGACCAGACAGAAAAATATTATGATCTCTGAGGAACATCAACATCTAATCATCTGGTAGTCTTTATAAATATAGAGGACATGTATACTTACATGTATACATGGGACATGGTGGTTCAGTGGCTAAGATGCTGTGCTTGTCGATCGAAAGGTCGGCAGTTCAGCGGTTCAAATCCCTAGTGCCGCGTAACGGGGGGAGCTCCCGTTATTTGTCCCAGCTTCTGCCACCCTAGCAGTTCGAAAGCACGTAATAAATGCAAGTAGAAAAATAGGGACCACCTTTGGTGGGAAGGTAACAGCATTCCGTGCGCCTTTGGTGTTGAGTCATGCCGGCCACATGACCACAGAGACGTCTTCGGACAGAGCTGGCTCTTCGGCTTTGAAATGGAGATGAGCACCGCCCCCTAGAGTCGGGAACGACTAGCACATATGTGTGAGGGGAACCTTTTTTATCTTTACCTTTATTTTAAATGATGCACTTCCTTTTTCTTACCTGGGAAGTGCCACCCTGCAGCGATGAACCAAGGTCAAAGAATGCCATTCAGCTTGTGCAGAGTGTTAGCCTTCCCTTGACAGGATATGACTGGAAGTAGATGAAACTAGGTTGCAGATCTCTGATAGTTTTAATGTAAGGAAAAAAGAAGGAAGCTATTATGAAAGAACGCCAGTGACTTCTAACTACCAGATAGAAATCCTATTTATATTGAAATCAAGGATCACATTTGGGGGGCTTCCTTCTCCCACTTTTGGGGTCTTTTGGCATGGAAACCTCTTTTTGGTAGGATGGTTAGTTTCACTTTCCTACTTAAAGTACAGATAGCCCTCGTTGTTGTTGTTGTTAGTTGCAAAGTCATGTCCGATCCATTGCGACCCCATGGACAACGCTCCTCCAGGCCTTCCTGTCCTCTACCATCCTCTGGAGTCCATTTAAGCTCACACCGACTGCTTCAGTGACTCCACCTCGTTCTCTGTCGTCCCCTTCTTCTTTCGCCCTCAATCTTTCCCAGCATTAGGCTCTTCTCCAGTGAGTCCTTCCTTCTCATTAGGTGGTCAAAGAATTTGAGTTTCATCTTCAGGATCTGGCCTTCTAAAGAGCAGTCAGGGTTGATCTCCTCTAGGACTGACCGGTTTGATTGCCTTGCAGTCCAAGGGACTCGCAAGAGTCTTCTCCAGCATCATCGTTCAAAGACCTCAACTCTTTTGATGCTCAGCCTTTCTTATGGTCCAACTTTCACAGCCATACATTGCAACTGGGAAAACCAGTGCTTTGATTATGTGCACTTTTGTTGGCAGGGTGATGTCTCTGCTTTTTAGTATGCTATCTAGATTTGCCATAGCTTTCCTCCCCAGGAGCAAGCATCTTTTAATTTCTTGGCTGCAGTCCCCATCTATGGTGACCTTGGAGCCCAGGAAAATAAAATCTGTCACTACCTCCATTTCTTCCCCATCTATTTGCCAGGAATTGAGAGGGCCAGATGCCATGATCTTAGTTTTCTTAATGTTGAGTTTTCAGTGAACTTTTGCACTCTCCTCTTTCACCTGCATCAAGAGGCTCTTTAGTTCCCCTTCACTTCCTGCCATTAGAGTGGTATCATCTGCATATCTGAGGTTGTTGATATTTCTCCCAGCAATCTTAATTCCAACTTTCGATGCCCTTGTCCTACAACAATTAATTTCGTGATGGTTCAAAGTTAAAATAGCAGTGAAGGTATGACCAATTTTCACAGTTATGACCGTTGCACAATCCCATGGTCACATGATCAAAATTCTGACACTTGGTAAGTGACTCATATTTATGACAATTCCAGTGTCCAGGGTCATGTGGTCACCTTTTGCGACCTTCTGACAAGCAAAGTCAATAAGGAAACCAGAATAATTAGATTCGCAGAGGCTCTAAATCAAAATTTCTTCAAACACAGTTTGTGACCTAGCCTGGTTCTCAGAGCACACAATGGTTTCTAGTCATAAATCAGATCAAAAATACTGTATTTTTTGGACGCACCGGAGTATAAGACACATCTTAGTTTTTGGGGAGGAAAATAAGAAAAAAGCTGATTGGCAGGTGGATTGGCCTCCTGGAATACCCCCAATCAGCTCTTCCCAGAGGTGAATTTTAGCAACAGGTTCCTTGGTTGTGAGCTCTGTGCCTTGCTTTTTTTTTGCTTTTTTTCCTGCCTCTGAAAGCCTCCGAAACAGAGCTTCAGAAAAAAAGCCTCTGAAGCTCTGTTTGGGGGCTTCTTTTCTAAAGCTCTGTTTGGGTTTTTTTTTTCTGAAGCTTCGTTTCTGATGCTTTTTTCAGCCTCTGAAACCTCCGTTTGAGAAGCTGGGCAGGGCTACATTCGGAGTAAAAGATGCACCCAGATTTTCACCCTCTTTTTTGAGGGAAAACGGTGCGTCTTATACTCCGAAAAATACGGCAAACTGCATCCTGCATCTTAGCAGGATGTCTCAGTTGAAAAGGAATACTCAATTAAAAATCAAGTTATTTCCTTATTAGAGCAATAAACCCTCAGATATTTGATAAGAAGTTTGAAACAATAAGTTTGTTTGCTGATCTACTTTTCCTTTGTTCTTGAACTTCGAAGTTCAATGTCACTAAGCAAAGTAATATCAACATGGATTATAAATATATATACACAAATGCATGGCTTCAGAGAATCCCATCTTAATTAATGTAATGGGCTTTACATTCAGGTAAACTTGGAAAATGCTCATAAATTCCATTTGAAGCAAAATGTGGCTGCAAAATATTGCAAAGTACAAGCCATGCAGGATGCTTGTAGGAAAATATGTATTACTGTAAACTCCCTGTTTATATAAATAAAAATCAGTAACTATTCTAAGAGGGCAGACAGACCGGTGAGCAAAGCATGTTCAAAGGACATTCAGCACATTAAGCTACCCCCACAGTACATGATGTACTTTTTAAACATCTTTAATTTATCTGCTTTCAACTTTTAAAATCCCTGATGATGATCCAGCTTGTTTTTATAACCTGCAATTACAGGTCGCCTTCAAATTAGAATAATTCATTTAACAACCATTCAAAGCTACAACCGCAACTGAAAAAAAGTTACTTGCAACAGTCTTCACACTTATGGACCATCGCAGCATCCCCAGGTCATGTGATCAAAATTAAGGGGCCTGGCCACCTGCGACCAACAAAGTCAATGGAGGCAGCCTGATTCACTTAATGACTGCATTTCACTTAACAGCGTCAGTGATTCGCTTAGCAACCGTGCCAAAAAAGGCCATAAATCAGGCATGATGTAAATCGGATACTCTTTAACGACAGAAATTCTGGTTCTAACTGTGGTTGTTACGTCTAGAATTATCTGTAGTGTGACATAATCATATAGATGCTAATTTTTTTTTAGAAATGATGGATTTGACCCGCACATCTTCCCAGCCTCAGATATTTTAACTGTTTGGCACACTGAGCCTCTTTGCTCCGTCCATATGGCCAAATAAAAATGGTATCTTTTGAGTAGGATCTTTGTCAATTTTGTACATTCATTCAGATAAGCCCGTAGGCTAGTTAGGAACTAGTTAGCAAATGTCCATAAATTCACCACTGTAGTTCCTTTCTCTCAGCTAGAACTATCCATGACTTCTGAAATATGCCTACATTTCAAAATGGAAATGTATTTAAAGAACTCTATGCCAGATTATGGTGATTTGCTGGAAGACCAGTGAGTTTCTTCTCACACTGCTCCCAGGGAGTTTCCCTAATTCATACATAGTGCATTCCTAAATTTATATTTATTTATTTAGTAGTTCGATTTATATATGCCGCCCTTCTCCGGAGACTCAGGGCGGCTTACAATGCGTTAAGCAATAGCCTTCATACTTTTGTATATACCTGCTTAGTAGGGCTTTTTGGGCCCCCCTGAGCGGTGTTCTTTTTTATACAAAGCCAGCTTATTGCCCCAACAAACCGGATCCTAGGTTTGGTTCAACCTGTTGTCCAAATAATAGTTATTGTGAATGAATAGGCATGTCAGGCTAAGACCAAAAACAACACAGAACAATCCAGCCAGTATTTAATTCCTTATCTGCTTACACACAACAGACAGAATCTTGCCAAAGTAAACCTTTACTACTCTCAGCCTAACGGATATATCCAGAGAGATTCTAGGGAGTGGCTATCCTAGCTCTCATCCTCTTATCCAGCTCCAGGCTCTGTTGTCTCTTGGCTCACCTGCTCCTTGAAATGTGCTCCCTCCTTCCTGGGACATTGCTACTTCCCTATACTCCATCACACAGCCTTTTCTCCATGGCCATCATCTCCACATCGTTTTTCTATTTGAAAGACTGCCAAAAGAAAGCTAGCATGGTGCAAAGCTTAAGGTGTTAAAATGTCACTGAGGGAAAATCCAACATCAACCACAGATGTTCTCTGTCCCTCTTGCTTAGTCCAAGCTACCTAACATCCCCAGACTTAGGCTTAGAATAAATTTATTCTCACTTTAAATGTACTTACATTAACTTACATTAAGATGAAATTTCATTGCATACATCTCTCAAAGAGTCACCACATCCAATATACACTACATAAACATGACAAAAAAAATTATGCATATGCCCGTATATACACATATATTATGACACAGAGAAACAACACAGTCTAGTTCGGATGTATACAAGTCTAATTTGGATGTATACATGTACATGGCTAGAAAAATGAATCTTGCAAGTTTACCAGGCATAGGGAACAAAGCTGTTACAGAATCTGATAGTCCTGCTAGAAATACTTCAAAACCTCCTCCCAGAGGGGAGCAACAGAAACAGATCGTAAAGTGGGTGTGTGGGGTCTCTAACAATGCTTTGAGCTCTAAACACATAGTGCTTATCAGCAGTATCCTGAATGACAGGAAGCGAGCTTGCTATAATCTTCTCGGCTGTCCTTACCACTCTCTGTATGGACTTTCTATCAGAGGCACTGCTGCCACCAAACCAAAGTGAGGCAGTGACCCTAATACCCATCCATAGCCATTTGCACTATTCAGGTGATCCTGAGGGCACAGATAAACCTTCAAGTGGCTTCAAGAAAGAGGTGCTAACAGCCAGATGATTGCAAGGAATATAAATCCTTCCATTGCCCCACCATCCAGTCAGAGCTGAAGAAGCTTCTTGGGTGAGAAGCAAAATGTCTTCAAAGAAAAACCACAAAGTCCAGTCGCTTCTTGGAAAAAGCACCTTTGGAGCAATCATGACCTGGATGACTAAGAATCTCCATAGATATCAACCTACCTAACAGGGATGCTGTTTATAGAGAAAAATGGGAAGGACTAAAGTATGTTCTCCATCCAAGGCTCCCGAGATAGAAACCTAACAATATTTTGGGAGAATCTTCTAAGAATGTAAAGGACGGGTCAGTCCAGTCTTTATCAGTCTTGGCAACTTGAAGATGTATAAACTTCAACTCCTAGAATTCCCCAGCCAGCATAGGAGTCCACACAACTTTAAGCTGTCAGGTTGGAGAAACTGTGGTCTAATCCAATTCTGCTCTAAATTTTATTTATTTAATTTTATTTATTTGTCAAATACATATAAGACAACAGATATAAGTATAAACATGATTATGAATACAGGGTAAGGATACGAATAAATGGGGACAGTAGGACAGGGATGGTAGGCACGTTTTTGCACTTATGCACGCCCCTAACAGACCTCTTAGGAATGGGGTGAGGTCACTAATAGACAGTCTAATAATTATGATGATGATGATGATAATAGTAATAATAATAATAATTTTATTGTCATTGTACGTGTATACACAGTATACCCATACAACGAAATTCACTTAACACCCAAAGACCAGGTCCAACACACATAACAATCTCCAAACACCCACCCACCCACAATTCCCCTGCCCCTAAACCACCCAAACATCCACACAACAGACCAAATAATGCTGTCCAACAGCTCACTGATGGTGGCCCTTTAGTTCATTGTTGAGTGCAATTATAGCTCTGGGATAAAAACTATTCAGAAAACGTGTGGTCCGAGTTTTAATTGTTCTGTATCTTCTGCCAGAAGGCAACAGTCCAAACAGATTTTGGATAAGCAGGATGGGGAAGAGTCTCTGAGAATGTTATGCAACTAAGGCAGTGGTTCCCAATGTGGGGCCAACGCCCCACAGGGCGACAATCTGATTTTTAATGGGGGCCATTGGAACTTTGTTTAAACCAGGTTAATGGCCTTTTAGGCTTCCTCCGCGTGAGTAGGAGTTCACTTTTTGAATAGTAAGAATTATATGTCACAGGGGGAGGGGGGAATCAGGATTTTAGAGATGTTTAGGTGGGGCATGGCCAAAAAAAAGTTGGGAACCACTGGTCTAAGGTTAAAGGTTTTGGGAGTTTGGAGAAGAAACCACAGAGTCAGGTAGTGCATTCCAGGCATTGACCACTCTTTTGCTGAAGTCATATTTTCTGCAATCGAGTTTGGAACGGTTTACCTTGAGTTTGTATTTATCTATTGTATTTGTAATATTTGTATTGTATCTATTGTGTGCTCGTGTATTGTTGCGGTTGAAGCTGAAGTAGTCAATGACAGGTAGGACGTTGTAGCAGATAATTTTGTGTACTACGCTTAGGTCATACCGATAAATCTAACAAGCCACGTCAAAAGTAAACAAGAGCCTTAAAGTTGATATTCCAAGTGGACAAATGGAAGAACTATCCTTTTTCTCCCTATTATGCATAGGAGAATGATTGGGTAACTTTATCACCTAAACCAAATCAGGCACTCAGCAAGTTCTACATTCAGATTCATTCTGGGCTTGACCACTTCAGGTGCCAATAGAAATAAATGAATAAACAGAATGTTCCACCCCAAAGAAGCTTTACATAATTGCAGATGTTAGCGCGACAACTGTGACGTAGGCAGGGAAAAGGGCTTTGTCCTAATGATACCTTATATTCTTCACTCAATTTTTATTTATTTATTTTGCATTTAATGTTGCAGGTGTTTTTCGCAGAACAGAAACCACAGGATAAATTTGCACAGAGACACATTGCTCAGGGATAAAGGCAAGGCTAGCCCTGGGACGTCAAAAAATAAAATTAGGGTTATAAAGTGGTGTACTGGTTTGATTCCCACCCAGCTTTTCTGTTCTCGCAAGGCTTTTTCAAAACCTTAATGGGGATGTTGCAATTCTCTTGCAAAGAAAAGGCTGGAATGCAGTTTATCATACCTGGAAAAAATAAGATATTCCAGCACTCTCTCTCTTGAAATACACTCTTTTCGGTCTGCAAGGATTGCGCTGTAGAGCAGGGGTGTCAAATTTGATTTCATTGAGGGCCGCATCAGAGTTGTGTTTGACCTCAGGGGGCCAGGTGGGTATGGCCAGGGTGGGCGTGGCCAGTTTGACATCACTCGTGTTGGGGGCACCTGTGGTGGCCTGAGGGCTCTGCCAGAGGAAATGGGCTCCCGAGCTCCGTTTTTGGCTGGGACAGCCTCCTGCAAACCTCTGCCAGCAAAAAAAGCTCGGGAGGGTCACATTTTTGCTGGCACTGCAGGTCGGTCCTTTACTGTTTCCAGGGCAGTCCCGCAAGCTAGTTCTAAGCATCCCGTGGGTCGAATCTGGCCCCTGGGCCTTGAGTTTGACACCCCTGTTGTAGAGGAAGGATAATCGAACCAAAATTGTCAGATATTGCCTATGTATGATGCACCAGGGACCAGAAGGGGTTAAGTCTTTACAGACATCACATGTGACTGTATCAGCCAATGAACTCCCTTACTGGACTCTTAAAACTTGCACCATGCAACTGTGCCCAGAGATAAACTGATCTCTGGATATGTAGGTCCAGGGATGAAATGCTCCAGGTTTGGACCAGATCACCTGATCCAGTAGCAATGGCGGTGGGTGGTTCGGAAAATCGGTAGCAAAAATCCCTGCCCACCCCCATGCCCAGCTGAACGACACGATCATCAGAGGCTTTTAAAAAAAAAAATTAAAGCATTTTTTTACAACCTCTTCGGTAGAAAAAATGCTTTTAAAAGTAAAAAAAAAAAGCCTCTGATGATTGCGCAGCTCAGCTGGGATCGTCAGAGGCTTTTAAATGAAAAAAAAAAAGCCTCTGACGATCAGGCAACTCAGCTGGGATCGTCAGAGGCTTTTAAAAGCATTTTTTAAAACAACCTCTTCGGCCAAAGAGGTTGTAGAAAAAATGGTTTTAAAAGTTAAAAAAAAAAAAGTTGGCCACACCCACTCAGTCACATTACCCCACCACCAAGCCATGCCCACAGAACCGATAGTAACAAATTTTACATTTCACCACTGTGCAGGTCTATGGAGAAGAATTGAATACATTTCTCGCTAGATTCATTTAAGAGTGATGCCAGGGAGTCTTTAAGAACTGTGGGCAGAGTTGGGTACAGCAGGATTCCCCAGCGTCTATCTCATCAGCCAAAACACCAGGAAGGAACTATAGGAAATGGCAAAGCAAGTTCTTTAACCAGGCAGATAATTAAGAGGGCAATTGTCCTAGGACGATAATTATAAAGGATGTTGTTAATTCATTCCTCCTACGCCAGTGCAGCAAAATGGACACCTGAATAAGAAGCACAGGTTGTCCTTGACTTATAACCAGTGGTGGGTTTCAAAAATTGTTACTACCAGTTCTGTGGGTGTGGTTTGGTGGGCATGGCTTGGTGAACATGGCAGGGGAAGGATACTGTAAAATCTCCATTCCCACCCCATTCCAGGGGAAGGGTACTGTAAAATCTCCATTCCCTCCTCAATCCAGTGAAAGGTTACTGCAAAATCCCCATTTCCTCCTGATCAGCTGGGACTCAGGAGGCAGAGAATAGATGGGGGAGCAGCCAGTCAGAGGTGGTATTTACCGGTTCTTCGAACTACTCAAAATTTCCGCTATTGGTTTTCCAGAATTGGTCAGAACCTGCTGAAACCACCTCTGCTTATAACCATTCATTAAAATGGTCATTCAAACCATTCGTTAAAGTGATCATTCAGTTACAATGGGACTGAAAAAAGTGAGTTGGGACCATTTTTCACACTTACAACCAATGCAACGTCCCCATGGTCACATGATCAAAATTCAGATGCATGGCAAATTGGTATTTATGATGATGGACGTTTCCCAGGTCATGTGATCCCCTTTTGTGACCTTTGGACAAACAAAATCAACAGGGAAGCCAGATTCACTTTACAGCCATTTTACTAACTTAGCAACTGCCGTGATTCACTTAACGACTGTGCCAAGAAAGGTCGTAAAATGGGGGCAGAACTCACTTAACAGCCGTCTCACTTAGCCACAGAAATTTTGGGCTCAAATTGTAGCCGTAAGTCAAGGACTACCTGTATTTTTACCAGATCTTCAAACAGGAAATATTTTGCATTCAGGCGATATACTCACCTCGACTTACCTTACCCATGATTTATGGAATTCACTCTATTTCCTGGGTTTGCACAACACCCAGAAGCTCAGACAATGACACACTTTAGGTTAGTGCAACCTTCCCCCAAGCTACAAAGTAACCACAATGCTTATATAGGACTAAGGGCAGGTTCTTTGAACCGAAAGGATAGGGGAAAAAAATGAAAACTGAAGATCAAACAGTAACAGAGTTGGAAGGGACCTTGGAGGTCATCTAATCCAACCCCCTCCTCACGCGGGAGACCTGTATTAGGGATTCGAACCACCAAACTGCCGGCCTTTCTGATCGACAAGTTCAGGAAGAACATTAAAGTTTGGTTTTTTTATCCGTTATTGCTGCCCTCCACCCAAGGAATTTAAGTGACACGGATGGCCATCTCATGTTTTTACCACACCAGAGGAAAGTAGCACGGCTGACGTAGCCCGTGGAGTGAGAAATATTTTAAACAAGCTCTGCTTTACTCTCAATGTGTTCACATAAGGTCCCAAAACTAACCCTCCTGCACCCAGCAATACACTTGTTCATAATTTCCCATTGTCACCAGTCCTGCTCTCCTATTTAACAAAGGACAAAGATGATTAGGGGACTGAAACAGTGGTGGGTTGCCCCCAGTTCGGACCGGTTCCATAGAACTGGTAGTAAAACCGGTGGGAGGCTCCACCCACCAACCCTGACGTCATCAGGATGCATCTGCGCATGCGCGCAGCCCCGTTGCAAACCGGTAGTAAAGGTTAAGTAGAACCTACTCCTGGACTGAAGACTAAAACATGTAAAACAGGGCAGAGGTGAAATCCAGCAGGTTCTGGAGAACCGGTAGCGGAAAATTTGAGCAGTTCAGAGAACCGGCAAATACCACCTCCGGCTGGCCCCAGAGTGGGGTGGGAATGGAGATTTTGAAATATCCTTCCCCTGGAGTGGGGTGAGAATGGAGATTTTGCAGTATCCTTTCCCTGGAGTGGGGTGGGAATGGAGATTTTGCAGTATCCTTCCCCTGGAGTGGGGTGGGAATGGAGATTTTGCAGTATCCTTCTACTGCCATGCCCACCAAGACACACCCACAGAACCAGTAGCCAAAAAATTTGGATTTCACCACTGAAGCAGGGGCCTCCAACCTTGGCCACTTTAAGCTTGGAGGACTTCAATTCCCAGAATTCCCCAGCCAGCTTTGCTGCCTGGGGAATTCTGGGAGTTAAAGTCCACCAGGCTTAAAGTTGCTAAGGTTGGAGACCCCTGTATAAAGACCAGTTGCTGGAATTGGGAATGTCTAGTTTAATGAAAACTAGTGGAGTAGGAGTGACAAGATAGCAGTCTTCCGATATCTCAGGGGCTGCCCCAAAGAAGAGGGAGTCAAGCTATTCTCCGAAGCCCCTGAAGGCAGGACAAGAAGCAATGGATGGAAACTAAGCACCAACCTAGAACTTAAGGAGAAATTTCCTGGCAGTTTGGAAAAAAATTAATCCATGGAACCAATTGCCTCCAAGAATGTAGTGAGATCTTCAGCACTGGAAGTTTTTTTAAAGAAAAGATTGGACAACCCTTGACAGTTGCAGTGTCCCGAGGTCACGTGACTCCCCTTTGGCGACTTTCTGACCAGCGTAGTCAATGAGGAAGCCCGATTCACTTAACAACCGTGCTACAAATGTAACACCTGCACTGATTCGCTTAACAACCGTGGCAAGAAAGGTCGTAAAATGAGGATCACTTCACAACGGTCCCACTTAGCAGCAGAAATGTTCAGCTCGATTGTGGTCGTAAGTCAAGGACTACCTGCAGAGTTAAATCTGGCTTCACAGCCAGCGGTGGGTTTCACATTTTGTTACTACCGGTTCTCTGTGCGCGGGCGCCCGGTTCGCACACACGCCTGCCTTCGGTGCATGCGCCCAGCCTAACTGCTCATGCGGGCGCCTTCCTTGCATCCACTCAGCCTCCAAAATGCTGTCTAAATAGGACAGCATAGAGCTAGGGCAGGTGGGCAGGCTGACTTGCAATTTCCACTACCGGTTCGTGTGAACCGGCTGAATTCCACCTCTCTTCACAGCCCTCTTGTCTGAAACGGTGTAAGGTTTTCTGCCTGAGCAGGGGGGGGTTGGACTAGAAGACCTCTAAGGTCCCTTCCTTCCAACTCCGTCTTTCTGTTATTCGGTTATGTTATTCCGGCTCCAGTAGTTGAAACACAAAAACTCCTTAGGGCTTTTCCCGAGCATTTAAAACAAAAAAAAACACCAGGCGCTTAGGGCTCCGACGCCGCAGGCAGCCATGCGTCAGGTGCTGTTTTTCCAAAGCGCCCGAGGCTGAGCGAGAGAAGGCTGGTGAGGGAAGAGGGGTCCCCGCGCGTCCCCCCGCCCTACCCCGCTTACCTACCCGAGGAAGGTGATGTACTTGGGGTCGGTGATGAGGTTGGAGTCGAGGGTGACGGAGAGGAAAAACGGGCTGACTTTCCGCGCCGGCTGGAGGCTCAGCTGGAAGCTCAGCGCTGCCGCCCCGTCTTCTTCCCTTCGGCCGGGCTCCGTTGGCCACGACCCCGCCGCGTCCCGCACCGGCCAGCCGCAAAGGTGCAACAGCGGGAGCAGCAGGAAGAGCAGCGGCGGCGGCGGCGGCATGTTGAGAGGCGGAGAGAGAGAGAGAGAGAGAGAGAGAGAGAGAGAGAAAACGCTCCGTTTGGCGCCGGCTCGGCTCTTTCTCTGCTCGGCTGCCGGAGAAGGGCGAGCGCGCGGTTTTTCCCCCACACACAACCCAGCCGCTGAGGAGCTCGGCTTCCCCCGCGAGTGAAGGACGCCCGTCGTCCAGCGCTCCCGGCCGGCTCAGGAGAGGCGAGGCGGAAGAAGACGCCAGCCCACGCCCAGCTGCGGCTCTCACGCCCTGCTTGAGGTGTGCTCTCCTCATCCCTTCTTCCTCGGCTACTATTAACCCTGGTTTAAACAAGCTACCAACCCTGGTTAAAACAAGCTACTAACCCTGGTTAAAGCAAGCTACCAACCATGGTTAAAGCAAGCTACTAGCCGTGATTAAAACAAGCTACCAACCCTGGTTAAAACAAGCTACTAACCCTGGTTAAAGCAAGCTACCAACCATGGTTAAAGCAAGCTACTAGCTGTGATTAAAACAAGCTACTAACCCTGGTTAAAACAAGCTACTAACCCTGGTTAAAACAAGCTACCAACCTTGGTTAAAGCAAGCTACTAGCTGTGGTTAAAACAAGCCACTAGCCGTGGTTAAAACAACCTACCAACCATGGTTAAAGCAAGCTACCAACCCTGGTTAAAACAAGCTACTAACCCTGATTAAAACAAGCTATCAACCATGGTTAAAGCAAGCTACTAGCTGTGATTAAAACAAGCTACTAGCTGTGGTTAAAACAAGCTACCAACCATGGTTAAAGCAAGCTACTAGCTGTGGTTAAAACAAGCCACTAACCCTGGTTAAAACAAGCCACTAGCTGTGGTTAAAACAAGCCACTAGCTGTGGTTAAAACAAGCCACTAACCCTGGTTAAAACAAGCTACCAGCTGTGGTTAAAACAAGCCACTAACTGTGGTTAAAACAAGCTACTAACCATGGTCAAAACAAGTTACTATCCATGGTTAAAGCAAGCCACCATTTCGCCAAAAACTGTCCTGGGAGAGGCTTTGAACAACAACAACAACAAAAGTCTCACTAAAGCAAAAGTGGCTTCAGGGACGCCACAGATGGCGCCTTTTTTTTGGTAGCTGTAGTGTGGGAAGTCACCCTTCTTCCAGAAGAATGAAATATTTTGAGGAATATTTTAAAAGGCACAGATTTTGCCCAAAGGGAGAAATGAAGAAACATGTTTTTTTAGAGGCAGAAAGCAACCCCCCCCCCACATTCCTTAATAACCCACAGCATCTTTCGGCACTTAAGAGAGAAAGAGCTTATTGAAAGAAGACAAGTATCTAGATAGCTCTATTCATAAGCAAATAGTCACACTCAAGATCCAACACAGGAAAAAGCCATTAGGCCACAATAGGAATTACCCAACACCCTTTCAGAACACAAGGCCCTTCGTTGCATCACCCTTAGAAATCTCAACCAAACTTAGCTCAGGTAAACACCTTTTTGTTGTCGTCGTTAGTTGCAAAGTCGTGTCCGACCCATTGCGACCTCACGGACAACGTTCCTCCAGGCCTTCCTGTCCTCTACCATTCTCTGGAGTCCATTTAAGCTCACGCCGACTGCTTCAGTGACTCCCTCCAGCCACTTTGTTCTCTGCCAACTGTAACCCGTACATGACCCCATGGGAATCTGACAACCGACAATAGAATACATGTTCTTGCACAGGAACAGGAAGCTCAAGTACAAAGCCCAGAGAAGGTATAAAACCCACCCACTTTCAACTCCACGTGGTCAGCTGCCCAGGATCACATGTGGTTCTGCTTCATCAATAAACCATCTTTCCGATCAGCCTCCATGTTTCTAGTGTCTTTCTCCCAGCTTGGAAGTGAACCAGGAGGCTATTTCTTCCAACAATAGGATTGCAGTTTGCCCTTGCCTCTTTCTGTGAGGTCCGGCAGGTTCCCTCTCATCAGATGCCCCCGGCTTCCTCCGGCCTTCCCTCATGATTTTCTCCCTCCAACAAAGTGCAGGTAGTCCTCGATTTATCACACTTCGTTGGAAGGAAAATCCACCTGGTTGAGTTTTCCAAGCTGGGAAAAAGACACCGGAAAAGACATGGAGGCTGATAATTTGTGTCTGTCCAATGGGGTAATGATACCCCATGATGTTATTGTGGCTTCTCCTTGCCACCTGTGTGAATTAATTGCAACAGCCGTTTTCTTTGGCTGTTAACTGAAAGGGGAATTAACTGGGAGAAACAATACATTTTGAGAAAGCAGAAAAAAGGATGTGGAATGCATTAGTGGGCAAGTTTTCAGGAATAGAAAATTATATTTTTCTAAACATTATGTTTTAACCTGGCAACCTATACAGATAGTCCTTGACGTACAGCAGTTCATTTACTGACCATTCAAAGTTTCAACGGCACTGAAAAAGGTGACCTATGACCATTTTTCACAGTTATGTCCTTTGCAGCATCTCTATGATCATGTGATCAAAATCCAGAGGCTTGGCAATTGGTTCATATTTATGACCATTGCAATATCCCGGGGTCATCTGATCCCCTTTTACAACCTTCTGACAAGCAAAGCCAATGGGGAAACCAGATTCACTTAACAACCAGGTTACTAACTGATCAATGGCAGCAATTCACTTAACAACGGAGGCAAGAAAGGTCGTAAAACGGGGCAAAACTCACTTAACAAATGTCTCACTTAACAACATTAATTTTGGGGGCTCAGTTGTGGTCATAAGTCAAGGGCTACCTCTACTTTTCAGCCAGCACTGATGAAAACAATTGAGACCAATTTCAAACTGCTTTGGAGAAACTATGGAATAAGGATAGTCTCGTTGTTGGAGGGACCTTAGAAGTTAAATAGATATTAGATAGGTCTTCTTTTCCAGTGTCTTCTTGGTATGTTGGGACTTTGTGATTGGCCTGCCTACCATAACAATCAGTTATGTATGTCCATAAATGTATTATAAACATTCCAAATAAGTACAGTTGCCCAAAACTGTTTGAAGATGCCTGAACTAGGGGTGAGCATACAATGTGAATCGCCTGATCTACTCTCTACAATCTGTAGCCTTCCTAATCTTCTCTAATCAGGAAAATCCGGTGGTCTCTGATTCAGCGCAGCCGCCCCCAATTTAACATCTTTCAAATATATTGGGAGTCCACCTTGCAGAATTCCCAGGATTTAACTATTTTAGCTGGAAATTGCCGGAGATGCAGTTCCAACACATTTAGGGAACAAGAAATGATAGCTTTATGCATCTTTATCGGGAATTAAATTCTACCTAATTTTTAAGCCGCGTGATACGATTGGAGCCCCATTCAACTTTCAATTCACAAAGTAGCTTGGGAAGAAAACAAATGTGTTCCTTACTGGCTTTAGATATTGTAACAAACCTGTTTCTCAACCATTTCCGTATCTGTGGACTAACAACTCCCACAATTCTTTAGATTGAAGAGCTATTGATAAGAATTGTGAGTTGCTTTACATATCTGTGTAGGAAGTTAGCATCCACACCTTTCCTAGAGGAATGAAATATTTTGGGAAATATTAAAAAGGCAGAATATTATGTTTTCCTGGATGAGAAATGGAGAAGCATGTTTTAAAGATGAAGCAGCTCCCATCTTCCTGCCCCGCACCCTTTGTCAATGGGCCAGAGGCAGAAACTCAATCTTTGTCAATGGACCTCATCTGCAAGACAATGGGAGCCATCTAGCAACAGAAACTCACCACATGGCACCTGGGAAGATTACATCAGCCAGCAAGGCTAAGACTCCCACCCCCTGGGAGTCTGACCACCAATCAGGATACTCTTTTGGGGCCCCAGGAAGTTCAAAGCCGGAGAGGGCATAAAACCCGGGGACTCACTCTTGGCCCTTTTCTGTTCGGGAACTCAAACCATGTGATCCTGTCCACCATTAAACCATCTTTCCAAGCATTCTCCATGTTTCCAGTATCTTTTTCCCCACTTGGAACTGAACCCAGAAAGATAATTCTTCTAACATCTGGAAGTTGTCAAGTTGGGAAAAACTGTGCAAAGTCACGTGTTTCATTATATTTTGGCTTAGCACGGCATGAAAGTCATTGTGGTTTGTTCTACAAACCACTGTTAAGCAGTTCCTTTGAAGGGTGGATGAACCCAGCCGTTGTAATGGAGCCCAATTTGTGCTACTCAACACCTAGAGTTTTTGTTATAGGACAAACGCATACCTGTTTTATTTAAAGATTGCATTTGGCTAAACTAAAATGTGATATGTGATGCTGCTGGGTTGTACCAATGGAGAAAATGGTTTGATAAAGTGATGACTGTGGTGTAAATATTGCTGGAGGAAGCTACTCTGATGGTTTTACTCAGTCTTGTGTGGCAGAACTGTGACACTACCTACACTAGAGAACAGCCCAGTCACAAACTTCTACAACAGGTTTTTCAAGTATTGACTAATTGCAGAGGTGTAATCCTAATGACCACCCAAAACAGAACTGTGAAATCTAATGGCCTTTAAATATAACTTTTATTTTTTCAAGTGGGGGAATTTTGTTGCTTTTACAATGTCCACGCCAGAGGTGGCATTAAGTCATAAGTCATAAGTTTATTTTGTCAAGCATATATAACAGGTAAAACATAATTTGAATACATGAAAAGAGTAAGTAGAAAGGAATATTAGAACAGGGATGGTAGGCACGCTGGTGCACTTATGCACGCCCCTTACAGACCTCTTAGCAATGGGGTGAGGTCAACAATAGACAGTTTAAGGTTAAAGTTTTGGGGGTTTGGGGAAGAAACCACAGAGTCAGGTAGTGCATTCCAGGCATTGACCACTGTTACTGAAGTTATATTTTCTGCGAGTTTGGAGCGGTTTACTTTGAGTTTGTATCTATTATTTGCTGGTGTATTGTGGTTGAAGTTGAAGTAGTTATTGACAGGAAGGACATTGTGGCAGATAATTTTATGTACTATGCTTAGGTCAGACTGAGGTCAGCGTAATTCTAAGTTGTCTAAGCTTAAAATTTGGAGTCTGGTGGCATAAGGTATTTTATTGCAGTTAGAGGAATGGAGGACTCTTCTTGTAAAATATCTCTGGACTCTCTCGATTGTATTTATGTCCGATATGCAGTGCAGGTTCCAGACAGATGATCTGTATTCAAGAATTGGTCTAGCAAATGGTTTGTATGCTCTAGTCAGTAGTACATCACCAGAGAAGAAGCTATGCAAGATTAGGTTAACAACTCTTAATGCTTTTTGGCAATGTTGTTACAGTGGGCTCTGACACTTAGATCTTGAAATGACTACGCCAAGATCCTTGACGGAGTGAGGGTTCAGCAGGTTCTGACCAGTTCTGGAGAACCAGTAGTGGAAATTTTGAGTAGTTCGGAGAACCGGTAAATACCACCTCTGATTGCCCCTGCCCCCATTGATTCTCTGCCTCCGGAGTCCCAGCTGATCTGGAAGAAATGGGGATTTTACAGTAACCTTCCCCTGGAGTGGGGAGGGAATGGAGATTTTACAGTATCCTTCCCCTGCCACACCCACCAAGCCATGCCCACAGAACCAGTAGTAAAAATTTTTGAATCTCACCACTGGTCCACACACGAAAATGTCACAGCCACCCAGGCACAAGCACAACTCAAGCACAAGTTTCAGAATTTCCAAGAACATTTAACCCATTTCTCAGTAACCCCCATACCCAACATCCTTGAAATAAACACTGGGTTTTTCTCTGAAAGTCTCGAGGAAGGATGAGGTTGCAAATAGTGGGAAGTGAGATAGGAGCAGGAAAGCCCAACATTTTAGACACCAGGACTACAGTTTAAAACAGATTTACAAAATAGATGTTTCAGGAAAAGGAAAGTTTGGGCTGGACTAAATAAAAGAGCATCTTGGAAGGAGACATGAGAGGGTATTATTTTTTTGTCCTTATATAAGTGCACATAAGTCCATTTTGGATGGCCCGAGCACAGGCAGGATAAGAAGAAATAGGTATTACCTATTAGCATTTGCATCTATCATATTGCAAAGCTTATATCCCAGTTGTTTCCTTATTTTTTTTTCCTGAGCTTCGTCCAGCTATTACACAACCTTACCAATATTTACAATTGTCTCCTTAAATGCTTCAGAGATTCCCTCCTTCACTCAAACCTACTTACATTGTTTGTTAGTATTGGCTTTCTTTTTAGCCAGCGATCTTCCAGTGCTTTCATTTTGATCTTTTTTTGAAATATATTTTGTACAAATGCACAATTCCCTAAGGAAACAAAGTCAGATATCTTTGTATGTGAACCAGGCCATCGTATTTACCGGTAGCCACTGTGTGGGTGGCTTTTCTTGAACCACTCTGATTAATAATTATAGTTCATATGTGGTTTAGAGCTTCCGTGGGTGTGGGTGTAGTTTTGCCTGTGCTTATAATGGCTACCTTTTAATATCTATACATTTTGCTTATATGTATATTTTTTAGTCTTGTTTGGGGTGGGTTATTTTTTTAACAATCATAGTTAATGAAATATTCAAAACCAATTAATTGGCACAGTATACCAAATCATGAATTAACCATTAGACATGATTTGGTATGGCACTCTACAGTAAAATATGGTTGGCTAATTTGTGGCACTAATATATGGCGTGAACATAGCCAGGGAGTTAATTACCCAGATAACACATTTCATATATAATTGAGCAAATATAGACAAACTCTGTCAATTATGCCATTAGAATCCTCTCCATAATCTCCAAAATAGGTTTCAAATAAAAGAATAAACTTAATTTTCCAAGATGATCTTGTTAAGAGTCATGAAGAAATCTTAATAAAAATAATGACACCGGAATGAAATGCAAAATCATGTCATTAATGGCAATATCTCTGAAAGATAAAATACAATGCAGATTGGGGAAAAAAATGTAATTTCATTATGTACAAAACAAAACATGATGATTTTTTTAAAAAAAAATATTTTCTGATGTATAGACTTTATTACATTAATATATACAGTAAGGACAAGCAGTGATCAAGGCAGGAGATAATCTATTGATTCTTGGATTTACGGAAAAATAAAAAGCCTCATGGAACATCCGTGGGTATCCGCAGTAATTCTTCAACTTCTTCTTGTAAAGCCTCAGTCTTCTCAGCCAGGAGCATCTGCACTCAAAGACAAAAAAAGTCAAACAACTTTGTACTATAGTGTATTTACTATGTATCTGAGACCCCATAGCTCCCAAGGTAGCTTATACAGCATTCATTTTTCTGTGGAGGTTCTCAGTCATCCAGGTCATGGTTGTCCCAAAGGTGCTTTTTCCAAGAGACTGGACTTTCTGGTTTTTCTTTGAAGATGTTTCGCTTCTCACCCAAGAAGCTTCTTCAGCTCTGACTGGATGGTGGGGAATGGAAGGATTTATACTCCTTGCAGACAGCTGGTCATTTGCATTCTTTGTATAAATCCTTCCATTCCCCACCATCGAGTCAGAGCTGAAAAAGCTTCTTAGGTGAGAAGTGAAACATATTCAAAAAAAACCCCAGAAACTTCAGTTGCCTCTTGACAAATCACCTTTTGGACAGCATTCATTTCTTAGAAGGTTCATTGGAGCAGAGACTAGATTGAACCAGGGGTGAAATGCTCCCGGTTAGGACCGGATTGCCCGATCCGGTAGCGATGGCAGTGGGTGGTTTAGAGAACCGGTAGCAAAAATCCCTGTGCGCCCCCACCTACCATGCCCTCAACCGCCCTGAGTCCAGTAGGAGAAGGGCGGTATAAAAATTTAATAAAATAAAAAATAAAATGCCCAGCTGAGCCGCCAATCATCAGAGGTTTTTTCTTTTACTTTTAAAAGCATTTTTTCTACAACCTCTTCGGCCGAAAAAATGCTTTTAAAAGTAAAAAATAAAGCCTCTGATGATTGCACAGCTCAGCTGGGATCGTCAGAGGCTTTTAAAAGAATTTTTTCTGCAACGTCTTCCGCCGAAGAGGTTGTAGAAAAAATGCTTTTAAAAGTGTAAAAAAAAAAATGCCCACCCAATCACATTACACCCCCCACCCTCCCAAGCCATGCCCACAGAACCGGTAGTAACAAATTTTACATTTCACCACAGGACTGAACCTTAATGCTTATGAGACCTCCAATTTTATTTTCTCCCAGATCAATCAAAGCATTTAGGTTAAAAAAAATACGAAAGCACTTGCTTTACTTGCAACAAAGGCAAAATCTACCATGTATTTATGCCTCATCCACAATCAGCACAAGTGTGCTGCAGATCCTAGCAATAGATATGATCCCAACTACTGATCCTAGTACTGAAGGATTGTCTTTTTTTTAAGCAACCCACACAGTTCATCACAGATATCAATCTCTCTCTCTCAAAAACTGCACTGGACTTCATCCCAACTACCCCCATCCATAAATCTTAGTGTCAGCGACCTAAGTTGCATTTTTTTCATCGCTGCCATTAATCAAAGAGAAAAGGAAAAAAAACCCGGAGCTAGCAGTAACAGTTTGAAATTTAGTGCTTGGCATTTGATACAGTGTTCTTCTCCCCCCTTAATAGATAGGGTTACCCAGATGATGAAGGGAGGGGGACATTCCTGTGATCTGAAGTAGTTGGCAGAAGAGACTGACTTGGAAGATGGCCAATGGGCATTGAGATATTGTGAGGCAGAAGGGGAGGGGTTTGGTTTTAGAGAATCAGTTTTGGCTGCATATGAGTTTAGGTCGGATCGTAAATTCTTTAATAAATGAAAGATTCATCAAAGACTTTGTGTTTGAGAATGAAATTTATTTGAGATTACGCCGAAACCTGACACTTAGATTAGCTATTTAAACAGTGACAGGATGGCTATTTGCCAAAGATGGGAGATTATTTTCATCCTGATTTCTACCGAGGACTATGTAAGGCCTCTTCCCACTTAAAATAGAAGTTGGTCCAGAGTGTCTCACTACTGCTTTACTTACCTTTGCTGATGAAACTATTTTCCTGGCCTGAGTTCTGGACATGTGTACAACACTCTTGACTAGAAGATCTGGATCTGCATTGGCCAAGTGAGCTAAAGTTTTATAGCCTAAGTTGTAGAGTTGCTTGGCTCGAGCCTGCGAAGCAGTGAAGAAGCTAATTAAAGGAGAGAGCTAAACAACGGTTCAAGACATTACACATCAAGGGTGTCCAAGCTTGGCAGCTTTAAGACCTGTGGACTCCCAATTCCCAGATTTCCCCCACCACAACAGATCCACAATGTTTCTTTGCTGAAAAATAAATAGCTGGTGGTATCTATCTTCACCCAGTTCTGCAAAGCGGAACTTGATCTCCAATAGCGAAGGAGGCAAAAGTTGAAGGAAACACACCCAGTCAAGGTACTTCTGCATTCAGGTGTGAGCTTTATGTTGAAGACACCTGTCAATGGGCCATTCCTCTCTGCAACTAGAAAGTTTCAGGAAGCACAGGCGGTCCTCGGCTTATGTCTGCAATTGATCCCAAAATTTCTGTCGCTAAGCAAGACAGTTGCTAAGTGAGCTTTGCTTCATTTTACAACCTTTCTTTTCTTTTCTTAATTTGATTTATATGCCGCCCTTCTCCAGAAACTCAGGGCGGCTTACAATGCGTTAAGCAATAGCCTTCATACTTTTGTATATTTATACAAAGTCAGCTTATTGCCCCCACAAACTGGGTCCTCATTTAACCTACCTTAGAAAGGATGGAAGGCTGAGTCAACCTTGAGCCTGGTGAGATTCGAACTTACAGTAATTGCAGACAGCTGGTGTTGATCACTATGCTTTTAGTCTGCTGAGCTAAACCAGACTCCTTGCCACAGTTGTTCGGTGAATCACTGCAAGTTGTTAAGTGAATCTGGCTTCCCCACTACTTTGCCTTGTCAGGACGTTGCAATGATCCTGGGACACTGCAACTGTCATAAATACGAGACAACTGCCAAACGTCTGAATTATGATCATGGGACCATGGGAATGCTGCAATGGTGATAAGTGTGAAAAATGATCATAAGTGACTTTTTTTCAGTGCTGTTCAATCACTAGATCAGGGGTGTCAAACTCGATTTCATTGAGCGCTGCATCAGGGTTGCGTTTGACCTTGGAGGGGGGGGGCAGGGCAGGCTGGGGTGTGTGTGGCCAGGAGGGGCATGGCCAGTTTTGACATCCATTTTTTAAAAAAAAATTTATATGCCGCCCTTCTCCGGAGACTCAGGGAGGCTTACAATGCGCTAAGCAATAGCCTTCATACTTTTGTATATTTATACAAAGTCAGCTTATTGCCCCCACAAACTGGGTCCTCAATTTACCTACCTTAGAAAGGATGGAAGGCTGAGTCAACCTTGAGCCTTGGTGAGATTCGAACCTGCAATAATTGCAGGCAGCTGGTGTTAATAACAGGGTGCTTTAGACCACTGTACTATCCAAGGCTCTTGGATAGTACAGGTTCCAAGATGGAACCTTTGGTTCCGATGGCCTCTTGCAGCCCTCTGCCAGCAAAAACAGAGCTCGGGAGAGCCGCATGTGACTCTCCCGAGGTCCATTTTCTCTGTCAGAGGCACCGTGGGCCGGTCCTTCGCTGTTTCCAGGGTGTTTCCTGCGGGCCAGATCTAAGTACCCCATGGGTTAGATTTGGCCCGTGGGCCTTGAGTTTGACACCCCTGCATTAGATGAACTGTTGAAAGTCGAGAACTACCTGTAGTGACCAACCAGAAGAAATTTTAGAAGTCATCCTTACATTCTGCTTCAATTTCTGAAAACCCTCACGGTTAACCTATTTGTAAAAATAATTCATATATAAACTGTCAAACTAGACTTTACTAACCTCCAAAACTCCTGCCACCTCCATAAGAGGAATAAGTTCTGCTTTAACACAATAGCTTAGTTTCTTGGTAAGTTCTGGCAGGAGGGCTTTATAAACCCAAAACTCATCCAGCTCCTGTAAGAAAACACATTAACAACATCTCTGTTGGGCACTTTTGTTTAGAAAGTTATCAATCAAACCCTGCTCAGTTTCTTCTCTTTACTGGGATCCATTAGTCGAATCTAAATGTTTCCAATGGATAAAAGGATTAAATTGGGCCCTACATATTTGGGGCATATTACAATGTGTAATATTACATATTACTATGTGATAACATCTTTCATGTTGTGATAACGAAAGAAAAACCAGCTGTTGGAGAACGTCAATACATTTTTTAAAAAAAATTATTTATATGCCGCCCTTCTCCAGAGACTCAGGGCGGCTTACAGTGCGCTAAGCCTTCATACTTTTTGTATATTTATACAAAGTCAGCTTATTGCCCCCACAAACTGGGTCCTCAATTTACCCACCTTAGAAAGGATGGAAGGCTGAGTCAACCTTGAGCCTTGGTGAGATTCGAACCTGCAATAATTGCAGGCAGCTGTGTTAATAACAGGGTGCTTTAGACCACTGTACTATCCAAGGCTCTTAAAGGGGAATTAAAGGGGAAATTTTAGTTTTGCAAGCCACCCAGAGTCACTGAGAGTGAGAGGGTGACCATATAAATTTCAATCAATCAACCAATCAATAACTTGGTTTCAAAATGAGGTACACAAAATTTCAAGAAGCCTGAGTCTTATTTTCAATTTGAGAACTGTTTAACAGGGGAGCAAATAATTGATAGAACTGATAATTGATTCTAAATTTAAGAAGGGAAATTGTATAAGATGATTACCAAAGAAATAACTTTTCCCCCCAAAGAAAAGGAATTATATTTTTGCCTTGCGGTGAATTATTTAGCTGTTGTACGTTACCTCACAAAAATGCAAAACGGAGGAGGAGAATGAAGCCGCTGAATTGAGGAGAGATTGAACAAATCCTCGCGGTATATTAAATTTTTCTGAAACGTCCCATATGTTGGTCTCTCTTAACAAGGTATGAAGGATGAGGGACAGGTAAAGTCTATTAACAGTATTACTATCCAGTTCCTAAGAAGATACCAAGTTCATAAAGAAACTGAAAACAACATAAAAAAAAATTCTTTTGCAAGCTTCTATTTAAGTTCCTTAAATAATGACAGTATATTTCACAATGTAGAAACAATGAAGTGTATATCTAAAGGACATGAAGGTAAAGGTAAAGGTTCCCCTCACACATATGTGCTAGTCGTTCCCGACTCTAGGGGGCAGTGCTCATCTCCGTTTCAAAGTCGAAGAACCAGCACAAAGACGTCTCCGTGGTCATGTGGCCGGCATGACTAAACGCCAAAGGCGCAAGGAGCGCTGTTACCTTCCCACCAAAGGTGGCCCCTATTTTTCTACTTGCATTTTTTTACATGTTTTTGAACTGCTAGGTTGGCAGAAGCTGGGACAAGTAACGGGAGCTCACCTCGTTACGCGGCACTAGGGATTCGAACCGCTGAACTGCTGACCTTTCGATCGACAAGCTCAGCATCTTAGCCATCTATGTCCCCTAAGGGACATAGTTACACTCATTTCCAAAATAGAATTTGCAATATAAATAAGGGAAATGAAACTGTAGAATTTTTCTGCTGATTCTGAGATTACAGTTAAAAACATTTTCCTGCTAATTCATTCAATATATACAATTGGTTTAATTCTTTTGTATTTATACTATTTTTAGAATCATGCCTCCAAATTTTGATCATTGGATCATGCATACATAAGATTACAATTGAATTTCACCTTTACTTCAATAGCATTAGCACTTAAGAGACTTATATACCGCTTTACAGTGCTTTACAGCCTTCTTTAAGTGGTTTACAGAATCAGCATATTGCCCCCCCAACAATCTGGGTCCTCATTTTACCGACCTCGGAAGGATGGAAGGCTGAGTCAGCCTGGAGCCGGTCAGGATCAAACTGCCAAACTGCTGGCAGCCTGCAGTCAGCAGAATTAGCTGCAGTACTGCATTCTAACCACTGTGCCACCATGGCAAAGAAATAAAGGCAACGTATCTGGTTTTTCTCTCTCCCACAGACTCTACCAACTGTAGCTAGAGCAATAACGACAATCCCCCAAGAAGTGTTACTCGATGTGTTTTATGATACATCAGCATGGAGATTTCGACATTGGATTCTCCAGAATTTCAGCAATCCTTGCTATATTTTCAAAATCCTCTTATTTAGCTGTTGCTAAATTTAACAAGGAGCTTAAATGGAAAGAGAAAGTGGGGAAGAGAAGAAAGAGAAACTTATAATCACTGAAATAAAGTGTATTTTTGTGGCGGTCATTCAGATACAATGTTTAACTAAACGGATCTTTCTCTTACATTCTTGATGGCTTGTCCAGATGCCTTCTTGGTAATAAAGCTCTCTGGGACTCCAACGGTGCTTATTACTTGTTGTTCTATTGGACTTAGTTGATTGAACTAAAACAAACAAACAAATTATAATCAGCTCAGCTTTAATGTTAAGCAAATAGCAATGATAGGACCCAATCTATCCCCATGATGGCGAGCCTATGGCACGTATGCCAAAAGTGGCACGCAGAGCCATCTCTCCAGGCACGGGAGCCGTTGCCCGTTGCCCTTCTGGGTTCCAGCATACCAGCTAGCTGGTCTTCACACGCATGGGACCATCAGAAATTGTAAGAGTAGCCACTCGGTGCACATGTGCACACCAGGAAGATAATCTTCCGGTTTCTGGCGTGTGCATGGGCACTGGTCAGCTGATCTTTGCCCGCGCATGTGTGCCAGAAACAGGAAGACCAGGTGGCCGGTGTGCATGCGCGCGCCGGAAACCAGAAGATTATCTTCCCAGTGTGTGCATGCTCACTAGGCGGCTGCTCTTCCGCTTTCTGGCAGCTCTCCGTGCCGAAAAGGCTTGCCAACACTGATCTATCCTATTCTACATGAGAAATATTAAAACCGAGCTGTTGTATTTATTCAGCTTCAAGGAGGGGTGACTGCAAAGATATGGGCATCCTGGTGGGAAGGATATGGGTGGCTCACAATGGCAACATTACATAATACACAGAAATGTATTAAAAAATTACAAGAGACAAAAAAGACAAGAAACCAGAACTTAGAAACCTGCATCAGCAAAAACTTCACCTTCAGCTGTAACACACCCACCTCCTAAGCGAGATGGAACAAAAAGTCTTTATCATTTTCCTGAAGCTCGAGTGAGGTGAAATAGACTGAATTTCTGCTAAGAGGGATTTCCATACACAATAGGGGAAGCTACTGAAAGTGGACATTTGTAAAAGCTGGGCAAGTGACAATCCTGTAAGTAAGCTTTCCCTGTGATGGCAATGGCACCCCAAATTGCCTATCCTTCTTCCCCAGGCAGGTGCATGGCAAAGATCTAGATCTTCCCCCTGGGCCGTTTTGTGCTGTCCTTGAATAAATGATCTCGGTTTTTGCTCCCCTTAGGTCAGAGGTCTGCAACCGTGGCAACTTTAAGACTTGTGGACTTAGAACTCTGGGAGTTGAAGTCCACAAGTCTTAAAAGTTGCCAAGGTTGCAGATCCCTACCTTAGGTTGACCTGATTGTTTCAATGAACTTGGGTTTCACGGCAGTATTTTGTCATTTCAATCACTGTATCTCATTTTTTAACACTTGCACACTGCTTTGAAATATGATTGTAAGGGACTGGCATATACATGTATGAAATAAATGAGTACATACTAAATACGGTTAGAACTTTACATATGTTTCCCTCTTAAATAAAAACATGATGTATTTGGTAAAACCCGAATCTCTGCATAAAAGGGGCCTGAGTGGCGCAGTAGATTAAAGCACTGTGATTAACATTCAGCTGCCTGCAATTACTGCAAGTTCAAATCCCACCAGGCTCAAGGTTGACTCAGCCTTCCATCCTTTCTAAGGTAGGTAAAATGAGCACACAGATTATGGGGGCAATAAGCTGACTTTGTATAAATATACAAAAGTATGAAGGCTATTGCTTAACGTATTGTAAGCCGCCCTGAGTCTCCGGAGAAGGGTGGCATATAAATCAAATTAAAATAATAATAATAATAAAATAAAATAAAATAAAAGCCCTTAATTGTTAACTCATAAGATTAAAAAAATCTCCCAACAGCAAACGAACTTTCAAAAGATCTGAATGAATCCCGTATCTGCATGATTTTAATTTCTTCATTTAGCCTTTTGTCGGTAGCGTATGTATAAATCGATCAATTTCATTTATACTGTAATGAGAGTGCCAAGGAGACCAAACACACAATTTTTGTATAGACAGAGAGGCTGTAAAAAATAAAACAAGCAAAAATCTCTTCCCAATGAAATTTAGTACCACAGAAGACAGGGTTTTAATTGTCCCGGTGTTGTTAAGAATACTCCTTTCTATTATTCTAGGCTTAGGGAGAAAATACCCAATGCTGCCTTTTTTAGGGAGCATTTTACCTGTTTAAAATAGACCATCCAATTTGGGCTACACTGGGGAATCATATCATAGGGTGTTATCAGGTAGATCAAATGAAGGTAGCTTTCGAGAATTAGTCCCTCAAGTCCTTTCTTCAAGTCTGCGTAGAGGGTGTCACAGTGTGCCAATTCCACTGAACCTAAGATAGGATTAAAATTAAGGATTACATGCAATCTGCATTCGGAGGCGAGTAGAGGCATCCACAGGATCTGACCCTAAAACAACGAAAGCAGGGCCATGCTGTAAGCTCCACCCTTTCTGTGATGACCCGAGACAAGGCATGAAGACCACACAGCCAGCTTGAGAGTTCAAACTCCCCTTTAATGCTCCAACTTTCCCAACACTTCCACATTATGCAAGTCCCGGAGCAAAGCACTCACACACACACACAGAGCAGCCCCTGGCTGCGAGTAGTCCAGCAAAATGCTGTTAGCACAACAGCTTCAACATAAGAAGTCCAGCAAGGCAAAGGAACAAGGAAATGAATCCACGAAGCAATGAAGAAGCAATGAGTCCATGAAGCAAGAAAGAAAGCAAGCAGTCCTGCAAACGCCAGATGTCGGCAACGACACACAAAACTCCACAAATTCAGCATTTGTTCCCGAAAAACGCCTCTCCCCACAGCACTTCCTGAAGTCTCAGTCCCCAGGTGTGCTTCGTCCTGCATTCCTCCAAAGCGAACGAGGCTGTCTCCCTCTCGATCTCTGTCGGCCCCAGCTCCGGCTCGTCCTCCTCCGTGGATTCAGTCTCCGACGGGGGCAGGACACTTTCTTATGCATGCACAAAAGGGGTGGAGCTTGCACTGCCCTGTCACTTTCATCATTTCCTCCCTCTGCCCCGTGACCTTCCCATGGATACTTCTGAAAGTGACCACTTCATTCTGCTTATTGGTAAGGCCGATTCTGCTTATCTTCACTTTAACCAGTAACGCAAACACCTTTTACCTTTGTAGGTAGCTCGGCCCAACTGAGTGATCCCTAGATTATTCTGACAGTTCTTTTCGCCGTCAGAATTTTCTCTCTCTTTTAGCAGCCCGTTTTGTTTCAGCCATTGTAACGCTTCCATTGTTACATCCCGCAGGCTCTTATTGGGCAGGAGCTGTGGCTGTATACTAAGTAAAGTGGCACACATGAACTGGTAAATTTCCTCAGGATTGTTTGCTATCTGTAACAGAATACCAAGAGTCAAATATTAAACTAACTAAAGGCTTAGTTTGAGAGAAAAACAATTTATAGCCATGACAGAAGGTAATTTTATCATTAGTTGTTTTATTTAAGAGAGTAAAAGGAGCCTTGATGGCACAGTGGTTAGAATGCAGTATTGCAAGGCAAACTCTGCCCGCAGCCTGGAGTTCGATCTTGACAGGGCTCAAGGTTGACTCAGCCTTCCATCCTTCCGAGGTCGGTAAAATGAGGAGCCGGATTGTTGGGGGCAAGAAGCTGACTCTGTAAACCGTTTAGAGAGGGCTATAAAGAGGTGTGTTTTTGCTATTATTTCTAAGTTCTTACTTACGAACTGCTCTCTTTGATTTATCATTAAAGCACTGTAGCGGAAAATTTTAGAATTACCAACCTTTAAACCAACCACCGATAAGAGTAAACTTTGGATGCCCTTGTTGGATTCAAGCAGAAGAGTGCTGTAACAGCTTTCTAGGGGGCTGGTTATTAAATTTTGAACCTTAAAACAAATTTATAGCATGTATTAATGAAACATAGTAACTGTGAAAAAAAAAGTTATGATTCTGACATGTGTTTATAACCTTAGGAAATGCCTGCTCCATTATATCCTGAGCATTATTTTAATTATCTCTCGCACTTAAAGCCTTGCTCTATATTGTCTCACCAATCCAAGTCATTTATCATTAGGAATATTATCTTCTCAAAGGTAGCCCTATGTTTTTGCGGTATCTTTTCTCAAGATATATAACTATGCATTAACACCGGCTTTATAGTGACTGCATTGTAATACCAACCTATTCAAGAAGACGCAGGAGAATAGAAAAAAAGACCTGCTTTTAAGTTTTTGTGATGCGGGACCAGGGGTGAAATTCAAAATTTTTCCTTACCGGTTCTGTGGGCGTGGCTTGGTGGGCATTTGCAGGGGAAGGATACTGCAAAATCTCCATTCCCTCCCCACGCCAGGGGAAGGTTACTGCAAAATTCCCATTTCCTCCCGATCAGCTGGGATTTGGGAGGCAGAGAATAGATGGGGGCGGGGCCAGCCAGAGGTGATATTTGCCAGTTCTCCGAACTCCTCAAAATTTCCACAACCGGTTCGCCAGAACTGGTCAGAACCTGCTGAATAGGACTCCTGCACAGGATTACTTAACTGTTTTTATTAATTAATAAATACAATTGTCCTTGGTTGCCATGATCCTGTCCTAAATTGATGAAAAGAGGGCAGACTTTCTACTAAAGCAAAGAAGCAAACATTTGTAAACTTAGATTATGATATTACTTGGCAGTGACATAATTATGAGGAACTTATCATGTTTCCCCGAAAATAAGGCCCTGTCTTACATTTTATTGAACCCCAAAATAAGCACTTGGCCTTATTTTTGAGGAGGTCTTATTATTTTGAAGTGCGTGGAGCAAGACGGGGCTCCTCTTGCCATCTTATCCGATTTCCAGCTCTGTCTCCCTAACCCTAACCAGAGGAAATGGCGGGGACCAGCTGCGCATGTGTTTAAATATTTTCGGGGAGGGCTTATTTTCAGGAAAACAGGGTGTTTGTCCTTCTAAAGCAGGGGTATCAAACCGGCGGCCTACGGACTGGATGTGTCACGCACAGGCCACATTCACCGTGGCACCGCAAAGGCAAAAATGTCGCGATACGTCACGTGACGCGATCGAGTTTGACACCCGTGTTCTAAAGTGGATCTATCTTTAAATGTACTTGGTAAAAGAAGAAATAAATTATTTCAGACTAAGGCCTTATAGATTTGAACTCCTCCCACTACTATTTAATCAATTAATCCTGATGACTTAAATTACCAGTTCTTTGTCTTTCTCTTGTGTAATCAGAATACTTTCACCAGCCTTGTCAATGCCAGCACGACCAGCTCGACCAATCATCTGTTTATACTGGTTCTTCTTCAAGAAGTCTGTAGCAACATACGGTGCTCTTAAAATAACCCTGTGGAATCCATGAACATGTACTTTCATTACTTCTGACTTATATCCATTTTTCTTTCTTTTGTCATTAAGCAAAAGTGCTTGAAAATACTTTTAAGGTAATTAATGCAAAAAAAAAAAGAGATTTTACTGAATGTTCTTCAACAACAGACGAATCATACAATATTTGAAATTATAAACCCTAAAACAACAAAAAAAAAAATAACCTCTGTAGGAAGCAGAACCTTTGTTTCGAATGATTAAAGTGCACAATGAAATAATGGTCATACTGGAATTATTGCTAATACTGGAATAAAATGGGATATCTAAGCCATAAGAATATTAAATCAAACCAAGACTTTTACTTCATTATGTTCTGGAATAAAAGCTGACACAGTTAAGGTATGAAAGTCACTGTTTCAAAATGCAGCACATGGGCCAACATTTCACTGGCCCAATTGGTGATTACATGTACAGTAGTGGCCAAAATTGTGGAAACCTTTTGGGAAAAGTGTATTTTTGAGGTTTGATGGCTAAGAACACCACTTTTTTTTTGAGTTTCAAGATAATCATATTCCACTGCTGGAATGGCCTGGGAATAGCCCAGACCTTAACCCAATTGAAAATCTATGGAGCCGACTAAAGAAGCTTGTTAGTCAGAAGCGACCCAGTAATAAAACCCAGTTAATAGAAGCAATCATTCAATTTTGGTTTCACATTAGAACAGCTGCAGAACTAAAAGACTTGGTTCACTCCATGGGAAGACCTTGTAAGGCCATAATTCATGCTAAAGATTACCCAACTAAGTATTAACTGACATGGTGATCATTTTTGTATATCTTGTTTTTTCTATGTGTTTCACTTTTCTTTATACTATAACTGCTATTCTAATAGCAAATCCTTCATAAAAGTTATTGCATTACATTCTTGATTAAATTATCTTTCCATTGATATATAATTTTAGGGTACTACTCCCCCCCCAAAATGGTATTAATTAGCCAGTTTTAGAAAATACACTTTTCCCAAAAGGTTTCCAGTTTTGGCCACTGCTGAATATATGGAGGAAAAGGTACCCACAGGTGTTCGGAGTTACTGTTTGCATATTACCTTCAGTGAGGGGTCTTTGGTGCTTTCTGAACTTGGTTATTATTATTTTTGCAGACGTTTCATTACCCAAACTAAGTAACATCATCAGTGCTAATAAGGAATGGTTATTGGCACCTCTGCATTATAGAATACTCTGTTTCCCCCAAAATAAGACATCCCCTGATAATAAGCCCAATCGGGCTTTTGAGCGCCTGGCAATAAGGCCAAGCTTATTTCAGGATTCAAAAAAAATATAAGACAGGGTCTTATTTTCAGGGAAACACAGTATTACTTACTAGAGAAGAGAGCAAAAGAGGGATATTGACTTATGCTTTCAACATTATCAGAATACTGAACTAAGCATCATTTCTTAAAAAGCAAGCTATGCTCAAAAAGTGCTTATCAATGTTTACATTGCTAACATTCTTTCTAGATCATATTCTTTCAGACTTTGGGTAGGATTCACGTGACTGAATGTCTGTTTCTAAATAATTCACTGGAAAGAGAAAAATAGCATTTAGGGAAAGATTTGGCTCTAAACCCTAGTTTTTAATGGGTATGGACGGTTTTAAAAAAAAGGAAATACTGAATCGTTAGAATTTCCTTAGCTTCTGTTTGAAACAGCCAATTTGGCTACTTAAGGAGCATCGCTCAGCTCTTGGGTCACGCCATGAGATCCGTTTTTTGTGGATTCAGTGGAATTTCACACAATGAACATTGAAAAGAAAAGCCACTACTACAACCTTCGAGCGGGCAGGTTCACTCCCGCAGCAAGCGTTGATGTGCAGGTTAGCAGACAGAGGAGGCCTGAGGAATAAGCCGCTTCTATACATTTCCGCTCATCGCTGGTGAGACCGCTGTGGTGGTAAGCAATTCCAAACGGAATTGTCCGCTTCAAAACCGGGCAAAGTTTCCCACTGCAGATGTTTCTTAACTCTTTTAGAAGATAGTATTTTTCTTTCTCCTTGACCTTTTTAAAGTCTCTAAGGAAAGAAAAGGTAGTATTAGACAAAGGGGTATACTCCTTCTTGGGATTTTTGTGGCAAACATAACTATTCTTTTCATCTAGGATGAACAAGGAACGATCAATTACAACATGCACCAAAAGTTCAAATGTACAGGTAGTCTTTGACTTATGACTGCTCGCCCAGCGACCAAAGTTATAACGGACCTCCCCAAAACTTACTTACAACCTGATTTTGAAGGTACTGTGGCGGCATGTTCCCTGGACTCACATGACTGATTTTTCACTTTTACGGCCACATTCTGTGGTTATGCGATCTTGATTGTTGAAGGGGGTTTTTTTGGGCAAATTCTGGGGTTTACTCAACTTAAACTGGCCAGGATTGAAAAATACTGATTTAGCAACTAAAGTGCATGTAAGAGACCTACCCGTTTATGTGTTTGCATATCATGCTTGCTACATTTTCACAGTTCTTTTTAGTAGGACAGAAGACAAGGCAGGAGTACTTGGGAATAACTTCGGTGACCAATGCAATAAGATGATCAGGATCTACCTTCTGCAGTTCACTAGAATACTAAAATATTAAGCAGAGTTATTTCTACATGGAAGCAAAATTGTTGTAATCTCAATTTGCCAAAGTATTCATTCTAAGCTTCAATATCTCTAATTGGATATAAAGAAAGCAAATTACAAAACTACCTCTACTTCATAACTGAGTTTTTAATACTTGCTTTTGATGTGCTTAATCTACTAAATAATTTCTAAAAAGAAATACAAGATAAGCATTTAATTCTTCAGTGGGTTACATCTCCCACTTGAGCCAGTAGAAACAAGTTCAGCAAAGCACCACAATTAAATCATGCACAAAAAGTGAACAAATAATTTGAATATTAAGTACAGGTAGTCCTCAACTTATGACCACAACTGAGCACAAAGTTTACGTTGCTAAGTGAGAAATTTGATAAATGAGTTTTGCCCCATTTTACAACTTTCCCCACCACATTTATTAAGTGACTCACTGCAATTCTTAAATTAGTAACACAAATCTGGTTTCCCCATTGACTTTGCTTGTCAGGAGGTCGCAAAAAGGGATCATGTGACCCCGGGACATTGCAACTGTCATAAATGTGAGTCAATTGTCAAGCATCCGAATATAAATCATGTGACCCATGGGGATGCTGCAACACTCATAAGTGTGAAAATTGGTCTTCGGTTACATTTTTCAGTGCTGTTGTATCTTCGGTCACTAAATCAGCTGTTGTAAGTCAAGGACTACCTGTATATGTTGTTTATTTATGATATTTTAGAGTAGGGGTTCCTAAACATTTTGCCATCATACCTTCCTTTAGTGCAGCATTTCCCAATCTTAGCCATTGGAAGATCTGTAGACTTCAATTTCCATAATACCCCAGCCAGCAATGTACCGTATTTTTCGGAGTATAAGCGCACCTTTCCCCCCCTCAAAAAGAGGGTGAAAATCTGGTTGTGTCTTATACCCTGAATGTAGCTCCGCCCAGCCTCTGAAACGGAGCTTCAGAAAAAAAGCCTCTGAAACGGAGCTT
>WNWU01000007.1:38542171-38553802 GCA_012654045.1 Ptyas mucosa | reverse complement strand
GAAAAAAAGCCTCTGAAACGGAGCTTCAGAAAAAAAGCCTCTGAAACAGGTTTCAGAGGCTGAAAAAAAAAGCAAGGCGCAGAGCTCACAACCAAGGAACCTGTTGCTAAAATTCACCTCTGGGTACAGCTGATTGGGGCTATTCCAGAGGCCGATCCACCCGCCAATCAGCTTTTTTCTTATTTTCCTCCCCAAAAATAAAGGTGCGTCTTATACTCCAGTGCGACTTATAGTAAGAAAAATACGGTATTCTGGGAGTTGAAGTCCGTACATCTTAAAATTGCTAAGGTTGGAAAATACTGCTTTAGTGTCATCCTCATAAACACGTTTCCCCTAAAAACACAAATACAAATGAACAATGAAAACAATAAAATAGAGTTTTATTTTAATAAAGAAGGCATAAAAAATAAAAATAAGCCGAAGTTTGTGCCTCTTCCAGCACCATGTTACTCATTTGAAATATTTGGAGAAAAGTAAATTTATTTTAACAATGTACCTGTCAGACCTGGAAGCCATCTTTTTACCGTTGAGCCTTCAGGCCTGCCAAAAATTCTGCTGTGGGAAAATGGGAGGGGGGATTGTATGGAATGAAGAGGATATGTAGTCAAAATAACATTCTTTCTGGAAAGTCAAGGCCGTTGTGCCCTGCAGCTGTGCTGAGAAGAATGAGGAGGTATCTTCTGTTCAGGAGGGTACCGGATTGGTTCATGTGATGGACGTGTGGGTGAAAGGCAAGGACTTGAATTTTCTTTTGGGTGAAGAAAACCTGGAAGCTCTCAGATTCGGGTTTTCCCAGATGTTGCCAATATGACATCTCTAATAAAAATTAGCTTTGAGGAAACTCAAGCCTCGGAGTTTGACTTTGTTGGGGGTGTTACTTGGAACTCTGACAGTACCATTAAAAGATTCCTCACATATCTCCTAGACACTGTCTGCACGTCCTCAAGGACGGTGTGCTGCACACTTTGGGTGGCCCCGTTTTAGAGACTGCTTAATAATAACAAGTGACATGAAAAATAGTTTGGAAAAAGCTGTGGTTGAAAATGAAGCTGCCAACGGAAAAGGAAATATCTGCACACTTAGCCTGATTACCTTGAAATCAAGGAGCCGTGAAAACTTAAGGCCGTTTTCCGCTTTGCTATCGGTTTCGTAGATGCTGTCCTGTATTTTAACATATTCTTTCAATTCAACCTGCATTATGGGAAGGTACATAGAATATTTGGATTAGACCACGCATGTACAGATAAGTCCTTGACTTGCAACCACAATTGAGCCCAACATTTTCGTTGTTAAATGAGGCATTTGGGAAGTGAGTTTTGCCCCATTTTACGACCTTTCTTGCCTCCGTTGTTAAGCGAATCGCTGCAGCTTGTAAGTTAGTAACCCCGTTGTTAAGTGAATCTGGCTTCCAAAGTTGATTTTGCTTGTCGGAAGGTCGCAAAAAAGGGGCTCACATGACCTGCAACCTTCGTCAATAGGAGCCAGTGGCTCCTATTGAATTTTGATCATGTGACCAGGGGGAGGCTGCAACGGTCGTTAAGTGCGAAAAACGGTCGTAAGTGCGAAAAACGGTCCTAAGTGTCACTGTTTTTCCCCCCAGTGGCACTGTAACTTTGAATGGTCACTAAATGAACTGTTGTAAGTCAAGGACTAACTGTAATTGGAAAAGGCTGTTAGAAAATAATTTTTCATACTGCAATCAGTGACATAGACATATTTACATCTCACTTTTCCTATACAAGCCCAAGGAATCTATGTGACCTTCCGTTATTTTTATTCCTGTGAGGTGTTTAATATTCACTGACTGGTCCAAATCACCAATGACCTCCAGGACTGAGGACTTGAATTTAAATCTCCATTGATTTCAGTCCAACAACTGAACTCCTGAACAGACTGTCCTCCACTTACGACCGGATGCTTAGTGACTGTTCGAAGTTACAATAGACACCCCCCCCTCCCCAAAGGTACTTACAACTTGATTTCAAAGTTACAATGGCTGAACTCCTCTCCGCATTTGGGCACTCAGCATGTGACCAAACCTATTTTTTTGCCTGTTTCTGGCATTTATTTCTGATTTTCCGGCAAAAAACACCCATTTTTTGGATTCGCTTAATGACTGTGGCACTCGTTTAACAACTGTAGCATTTGCTTAGCAACCATTGCAAAAAAATGTAAAATAAGATCCAGTCATATGGTAATGACTGCAATGATTTACAACTTTAATTCTAGGGCAATTATGGTCGTAAATCGAGGACTACCTATAGTTCCTAAATGTTTCTCCCGAGTAAGCACATCCATAGTTCTTGTTGGCTTTTTTAAATATAGCAAACTAGATATTTCCTAGTACAATACAAATTAAATTAAAATGAGCATTTCCCCTACTGTTTTAAGAAAAAAAAACAACTTTATGTTTCTTCTTCTGTTGTGACAAGAAAGTAAAAATATTTTCAGGTCTTTCATAAAACAAGTGCAAACATCAAAGTGACTTAACAACAGATCCAACCTACATTTTCAAATCAATTTCTTTGAGAATCTTCTCAGAGATTCTCTAAATTCTCTATAGAATTTGTGAATCTCTGTTATTATGTAACAATTATTTCTGAGAAAGTTCAATACATTTTAAAAAATTCAATAACCTACAGGTCTGAAATTACTTGTGTAGAATTCTGCTTTCAGGAACTGCTGTAAGTCTTCAACATTTCTTAATGTTGCACTCATTCCAATGATCTGAGCTGTTTCTATGCAAAAATGAAACAGAATCACTCTTAAATCCTAAACATGCATGCTTAAGAATTTAAACATGCAAGAATCTATTATTACAAACAAAACGTCTTACATAAAAATATTATGCTTTCATCTCAAGATCAATAAATTTTTTTTCAACTGTACTAAAAAAGTACGTTTTATAGTCTGAAAAATACGGTAATCCTTTCATGTTATCTGTTTCCCCCAAAATAAGACCTATCCAAAAAAATAAACCCCAGCATTTTTTTACCTATGCACCTAATATAAGCCCTACCTCACCAAATAAGCCCTACTTAAATGCCTGCGCAGCCTCTCACCTGCCCATTCTATCTGGTTGCTCGCGGTGCTGACGTGAGGTGAGGGGGGATGGAGCTGCCCCATGTGCCCTGCACTGGCTTACACGAGGGCCCCCGTGCTCGTGGCCGCAACGGAGCAGGAAGTCAAATGACATGCCAGTGCCGTGGTCATAAGGCAGTTGTTGGAGCGTGGATGGCCTGATTGTGGGGGCTCTGAGGTAAACCGGTATGGGGCGCGTGGGGCAGCTCCATCCCCCCTTCATGTCGGCACCGCGAGCAACTAGACAGAATGGGCAGCTGTGCGGCTGTGCAGGCATTTAAGTAGGGCTTATATTAGGTGCATGCATTTAAAAACCCATGCTAGGGCTTATTTTTGGGATAGGTCTTATTTTGGGGGAAACAGATGACATGAAAGGATTGTCTTAAATTTCCTGAAATTATTGTAAGGGAGAGTGGCAGTTTACCCCTACCCCTTGCCTCACGGCAGCATCACTGCCACACCATGCGGCCTCCTGCCCTGCCACGAGTAAGCAGAAGAAGTGGGCCTCCTGTACATGGAAAAAATAAGACATCCTCTAGTACTTATTTCGGAGGCCAAAATAAAATAAGGCTGGGTCTTATTTTCGGGGAACCATGGATGGGTGTTTGGGGAAGAGTTTTCATTTCAGGTAAATAACAGCTCGTGTCTCTTTTGTAGGTTTCTGAAATAGTCATAACTAACCTATGAGTATACAGTATAGGAAGTTCAGAAGATGTCTTTCCAGATATTATACAGAGTTAACTTACTGCTTGCATATAAAATCTTAGAAAGGGTCATTTCTAGTATCCCGCCACGGCCACCTTCTCCAAGCATATGCAACTTTAAATGAGAAAAAAGATATATAAAAAAATAAATAAATCACAAGGCTGCAAAATAATTTACGGAGTACAAACAAGTTGGAAACACTTTTTTTAAATCATTGTTTAGTAACAAACCTCGTCAACTACTACTAGACCCAGGGTGTCGATTCTTCCTGCTTCTATCAAGGCGTTCACCAGGCTGTGTCCCTTTTCAATAGTAGCAATGTACACGGATTTCTTTTGCCTTCTCTTGATTGGAGGAATCCTTCCTTTACTCCCTGCATATTCTTCCACCAAGAAACCGAGTTCCATTCCAAAACCACACAAACTCCCAACCTAGAATATGAAGGGAAAAAAAATAGCAATAGCAATTAAGACTTATAGACTGCTGTTCTGACCTAGGCTTCCCCAGCAGCACGAAGCCGATAAACCCCTTTTATTTAATTTACAGTGAATTCCTCTCCAGCAAAGTCTTTCCTCTCCCACGGTCTTTCAAGATAGCTCACAATTACCAGACGCCACAATACTTGGCAAGAATATAGGAATGAACTAATTGTCTCCTGCAAACACCCCTCCTCTTTCGCTCTTTTATTCCCTATGGGAGGGGCCCTTCATCGTCCACCTGTGGCCTTACTCCCAAGTTGACCCTTGTTCTTTAGCAGTTCCCTTTGTCTGGCAACTCTGTGCATGCGCACACTGGGAACAGGCTCCAGCTGTTTGTCTGCCTTTCTGATGTCTCACTCCGAAGGCAGCTGATACCTGTCATATGCTCCTGGCCCCCTCTCTGCCTCTGATGTAGAGCACTCGTCAGAGCCTTCCCCAGACTCCAGGACTGGCCCATGTTCCTCCCCAACCTTCTCACTGTCTGAATTTGCTGCCAGCTCCACTGGCTGGTGGTGGGCCACCATAACTGCTTCATGGTGCTTTACAGCCCTCTCTAAGCTGTTTATACAGAGTCAGCCTCTTGCCCCCAACAATTTGGGTCCTCATTTTACCTACCTCGGAAGGATGGAAGCCTGAGTCAACCTTGAGCCTGGTGGGATTTGAATTGCCAAATTGCAGTCAGCCGGCAGTCGGAAGAAGTAGCCTGCAGTACTGCACTCTTAACTGCTGCGCCACCGAGGCTAATTTTACAATGGTACAATTTCACAACAGCAAATAAAATGTAGGCATTTCCTCAGCTGTCCGCCGCCCGACCTTTAATACAGGTAGTCCTCAACTTACGACTAGTATTCAGCCCCAAATTTCCATTGCTAAGTGAGACAGTCACTAAGTGAATTTTGTTTCATTTTACGACCTTTCTTGCCGTAGCTGTTAGTGTGAAATCACTGCAGTTGTTAAATAAGTAACATGGTTGTTAAGTGAATTTGGCTTCCCCATTGACTTCGCTGGTCAGAAGGTCATCAAAGCGGGGGTGTGTGTCAGGTGACACCCCCCCAGGACACTGCAACCGTCACAAATATGAGCCAGTTGCCAAGCCTCCGAATTTTGATCATGTGATCATGGGGATGCTGCAACAGTGTGAAAAATGGCCGTAAGCCAATTTGTACAGTGCCATTGTAACCAGGGGTGGGCTCTAAAATTTTTTACTACTGGTTCTGTGGGTGTGGCTTATTTTGTGGCCTTGATGGTCATGTGACAATTATTTAGGATTTAGCAGAGGTACTGGTCTGCCAGGCTTTTAACTGCTTGCAGAGCTGTACTGGTCTAACCATTTATTTTTTGCAGGCATTGATCTACTTATGTATTTTTGCAGGCACTGGTCTACTCATTTGTTTTCTTTTAACACTGATCAGCTGTAGGGCGGCCCTTTGAAATCCCACAGCAAGAATTTAAACAGGTTTTTCCCCTTTAGCCATCAGCTGGCACTCAGGAGGCAGCAATAGATTGGGGGTGGGGCCAAATAAAAGGTAAGAATAACGCGGGGGGTTGGGGGGGAGGCAGAATTGGTTCGGTGACATCATATCGTCACCGCTACCGGCTTGGGAGAACCTGGCCAAACTGGAAGGAACCCACCACTGATTGTAACTTCTAATGGTCACGAAATGAATAGCTGTAAGTCGAGGACTACCCATACCGCAAAATTGAAATTTCAGCTGTTCAAATCCAACCCAGCATTTTATCCTGCCACAACTGGAGCCCTCCTGCGGATGGGAGTTAAATCGAATACCATGAGGTGGACGAATATCAGGCTGGTTTTCGCACCTTCTCCTGGACTAAAGCCACGTAAGGCAGGATCATCAAAACATCCATTTGTTTGCAGAGTAACTCTCGAAGAATTAGAATCTCGGCGACAAGTGTCTTTCCACCGCTGGTCGGCAAGGAATAGATTAAGTTCTTTCGCTTTTGCAGGGATTCAAACGTTAAGCAATCATGCTGCCAGTCTGTAAAATTAAAAGGCATTTCTTATAGTTTTCCATTCCTGGGTGAGCATTCACAAGTGATTCATGATGAAAATTAATCTGTTTGGGGATTCTAAGAAAACTTGGCAAACTACAGGACCTTTAACAAAAACTCACTTATAAATGGTACGATTTTATACATACCTGGGAAACATTTAAAAAGAACTTGCCGCTGAAGCATTGCCAAAGTAGATATATGAAATTAATGTCAGCATTATGAAATTAATGTGAGAGTGGTGCGGTGGCCGAGAGGTGGAGCTCTCGCCTCACGATCAGGAGGCTGTGGGTTTGATCCTAGGTAGAGGCAGTGATCCTAGGTAAAGGGACGCGGTGGCTCAGTGGCTAAGATATTGAGCTTGTTGATCAAAAGGTTGGCAGTTCAGTGGTTCGAATCCCTAGTGCCGTGATGGCGAACCTATGGCACACGTGCCACAGGTGGCACGCGGAGCCATATTAGTGGGCATGCCAGCTCAGCTCTGGGGCGCATGCGCCCGCCGGCCAGCTGATTTTCGGGCCTTCTGGGCCCACCAGAAGTAGGGAAACAGGCTGTTTCCTGCCTCTGGAGGGACTGGGGTGGGTGGGGAAGGCCCGTTTTTCTTTCATACCTGGCTCCAGATCCTGTCTATTTATCTGGGAAAAGCAAAAACAGCCTTTCACACTCCCTTGGAGGCCCTACGGAGGCTGAAAGGGCCCATTTCCTGACTTCCGGTGGGACAGGAAGTGACTTTTTTGCTGTCCTCGGCCTCCAAAGACTCCTAGAGAGGCTCCTAGAGACTCCTAGAGAGGTTCTGGAGGCTGGGGACAGCAAAAAATGTCACTTCCTGTCCCACTTTCAGCCTCCATAGGGCCTCCAAGGGAGTGGGAAAGGCTGTTTTCGCCCTTCCCAGATAAATAGATAGGATCTGGAGCCAGGTAAGAAAGAAAAACAGGCCTACCAGGCCATCATGTGCCAGGAGGGGGGGAGGGGGGTTGCGCGCACATGCGTGTGGGCACGTACGTGCACGACCCTTCCCCGCCCCCCCCTCCTGGCACGCGATGGCAAAAAGCTTAGCCATCACTGCCCTAGTGCTACATAACAGGGTGAGCTCCCATTACTTGTCCCAGCTTCTGCCAACCTAGCAGTTCGAAAGCACGTAAAAAATGCAAGTAGAAAAATAGGGACCACCTTTGGAGGGAAGGTAACAGCGTTCCGTGCGCCTTTGGCGTTGAGTCATGCCGGCCACATGACCACGGAGACGTCTTCGGACAGTGCTGGCTCTTCGGCTTTGAAACGGAGATGAGCACTGCCCCCTAGAGTCGGGAACGACTAGCACCTTTTTAGAGCCAGTTATTTCGCTCTCTGGCTGCAATGAGAATATATCTGCTGAACAAATCTTTGCATTGGCGACAAGAAGGGCATCCGGCTAGCTCCATTCAGTTGCCCAGACTCCACCCCGCAAGGGATTATGGGGTCGTTAAAAGATGATGATTATGAAATTAATGTCAGTATTATGTTTAAATATGACATTGTATTGACAAATCTGTAATCACAGTTATGGTTATAAAATAATGTATAATAATTGGTTTCAGAAACAGAACAAGCAAAGATTGCACCGAATTTGGAATTTATCATAATAGCAAAGATCACAGCAAACAGAGATTGGTGATATTACCATAAAGCTTCTCAATTCCTCTGGTTTGTAGCAGTAGCTCCTTGACTTTGGTGGGTAAACCGTAGAAAGGGCCAATGTCTACGAAAGCCAAGCTGTCGTCAGTTGTCTCTGCAACGGCTATTTCTTCAGTTGCAATAGCTTCTTTCCGCTGTTTGCTTTTAGAAACCAACGAAGCAGAGGAGGATCTGGCATTTCCAGCCATGGCATTTTTGAGATGGTCTTTGAGGCTCTTCCGCCTACCTGGTTCAAACACTGACTTACAGTCTTGTTCATTAGCCTCTGTGTCACTGCGGTACGGCAGATCTGAGAAGTCGAGCTGACAGGGTATTTCTTTTATGACCGTTGCTATCTGAGAACATTCGTCTGAATGTTGACGAAACAAAAGCTGGGAGGACGGAAGGCTTTCTAAATCATTATCCTGAGGCTCTGAGCTATTATCCTGGTCTTTCATCCTTTTCCAAGAATCATATTCTCGTATGTCTCTGGAGCTAATTGCAGTAGTTGTCTCCGAAAATACCTGTGCCAGGTTCCTGGCATTTGACATCTGAGTAACTCCACCTACAGGCCGCACAGCAATGTTGCGATCTAAACTATCAGAATCCGGACTATTCGTACTAAAGTGCGTGTGCTTTTGCTCTAAATCATCTATTTCAGTTAAGAAAGAGTTGTTGGCAGAAAAGCTGTCATAGTCTGCAAACATATCATCGCTGTCAAAATACTGAAAGGAAAAAAAAAAGGTGAATGATACTAAGCATTTATATATTGGATGATAAAATATTCATTCTTTTGGCAAAACATACAGCTATGAGGATGAAATAGATTTTGTCATTTTTATAAACTTATGGAGTCCTTCCCAAGGATCTGGGATAGGCAGGTGATGTTTTATGGTGTTAAGAGATGTAAGCTAGTCTGAGTAAAGCGGCCATCTGTAATTGACCGATGGTGAATTTGTCAATGCTGATGGCTCAGTGGCTAAGACGCTGAGCTTGTCGATTGAAAGGTCGGCAGTTCAGCGGTTCGAATCCCTAGTGCTGCATAACAGGGTGATCTCCCGTTACGTGTCCCAGCTTCTGCCAACCTAGCAGTTCGAAAGGATGTAAAAAATGCAAGTTGAAAAAAAAATAGAGACCATCTTTGGTGGGAAGGTAACAGTGTTCCGTGCGCCTTTGGCGTTGAGTCATGCCGGCCACATGACCACGGAGACATCTTCAGATAGTGCTGGCTCTTCGGCTTTGAAATGGAGATGAGCACCACCCCCTAGAGTCAGGAATGACTAGCATATATGTATGTGTAAGGGGAACCTTTACCTTTACCTTATGGTGTTCAAGTGGTGCTCCGGTTACCCATTAGTAGTATTATTATCATTAATGTTATTATGCAACTAAGCAAATTGTGCAAACTTGAGCCAGGGAGGAGCCGGTGTGCCAGTTGGATTTGCCATACTCGAAGGCCATTGATGCTCAGTAATGGTGTCTAAGGGGAGACTGGGGGAAAGGATATTGGAAAGAGCGATCTACTTCAATAAAATTCCAAACTGGACAGGAGCAAAATTCTGATCTTACGTATAATCGGGGAGGGGATTGAAGAGGACATAATACACCCATTAAATTTCTCCTATCCTCTGTAAAGGTAAATTTCTTGTACTCCAAGCATACAACAACCACAACATTATTCAGAATGCCACTCATTCCAGATACAGGCTAAACCTCTGGCTGAATGCACGACAGATGATGATGATATAATAAAATAAAAAATGTAGTTAGACTGGAATTATAGATAAATATGTATATGAATTGTATAGATAGGTATATGTAGGTATAGATATGTATAATTGTATAGGAATAAGGTATAAATGACTATTATTATACTATGTTTAAATAACATATTAAGGTGTAAGGAATATATTATCATTAGTATATTATATATTAGTTTAAAGTGTTGGAAGATGCTTGGGACCAGGGTTGTCATATCTATGTCCAATGTTTTTAATTTTGAACTACTAATAAAAAAAACTTTTTAAAATAAAAAATAAAAATAACAAAATTAACAACACATCAACAATAATGTTTAATGAAAGATGAAACGTTTGTATTAAAATAAAATAAAAATTTATTTAAATAAATAAAGAGATTGGACAAACGTTGGAAATTAAGGAGAGGGAAGAGTCGGAGTGTGGAACAAATTATATGAATGGTTAGAAAAAAGGAATCAAAACAATAATTCAGAATGTTAAATTAATCGGGTTAAAACTAGGAAGCGTAAATTACTGAAATAGTGTTAACCTGACAATGATACAAATGTAAATAGAAAGTACGTAGATGAACAATTGAATAAAAATAGTCTATATATCCATGTCGATACAGTAAGCTGTAAAATAATAGATGATGTAATGTTATGTTTGTTATATGTTTTTAATGTGTTTTTTGTTTTCTTTTTTTAAATTTTGTTTTTAAAAGTCAAAAGTTCAATAAAAATTAAAAAGAAGAGATTGGACAAACGTTTGTCTGAAACGGGGCAGGGTTTGAGCAGGAAACTCAAGCAGGAAAGCCTACCCCATTTGGGTTGGGCTAGAGGACCTCTAAGGGTCCCTTTCCAACTCTGTTTCTTCTGTTATAATGGAGCCACCCAGCCTCAAATCTGCTCTGTACGTACCTCCGCCTTCGGCTCCTCCAGCTCTTCTTCGCCTTCGTCCGAAGTCAGTTTCTTACGGGCCGGCGGGGAAGTCGACCGGGACCGGGCTCTGCAATTTATGCTGGGAGAGTCCGCTCCTTGACCCGGTCGCTGTCGCCGCCGCCTCCTCCTTCGCTCCTGCGTCCTTCTCCTGACAACCCCACCGCCTTCCATGGAAAAACGGAATAGCCCTCGCTGGGCTCAACCCCCCCGGGTCAGCCGGTGCTGCACCAGACGGGCAGGTGCAGAATTGGGCCATTTCTTACGAGAGGTAGTGACTCCATTTTCTCCGATTTCCCCCCTTTTTCGGGAAAAGGAACCGTCCGCCTCTGAGCGAGGACTGTACCATCTACTAGAAAAAAGGGGGCAAGGTTTCATTAACGCGGGACCCCGAAAAGGCACTTCCCGCTCTCTTGAAGGTAAGCTTCCGATGAGTGAACTACAACTCCCGGCATCCTTCGCATTGGGCGGCCATGGCGGCAAATGGTCCCATCAGCCTTGGGTTCGAACAAAAAAAAAACCCTGGGATGAATCACGTGCTTCTATGACGAAAGGCCTCCGGATTGGTTGAGCGGAAGGGGACGTCCTTGAAAGGATTGGCTAGCCGCTAGCGAACTCTATTGGCCGTTGGAGCAGCCAACGGTCAATAGAGGCGCGGAAGCTTTTCTTTCCTCAAAGCCGGACGTGTTGTGAGGGGGACTGGATTGGACGTTACTCTCCTAAACCTGGGATGTACCGGAAGCTTGCAAGGGGGAAAAAAAAAAGAAAGATGGCTGCCGTGGTAAACTTGCTTTCTTCTCCCAAGATTTCGGGGAGATTTTATTATCTCTTCGCCGCTGTAAGAAACGGAAGGTGTGCGCCTGGCCCGGGTAAGCGAAAAACAACCCTGCGGAACCTGCGAGGAAGATCATGATAATCTTTTTCCATGTGGTTGAGCCATTAATTTAGGATAGGATAGAACGGGGTTCTCCAACCTTGGCCACTGTAAGACTTGTGGACTTCAACTCCCAGAATTCCTCAGCCAGC
>WNWU01000007.1:38496580-38525542 GCA_012654045.1 Ptyas mucosa | reverse complement strand
TATTCTATTCTATTCTATTCTATTCTATTCTATTCTATTCTATTCTATTCTATTCTATTCTATTCTATTCTATTCCTATCCTATCCAATAAACAGGATGATCTTTGAGAAAAGCCACAGCCTCAGAGTCTTGAATTGATTGGGTGCATTACTTGGAACCATGACAGCTTGTAGAAGTATACAATCTAGGGACTACATTGCTTAGTCCGTGTTAATTCAGAAGCAGTTAAATACAGGTAGTTCTCAACTTACAACTGTTTGTTTAGTGACCATCTGAAGTTACAATGGCACTGGAAAAAGTGAATGTTTTTTATGATCGTTGCAGCATCCCTATGGTCATGTGATTAAAATTTGGACATTTGGCAACTGGTTCACATTTATGATGGTTACAGTATCCTAGGCTTATATGATCCCCTTTTGCGACCTTCTGACAAGCAAAGTCAATAGGGAAGCCAGACTTATTTAACAACCATGTTACTAGCTTAACAACTGCAATGGTTCACTTAACGTGTGGCAAGAAAGGTTATAAAATTGGGCAAAACTCACTTAACAACTCTCTTAAGTAGCAACAGAAATTTTAGGCTCAATTGTGGTTGTAAGTCGAGGACTATCAGTATGATCCATAATCAAAGTACAAAAATTCTGATAGTAGTGTCAAATATCATTCCTTTTGAGGAAATTTGTACAAATAGACCCATTATCTGCAAATTTAGGCACATATATCTGGGAACAAGTCCCACCAACCTTGCTGAGACATTACTTATAAACTCATAATCAAATCATATCTATTAATCAAACTATGGAGACCTGGGGATGAGTTTAAATAAAATTGTTTCTGAATATGCTCATGTAATACTATTAAATTTATATACAAAATACCTTTTTGCACCCTGACAATATTTTCTTCAACATTGGTTTATTCAGTTCTCCAGCTGCATTGTAAAAGCTAAAAATGATAAAATGGGAAGGAATAGAAATACTGAATTAAATATATCTTCAGTTAGTATTGTTTCTAGTCATTTTTAATTTTTTCTCCCTGAGGATTTCATAGGAAATAAAAAAATAATACAGAAATCAAAAGTTTTGGCCTTGGGAAGTAGACAAGAAGAAGAATAAATGTTCCTTCTCCCAACAAAATTATTGAATTACAATTTGATTTGGCGACAGTAAAATCTGAGCTGTACGTATGTTTTTCTGTGGTTGATTTGCAAAGAGATAAGGGCCAATATCATAAAATAACCAGTCAATATGTTTAACGTCATTGAAAAATAATAAATTGACCATTTGCTGCATTGTAAACAGCTTTATAGAACCTATGGGTATATTCTTGTATTAATCACAGCAAAGGGCAAGTTCATTTAAAATGTAACATTAAGACGATTAAAAACATTTAAGTGGAACTCACAACCATATAAAACTCACATTACTCTCAATCAAGAGAGTAATCAATCAAGTTTATATTGGAATAATCTACAGGGCTGCAGTTTCCTTTCTTGACATTTCTGTCTTAGTATCCCATTAAATGGGTATGAAACTTTCAGTGAAAACAGATGCTGTCATTTAATTCTTCCATGAACTTGAGACAATCCTGCAAATATGATTCTAATTCACAATCACAGCTAATTCCACCCTCCTGCACTTCTAAAATGTACCACCTTATGTTTTATAAAAAGATATACAATTTTTTTTACCTACCTGAAGAGTTGATAACATGGAATGTGCTTTTGTATATCTGAAATAAAGTAAGATATATTATTTCTTTCAAAAGTGTAACATAGACATGCTTCTTAAGTTCTTAACACGTTCTTAAGTTATTTAAAATAAAAGTTATGTATGATTTATACATTATTCATTACATGGCTTTATATTATAATCATGTGAGGTTTGTAAATCCTGGAAAAATCACTTAGTTTAATATTTCATGCAACACCATTCAGTTTTTCTACTAAAAGTGCAGATGTGCTAAAAGTCATATTGTCAAGAAGCTTTGGAAGGACAGCATGAAGCTGAGTTTTTGGAACATTAAAATTAATTTTAAAAATTAATGATAATTGACATTTATGGGATTGGTGGCAAATTTTAAAGACTTGGGCAGTTTTTCATAGTGTAGAACAAACCCATTTGTATCCTTGCTTTTGTAGTTCTTACGAAGCAGGGAAATAAAAGTTCTTTTGGAATAATTTCAGAAATCGGAGGAAGATGTAGGAAAGTGTATGTGATGGAAAATATTACTGTGTTCCATTTTGTTCCTTCTGAAAACTACGTTAAAATAGCACATATTCCCATTTTATTTTTTTAAAAATTTTTTTGATTTATATGCCGCCCTTCTCCGGAGACTCAGGGCGGCTTACAATGCGTTAAGCAATAGCCTTCATACTTTTGTATATTTATACAAAGTCAGCTTATTGCCCCCACAATCTGGGTCCTCATTTTACCTACCTTGGAAGGATGGAAGGCTGAGTCAACCTTGAGCCTGGTGAGATTAGAATTTGCAGTAATTGCAGGCAGCTGAATGTTAATAACATGCTTTAGTCTGCTGCGCTACCAGGCTCTTCTTGGTTGTATGGTCTTAGAAATCTCAGAAGGCAGATGGTGGTGATAGTGAGGGAAACCTTGCAAAAAACTATTCAGGTGCGCAAAATCTTTCATTCTCGTGTGATGAAACATATCCATCTGAGCCACCCTTCTGCCCTAAGTAAACCTCCCAAGCTTGCAACTCTGATATTTCAAGCTAAAGACTACACTAAAATGCTGGAAACAAGTTTCTGCACTTTGAAATCAGGTGTTCCCCAAAGTTTTATGCCTGAAATTATTCAAAAGGGAATTATTTTACACCTCTTTTTTTTTTAATCGGTGAACTTACCAATTGTATACACAACCTCAACATCATCCATCTGAGAGTCGGTAATGCTGTTTTTGGCTTCACCTTTCACATCTCCAAGAAGAAAACCTTCCTGTGAGCAAAATAAAAACGTGTCAAACCAAGACCGTATTAGAAAATCCCAAGATTCAAATTCAAATGTAAGCCTAGATTTTGGGGGGGGGGGGGGGGAATGCTGAAAAGACGACTTAAAAGACAATGCTCTGTGATAGAATAGCAAAGTTGCTAACTTTCAAAAAGATGGCACCTATTTTTTCTAAGTGTCTCTATTATTTCATTTTTATTCCTCTTGACATGGAATTGGAAGCAAGGGTTAAACAATTTTATCCATGTATAGGTTTGAGAGCCAAGCAATTGAAATGAGGATTCATTAACAGATTTTGGTTAATAATTAGATTTTTTAAGAAAGGAAAGATTGCTTTATTTAATATGGAAAAATACATGTCACTCAATATGAATAAACAAACAATTCATTTAAAAGCAATATGGTTCAGAAATCAATGCCCAGTCATCAAATATAAATTCTTAATCTTACCCAATATTTGAAAGTCTCCTTCATGCAGGAGATGCAATATCTATCAGATAGTTAATCCTTGATTTATGATCGGTTGCTTAGCAACAGTACAAAGTTATGATGTACCCCCAAAAGTTAGTTATGACAGATTTCTCACACGCATCTTTGTGGTCAAATTACTGCATTTCGGGTGCTCGGCAACGAATTCACCTTTATTTACAACATTTCTGGACAGTTTCCAGTTTTTTCGGCCAGTTTTCAGAAAAAAAAACAAAACCCGGCCATAATACATTGATTTGCTGAATGTCTGCTGCAAATAGTTGTAAAATTGGGTCTGGTCATGTAAGTGCTTCAACTTATGACTGTCATAATTTAGGATGGAAATTCTGGGTTCCATTCAATTATAAGTCAAGGACTACTTGTATTCATAATCGATCGACCAGCTTATACTGTTTTCATCAGGTAGTCTACAATGGGTTGTAGTTACTACAAATTGAGAAACAAAAACAAAAAAGATCTTAACTTTTGCAAACTAACCAGTGGGTGATATCTGACAGTGTGTTCCTTATGCAGGTAGTCCTCAATTTACAACAGTTCATTTAGTGTTTGCTCGAAGTTACAACATTGCTGAAAAAAAGTGACATATCCGTTTTTCACACTTAGGACTGTTTTAGCATGATCACGTGATCATACTAAAATCACGTGATCATTCGGATATGTGACAACTGACTCACATTTATGACGGTTGCAATGTCCCGGGGTCACGTGATCCCCCTTTGCAACTTTCTGACAAGCCAAGTCAACGAGGAAACCAGATTCACTTAACAACCGTGTTACTAATTTAACAGCCGCAGTGATTCACTTAACAAATGTGATCAGAAAAGTCATAAAATGGGTCAAAAGCTCACTTAACGAATTTCTCACTGAACAACATAAATTTTGGGGCTCAATTGTGGTCGTGAGTTGAGGATTACCTGTAGGCTCACTTGGTCCAAGTATCCTTTTTCTAAGGTCTTCCCTACCAGCCTTGCTGGATGGATCAACTATAAATGCCCAACACTTAAATTCATTTTATTTTGTTTTAAAGGTAAAGGTTCCCCTCGTTCCCGACTCTAAAGGGCAGTGCTCATTTCCATTTCAAAGCCGAAGAGCCAGCGCTGTCCAAAGACGTCTCTGTGGTCATGTGGCCAGCATGACTCAACGTCAAAAAGGCACAGAACGCTGTTACCTTCCCACTAAAGGTGGTCCCTGTTTTTCTACTTGCGTTTTTTAACGTGCTTTCGAACTGCTAAGTTGGCAGAAGCTGGGACAAGGAACAGGAGCTCACGCCGTTATGCGGCACTAGGGATTCGAACCACTGAACTGCCAACCTTTCGATTGACAAGCTCAGCATCTTAACCACTGCGTCCCCTTACTTTACATTCTGTTTTACATACCCCAAATTTACAGGACAGGACCATCCACATATATTCTTCAACTCTGTGCAAATCAAGCTTTTGTGAGGTGGAGGGGGGAAGAGTGACATATACAGGGCCCCAGCTAGGAAAGCTGGGGGACTCAAAGAAGCCTTGGTATGGCATTGCATTAGTTCCTCTCGAAGTAACAGTAACAAAGTTGGAAGGGACCTTAGAGGTCATCTAATCCAACCGCTCTGCTCCTGCAGGAGACCTATGCTGCGAATGAAGCAGTCAAAAGTCAATGAAACAAAAGAGCTTCTTCAGTGGGAAGACTTTGCGCTGGCGGAGGCTGCCTTTGAGGAGATTGTGCAGAAATGGAGAGACACTCATTGAAAATCAAACAGAAAGAAGCCACAGAGTATTTTCAAACATGGAACTTATTTTACCAATGGTTGGGGAAAAAGGAGTGGGGAGCAAGAAGGGAATCTGTATTGTTAAGCAACTTAAAATACCCAGCCAACCCGATGTTTCTTAAGCACTAAGACATGCAATAAATAGAAAATTAAATACAATTGATTGGAAAAGTCCATGAAACAAACCCCGTCTCTTCAGCGGGAAGAGTTGGCGCCTGCGGAGGCTGTCCATCAGCAGCGTTTGAAGGCGAGGGAAATTCAAAATAACACCGCACGCAGCAGCCACCGAGAACACACAGCAAACTTAACAGTTTGCTCACAAACGGGAGATCTATTAAGATATTAACTATTAATATCTATTAACAGGGATGCCACGTGCGGGCCACGAATCAAATCCTCCACGGGGTCGGAAACCCCCGCGCAAGATTTTCCTTTAATGCTGCGTTCAATTTTTGCAAACAAATCAATCCCCGGGTCTGTTTTGCAGCAATTCTCGGTTGGGAGAGTTCGGGTGTTTGCAAAAAAAAAAGCACCTTTGAGAAAACTCCTCCAGGATTCCCAGCCAGGGCGACCAAGCTCTTTAAACAAGCACTTGTATTTAGAGTGTGGGAGCATTGAGAGGATCTTGGATTTAAAGAAAAACCCAGGCGGGTCCCCACTGTTCAAATCCACGGGAATGAATTGCAGGAGGGGGGGGAGGACTGCGCCAAGCGCGCGCGCGCGCGCGCTCCTTCCCGCCTACCGCGCGGGGTTGTTGTGGGAAACCCATTAGTAAGGAAAGGACCCCCGTTTTGGAGCTCCTGGAGGAGGAAAGAGAGCCGGCTGAAGTCCACCATTTCCCCCCCCCCCCCACTCGTCCAAAATAGTCGGGGGTGGAACCACAACGTTTTGGGGAGAAATGCCGGGGGGGGGGGTGGTAATCCGGCTCCAGGCGAAATGAAACTGAAACTTAAGCCTTCCCCAAGGAAAGGAAGGAAGGCAACGCGCGCTGCCCCGTTTGAAAGGCTTTCTTTGGAGGCGTCTCTCCAAAAAAACCAAACCAACAACCGCGGGGCGAGGCGGGTCGGGTCGGGTCGGTCTCCTGCGTGAGCAAGGGGGTTGGACTAAATGACCTCCAAGGTCCCGTCCAACTCTCGTTACTGTTACTTCGGGGCGCGGCGGGACCCCGATTTGAGGCGTAGTAGGCGCGCGCGCAAGGCAACCTCTCCAAGCGCGGCGCGAGGGGGGCCCGCTTTTTTTTTTAACCTACCGAATCCGCGTCGGCGCTGAGGTGGTGGAAAGCGAGGGCGCCGAAGAGGAAACCCGGCAGCAACGCCGTCGTGCTCTCCCCCTCCATCCCCAGCGGGCTGCCTTTCTCCCCCCACCCACCCCCCACCCCCGGGTCTCTCTGGGCGGAGGAGGAGGAGGAGGGCTTCGCTGGGAGGAAGGACGGAGCAACAATGGCCGCGCCCGGCCCGCCAGCGAGGAGGCGAGCGCGCAGAGACCTCTAGCGCCCAAAGGGAGCGCGGCACTGCGCCCCGCCACCGCCGCCGCCTTTGCGCGCCGGTGGGGGAGGAAGGCGCCGCTGGCTGGACCCTCCCGCGTCCCGCTTGTGGTGCGCGGCCTCCCCATTTGCGCCCACCCGGCGGGGGACCGTCCTCGCTTCGGTTGAGGCAGCCTTCCCAACCCCCGGTTCGCTTCACCGGGTAAACTTGCTATTCTCTAGGTTTATCACATCTCCTAAACCTTATCCTTTTGAATTATCCTTTTCAACTGTAATAGATGATTCGGCTGTGTGTTATGATTAACACGACTCCTCATGCAGTGATATGTCAATGAAGGCTAGAAAAATGTTTATAAAGTTCAAGATAAAGCAGAGAAGAAAATGTGGCTCAAGAAACAGAGAATGCAACTTTTTTTTCCAGATTGTCTGAGGATGTAGAATTTTTCAATCATTTGCCTGAACAGAGAAAGCAAACCTATCCAGGAATATAGCGTCTGGAGCTAGCTTTCTGTCATGCCAATTTTCTCTGCAGAGGCCATTCAGATTTTGCTTTAAATTTATTTGGTGATGTTTCTCTTGCAGTTGTGAAATGGCTCAGGCCTGTTACATCTACATTTTGCTGATTTCTTAAGCTGAACTCATCAGCTGGATTTGTACAAGTGCTAAAGTGAAAAGATTATTGTTTTGGAGTTGGCTGTGGTTTGCAAATGTATCCAATGTGGATCAATTTTTATCTGAATGCGTTACATGAATGCAACCGATTGGATTGAATAAACCAGCACATGGATGCAAACTAGTGGTGAAATCCAAATTTTTTACTACCGGTTCTGTGGGCGTGGTTTGGTGGGCGTGGTGTGGCTTGGTGGGCATGGCAGGGGAAGGATACTGCAAAATCTCCACTCCCATCCCACTCTGGGATCAGCCAGAGGTGTTATTTGCCTGTTCTCCGAACTGCTCAAAATTTCCGCTACCAGTTCTCCAAACTGCTCAAAATTTCCGCTACCAGTTCTCCGAACTGCTCAAAATTTCCGCTACCGGTTCTCCAGAACCTGCTGGATTTCACCCCTGATGCAAACCTGTTCTAGTGACTTGAAATCCCATGATTAGCTTTGGAGCAGAGATATCAAAATTTAAGTCAAGTTTTCAGACACAGCTACATGTTTGAAGCCCCTTTCACATGCAGCTCTCTGTTGTTAAAAAGTCTTACGTTTTCCACAATGGTGAGTTTCTACCGGTTTTCTTCAGTTCGGACAAACCGGTAGCGGTGATGGTGAGCTGAGAGCGAACTGGTTTCCTCTGACCGTCAGTTGGGCCCTCTCGCCTGCCCCTACGCTATACCTATATATTCATTCGTTTTTAGCCCAGCTGATAGGCGCGGCAGAGCAGATTGGGGCGGCCCAGCTGTTCTGAAATGCAATGTGCCTGCGTGGAGTGAACAAGTTGTAACACCGGTTGAAACCCACCACTGGGTTTCCATATTGGATTTTTGTACAGTCCATAACATAGTGCATCACATTTTCATAGAGGTGAATCAAACTGTTCAATAGAGCTTACGCCCAAATTAAATTTGAAAAAGTCTTGGAATCTATAAAAACAGCTTTTTATCGGTGAGGGGTTTTTTTGCTGCCTTTAACCCCTGGTTCTTGTCTGGACTAATCCCTGAAGTTTTCTTGTCAAGATTTTCATTTCATTTTACCATTGTTAACGTTGGAGCCTGAAAGAAAGTGCCTGGGCCAAAAAACACCAGTTGGTTTTGTGCTTATCTGTTTTCCTACCTGGTTGTTTAACCACTACATGAAACAAGGTCTTAAAGATACATTACAAATTACTAATAAACTTGGGGGGGGGGAATGAGTTTCATTGAAGAAAACCAACTAAACAACAGTGTATTAAACTAGTTTAAAATTAAACAAATCTGTATATACCCCTGATTCTTTGTAATTACTACATACAGGGAAATGAATCTGTTGAGAACAATCTATCTCCAGTCTACAACAGTCCTTTCAATACCGTAGTTCCAAGGAGGCTCCACACCCATTTGTGCTACTCAGGTGACCTCCAGGTGGCCTCAACGACCCTCTAAAAGGATGCAAATGACCAGCTGTCTGCAAGGAGTATAAATCCTTCCATTCCCCACCATCCAGTCAGAGCTGAAGAAGCTTCTTGGATGAGAAGTCTTCAAAGAAAACCAAGAAAGTCCAATTGCTTCTTGAAAAAGCACTTTCGAGACAACCATGACCTGGATGACTGAGAATCTCCATAGAATCTGTTGAAAACAATGTATGGCGTTATAGATGGCATCTAGAACCAAAAAAACTATCTTGTATGTATCCGAATGTACAACCAAAATGTTGGAGATGTGATTGTGAGGATGCCACATATTTTCATATCTGGTGGACATGTAAAAAGGTTAAAGCGTTTTGGATAAAAATTTGGTGGATTTTACAAAATATTCTTAAAAAGAGGTTAAAATTTATACCACAGTTGGGTATAGTTACGGATTGTACGGTTATAGAGACTAATTTGATTTTGAATTTAATAACTGCAGCAAGATTGTTGGTGGCACAATATTGGAAGAAGCAAGATTTACCTACAATCCAAGAATGGACAATGAAAGTAACAAACCTAGCGGAGATGGCAAAAATTTTGGCGTACTTGAAGGAACATTCAAATGAAAGATATTTAAGGGACTGGAGAAAATGGATAGATGATATCCAAAGTAAATATCAGAATAAGAAGTTACAGATAGGTTATGAATAAATATGTAGATATTTGGTGTGTTTTTAGGTAATTAAGTTAGCAGGGTAATTAGGGAATTGAAGGAGCAAGAGATGTTGAATGTTATAATTATTTAGATTAGGATGGATTATGATTGTTGAATGTTATATCCTGTAATTTGTTCTGGGAAGGGGGGGAGGTGGGCGGATGGGAAGGGGAAGGGGTGGTGGGGGAAAAAGAGGGGAGGGGGTGGTGTGGTAGGGAAGGGGCGGAGAAAACATGTAAACTTTTTGTAAAACTTTTTAATAAAAAAACTATGGCGTTTATAGCTAGTTTTTCAATAGAACTGCAAAATTCTGCAGAATAGAGAGAGGAATGTCTTTAAAATTAGCTTATATATTTTGCGTCTATTATAGCATCTTTAGATAATATTTAATTTATAATGTGGATTAGGTTTTAAATAATGTACATAGACTAATGGTCTATGACCGTTAGTTTAGTGACTGAAGTTTCAACACTGGTCTTCACACTTAGTACTGTTGCAATATCCCTGTGGTCTAGGAGTGGGTTCTAAATTTTTTTACTGTGGGTGTGGCTTGATGGTCATTTGACTGGGTAGGCGTGGCCAACTCAATGTCACTCACGTCAAGGGATGCCTCACCTGGCCCCTCCCCTCCCAGCTATTCTTTGTCACACCCAGCCTCAACGTATCTATAGTTCTGTAAAAATGTTCACCTTTTTTCAACTTTATTATCTACATATTATAGATGCACTTTCATGGACCACTGAAAGGAGGAAATGGTTCACATGCTTTGCCCAAGAGTGTGATAGGCAACAGGCTTTTAAGGGGCTGCCAGAAAGAAGAGGGGGGCAATGTATTTTCCAAAGCACAAGAAGGCAAAACAAGAAGCAACGGATGGAAACTTAACAAAGGGAGAAGCAACCTAAAACTAAGGAGAAACTTCCTGACAGTGTGAACCAATATAGGTGCAGAAATATTTCAGTCATAATTTCACATATAAAATAGCCATTCGTGTAATACAACCTGCCTATTGTTCAAAACAGTCATTAGTATCATGGCTGATGTTTGACAGCAAGCCTAAAAGTCAAAGATCACAAGAGTGCGTCTTTCTCTATGTATACAAAGCATCACATACCAGGAATAGCATATTAAGATGGACTGGTCACATGATTAAAATTCAGGTACTTGGCAACCATTATGTATTTACCATAGTTATCATAACATCCTGGGGTAATGTGATCACCATTTTTGTGATCCAGCCAACTTCTGACTGGGAAGTCAAGGGGGGGAAGCTGGATTCGCTTAGCAACTGCAAGTTTTGCTTAATGACCACAGTAAAAAAAGTTAAATTGGGTCTTACTCATTTAATGACTGCATTGCTTAGTGAAGACGTTCTAGTCCCAATTATGGTCTTAAACCCAGGATTACCCATATTTATTTGGAAAAAAATGTATATCCTACTTTCTCTTTTTCATATACGAAATAGACTCCTCTGGAATTATATATGCAGCTTTAGGAAAAATGGACAATATTTACTATAACCATGGTATATAGGAATTTATTTGAAATGAAATCCTGTGATATTTAGCGGAGAAAGCATAGAATTTCAGTCTTTCCTTGGTGGAAGGTCATTGGGAGGCCAAATTCTGGAGCACAATAAGAAAATCTGTGCCACTGAGAGAAAAAAAAGGCCAAAGTACAGAAATAACTGCTTGTTTAATCAGCATTTTTATGCCGGTTTAACAACCAGTTATATTTTGATGAGGAAGCAGGTAAATGTACAAAAAATGAACTTTAGCATCTTCTATGGCAGGGTTTTGCCAACAACTGCATTATTAAAGACTATTCAGATTAGGAGCATTTTTTTTTTTTTTTTGCTGTGTACGAGACATTTTACAGTCGGTTAAAATTCTTAACAGACCTCGGCCTTGTACCTTTTGCTGGTCTGCATGTAGAAATCATTCCTTTGAAGCCGCTCTTATCATTTTTTTGTATTTGTATGTGCATGTATTTTATCCATCAGATGGCTTTCAAATTTCTCTGCACGGTCTTGAAGGGAACCCAGAACAAGATTGCTGGACATCTATTTGCAGATGCAACAAAGGCAGGGAAATATAGCTGCTTTATCACCCTTACTGTCACAATATAGATCTTAATAGTGGCTCTAACCCAGGGGTCAGCAACCCGTGGCTCTGGAGCCACATGTGGCTCTTTCATCCCTCTGCTGCGGCTCCCTGTTGCCAGTCGGTTCCACAATTGATAGGGCTTTCGGTTAGGACAGGTAGAGGAAAAAGGACGCCGCACAGGAGGAGACTTTGGTGGGAAAACCAGATCTCCAGTTGGCAGAGGAAGAAGGGCGCTGCGCTAGGAGATTCTATGGTAGGGAAACAGGACTTCCGGTCGGCTCCAGAATTGAACAGGGGTCTTCTGGTTAGGACGTTTGTGGCTCTTTGACTGTTTTAAGGTTGCCGACCCCTGATCTAACCCATTAACACTGTGGCATTCCTCCAGTAGTTCCAGGCATCTCTTTATCTGCTTCTCTTTCAGAGCTTCTCTATAGGTAGTCCTCGACTCGCGACCAAAACTTTAGAGCTGACTTTTGACTGAAGAAGCTTCTTGGATGAGAAGTGAAACGTCTTCAAAGAAAGTCCAGTTGCCTCTTGAAAAAGCATTTTTGGGACCTTCATTTCCATCTGCTTCTATAGACCTGAAGAACAATTTGCCCTCCTGGCTTTGACAAGGGCAGATGCTTAGGTGAGTGAAACCTGAACTATCCTGGAAAAATATTTGCCAAGGATAGGTAGCTTTTCTCTCCCTAGCTTTTCTGAAACAAAGGTGCAAGAAAGATGCACATGGGATATGATTGGATCAAACATATAGGGCAGTGATGGCTAACCTTTTTGCCATCGCGTGCCAAAAGCGGGGGGAGCGTGGTGGGGTCACATGCACGCGTGCCCACATCCATAATTCTATATGCCCTGCCCCCCCCGCTTTTGGTACGCAATGGCACGGTGGGCCCGTTTTTTGCTCTCCCCGGGCTCCAGAGCCTTTCTAGGAGCCTGGGGAGGGCAAAAACGGCCTTCCCCACCCCACCAGAGGCCCTCCGGAGGCTGGTAACAGTGTGTTTTCTGACTTCTGGTGGGCCCAGAAGGCCTGAAAATCAGCTGGCTGGTATACGCATGTGTGCCAGAGCTGAGCTCGCATGCCCACCGATATGGCTCCACGTGCCACCTGTGGCACCCGTGCCATAGGTTCGCCATCACGGATATAGGGGAATAGAGATTTGATCCCCATGGCTTTTCAGCGAGGGTAGATTTCCACGTGCTTTTCAAACTAAGGATGAAGGTGTCTCATTTTCTCATTCTACCCTGAACAGCTAGGAATAATTTGCAGGGTTCTCTTTAGAGCAGGGGTCACCAACCTTTCGGACCTCAGGGACCACTAAATTCATAATTTTAAATCCCGCGGACCACTAATATGATCTGCCTAATGACCGGGTTAATTTAGGTGGGTGGGCTTGGCAAAGTGGTCATGTGACTGGGTGGGCATGGCCAACTTGATGTCACTCATGTCGAGGGCTGCCTTGCCAGCCTCTACTTACTACTCCTTGCCTGCCCGCCCGGGCTCCTTAGGGCCCCAACAGGAAGCAGTTGTGGGAGTTAAGCAGCCATCATGAGAAAGAGTTGGCAAAACAGCTGGCTCAGTTCAAATTAGATCTGGCCAAGAAGGAGGCTCAGCAGAAGCACCTCACCGAGGACTACGAGCATAGACTTTCCAAGCAGAGGGAAGACCTGCGGGAGCGCAAGGCCAGGTACCAGCGCCTGGAGGCTCCGTGGGCTGAGATGGTCAACCAGTTCCAAGCCATGATGTAGTCCCACTGGAACGAGGCCTTCCAGTTCTTTGTCACCAGCGGTGCTTCCCTCCAGCCTTCGCCCAAAGCCTTGCACCAGGAGGCCGAAGCAGACCCCGAGTCGGAATTTCTGCCCCCCTCTGACCCACACAAAAAGATCCTAAAGGGTGCAGCAACACAAACGTTCATTGCACGTATCCGGCCCAATGGCCTTAGTTTGAGGACCCCTGATTTAATGCAATATAAAAAATGCAAATAATTTTTCTGCGGACCACCCAAAATTTTCTTGCAGACCACCAGTGGTCCACAGACCACCAGTTGGTGACCGCTGCTTTAGAGAGAGGATTACAGAGATTTAAAGGCCTAGATGCTGCCTCTTGGCAGAGATTTTTCACCTTTCTCCTAAACTTAGGAATCATCAGATTTCTTAAAACCGTGATGGCGAACCTATGGCACGGGTGCCACAGGTGGCACGTGGAGCCATATCGGTGGGCACGCGAGCTCCGCTCCAACACGCATGCGTGCGCCAGCCAGCTGATTTTCGGGCCTTCTGGGCCCACCAGAAGTCAGGAAACACAGTGTTTCTGGCCTCCGGAGGGCCTCTGGGGGGGTGGGGAAGGCTGTTTTTGCCCTCCCCAGGCTCCTAGAAAGGCTCTGGAGCCTGGGGAGAACAAAAAACGGCCCACCGTGCCATCACGTGCCAAAAGCGGGGGGAGCACGGGGGAGCGGGGTGCATAGAATTATGGATGTGGGCACGCGTGCGTGTGACCCCACCACACTCCCCCCACTTTTGGCACGCGATGGCAAAAAGGTTAGCCATCATTGTCTTAAAAGGAAGTCAAAGTGATGGAATTGACTGATGAGGATCAAACAACACCAAAGACTGGATTGCGTAGCAAACTCATGCGGGTTCATGTAATGTACTAAGCTGTGAATAAGGTTTACAGATCAACATGGAAGCGTACCTAATCCAAAACCAAACCATGTCATGGCTTATGGCAGGGGTCAGCAACCTGTGGTTGTGGAGCCGCATGTGTCTCTTTCACCTCTCTGCTGTGGCTCCCTGTCACTCAAAATATGTGTGTCAACCGCCAATGTGCAACATTAAGCTTTTCAACCTGTTAGGCCAACCATGGATAAATCCAAGAGAAGAAAAAAGTTTCAGAAGAAAACAGAACGTTTAATTCAACTACATGTGCTAGTTTTGTGGCCACTCAAGAAATAGTCAGGCACGGGAAGGGTTTTGTGGCTCCCGGTGTTTTCTTTTCTGTGGGAAACGGGTCCAAATGGCTCTTTGAGTGTTTAAGATTGCAGACTCCTGGCTTATGGGTCGCCCTTGACTTAGGACCAGAATTTCCATTGCTAAGCATGGTTAAGTGAGCCACATCTGATTTTTACCACCCTTTTGTCATGGTTATCGAGCAAATTGTTGCAGTTGTTAAATGAATCACATGTTTGTTAAGCAAATCTGGCTTCTCCCATTAACACTGCTTGTCGGAAGCCAGCTGAGAAGGAGGCAAATGGTCACAGGACCCCGGGATACTGCAACCATTGTAAATACATGCCAGTTGCCAAGCACACAAATTTTGATCACATCACTGGAGATACTGTGATGGGTTCTATGTGCGAAGACTGGACGCAAGTCACATTTTTCGGTGCTGTTGTAACTTCATGGATGGATAGATATAGACAGACACAGACAGACAGACTTTATTGTCACTTTGAATATACACTAATCGTCATACATTAAAATGAAATTTCGTTGCATACAGCTCTCAAAGGGTCACCACCTCCAATATACACTACATTAGGTAAACTCCCAGCCTGTGGGCTAGATGTGTCACGCGCAGGCCACGCCCACGCCCAGTTTAGCGAAGGGGAAGAAAGTCCCGATACGTTACATGATGCCACCATGACAACGTGAGTTTGACACTCCTGCGCTACATAAACATGACCAAATAAATAAATGCAAGCTGCATCGATACTGAGTGGAGTATGACTATGCCGGCTCTTTCTAAAATCTATTGATCTCCTTTGTTGTATTACAATTTAGAACCAGGTTACTTTTATTGCACCAGTCCACCAGAACCTTCAGATTGTGTCGAGGGCTACCTGTAATCCACGTGGCTTCCTAGGTCTGCCTTTTACTTAACAGTTGTGAACCTGTGTCATTCTTTGGGAGTTCTTTCAGCACGACATTGTAAAAGGTTTCTGTTCAGCCAGATGTACAGATTTGTGAACATAGCTAAGATAAGTGGCATCCATTTATGGGGCCACTTTTTATGACCATTATACTTTGGTATTAGACTTAATGTAACTTATTCATATGATTGGGTGCCACAAGCAGGTGATCATGGTTTCTTTTCTGAAAACACTTTTAAGGTAAGTAGAGCAAGGGCTAAAATTTCCCACCACCATCATACACAAAAGGCAATTTGAATTAAGGAGGACTAAATCCATTTAGATTTACTTAAGCCTCTGTCATCAAATTGCAAATTGCAACTTTGCATCCAATGTACGACACACAAAACCTAATTCTGACCTCTTTGTGGCTTTGGCTGGATGACACTATATTTGCTCATAAAGTATTTGCATACCTAAAAGTATTACTTTCAGTACTTATTTAAATGTATGAGCCACTAATTTTCAGTGCATGAAATACTTAGGCTCTGCTTCAGAATCAGGTGATTGGGAATGCTCAGAAATTCTACTACAGCTGTGTTTACAGCACATGCTTATCCAGAGTTAATGATGGGCAATCCAATTTTTGGGGTTGCCTCTGGGTTAGGCTACAGAGTTGGCACATCTGGGCCGTAAACACTCCAATAAAGGAGAATATTTGTAGCTGAGGGCTGAAATGAGGGGTCCTCTCTGAGCTTAATTATTTTCTTGCAGATGTTTCAATGACCCGAACTGATGATGTTACCTAGTTTGGGTAATGAAATGTGTGCAAGAAAACAAGCTCGGAGATACCACGAGGGACCCCTGTAAACAGCTGGATGAGGACTAGATGGGAATCAAGTTTCTTCCACCTCCTTGCTCCCATCTTGTACTGTAGAAAGTTAGCACCCACCCCTTTCCTAGAAGAATGAAATCTTTTGGGAAATATTAAAAAGGCAGAATATTATGTTTCCCTGGATGAGAAATGGAGAAGCATATTTTAAAGACAAAGCAGCTCCCACCTTCCTGCCCCCACACCCTTTGTTAATGGGCCAGAGGCAGAAACTCAATCTTTGTCAATGGACCTCATCTGCAAGACAATGGGACCCATCTAGGACAGAAACTCACCACATGGCACCTGGGAAGATTACATCAGCCAACAGGGCTAACTAAGACCCCCCACCCCCTGGGAGTCTGATAACCAATCAGGATACTCTTTCTGGGCCCCAGGAAGTTCAAAGCCAGAGAGAGCATAAAACCCAGAGACTCGCTGTATCTCCCCTTTTCTGTTCGGGAACTCAAGCCATGTGATCCTGTCCACCATTAAACCGTCTTTCCAAGCAGTCTCCGTGTTTCCAGTGTCTTTTTCCCCACTTGGAGCAGAACCCAGAGGATATTTCTTCCTACAGTACTGTAGCCATCCGGATTTTACAGGCCAGAACCTGTGCGAATTCCAGGTTCAGTCCTGCAAACATGGAACTTGGCTGGAGTAGCCAAGACGCACAGTTCCAGAACAGCTCCTCCACCCCGGACTCCTCCCTCCCCCACGTCCATCTATTCGGGCTGATCCGTTTCTCCCCGCTTTCTCTCCCGTCGAGCTGAGCGCACAATGCCGCCGTGAGCGAACAATGGAAAAGGCGGCGCCGGCGGCGCACCCGCGATGCGCGCTGGAGGCAACCCTTTTACGCGCGGCTTCGCCGGTAGATGCAGGAGAGGAGAGAGAGGCTGAGTTTCGTTGGGGAGCCAGCCGCCTTCCTGCCTGTCCGTCCCCGGGCAGTCCTTAAGTCCTATCGCGCCAGCTGTGGCTCTCCGCCAGGAGCCATCCTGCGCAGTCACCGGCTGCAGGCAGCGCCCGAGGTGCCCCGGCGTTGCCGAAGGAGTTAAGTGGGTGGAGCTGCGGGAGGCCAGGAAAAAGGAGGCAGCTCGGAAGAGGCGCTGCCACTGAACCAGCGCGCCCGGAGGGGGGTGTCCCCTTGCAGGCCGGCGAGCGAAGGAGAGAGCCGGGGACGCCGGCGCTTGGCTTGCTGGTGGCGCCTCGCAGGCCTTCGTCCCCAGCATGGAGGCGGTGCTGGGCGCGTTCTTGCAGCTCCTGAGCTTCTGGTTCGCCCTGGCGTTCCTGCTCATCGTGCTGCCGTCCGTCTTCGGCTTGTCGCTGGGCATCTCGGAGTTCTACCTCCAGGTGCTGGTCAAGATCCTCGAGGTGAGTCGGAGGGCTTCCCCGGAGAGGTGCGCGAGAAGGTCAGCGCAAGGCGCAGCTTATCTTTCCCTCCCCTCCCAACCCCACGCCTTGATTTCATGATAAATCGGGCGACGACGCCCAATCGGCAGGGGATGATGGGGAGTGTCGTCCAGAAGCGTGGAAGGTACGTTTTAGCGGCACTTGCAAAGCTCGCCATAAGCGGACCTTTCCCGCATGATTCAGCGATCTCTTAAGCGGCGGAGGGAGGCGAGACCCACGACTCTCCCCTCACCTTCCCCCACACACTTTTAAGTGGGTCCTGGGCCTGGCCAGGGGTGGGGATCGCGCCCCGGTTGAGATTCCGAGAATGGAGCCCTCCGCGTAAGGAAGGGAGAGGAACTGCGGGAGCGAGGTTGTTTTGACTTGCAAGCCAGCTTGGGACGAACCGCAGTCTTTGCATTACTGCCCAGAGGACTTAAAAAAGGACTGTTAAAAATCCACCCTTCATTACGAAATCCGCTCTCGAGGGATTTTATTTATTAGGCCAAAGCTTTCCCGGGGAAGCAGTTTGGCCAGGTGGAAGAATGGGCGCATTTTGGGGTGGGAAGTTGGGGTGGAACGGGCGCTTTTAAAACAAGACGCCTGCCAAAAAGCTTGGGTTGTGCCAGGGCAAGGCTGCCTTGCACATCTCAAAAGCATTTCATCTGGGCTATTTGGTTTAGTGCATTTTAAGGAACCTAGGCTATTGATTTTTTTTAATTTTTATTTATGACCCACTGAAATATTTGCTGCTTTGCTTTGGGCGGTTGTCCAGGAGTTAAAAACCAGGTGCAGAATTGTTGTTGTTTTCCTCTTTGAAAAGTGAAGTATGGCAATCCACTGCTTTAAGAAAAACCCTGCTGGGAAATGCATGGTGAATCCACTGCGCCACACAGGTGCAAACATCCACAGTAGTATCTATCCCGCACATGTGTGAGTTGTTTGAAATTGGCATTGTAGATCAGTGCTGCATGAATAACCTTGGTGAAGTTGTCTGCCTCCTGTAAAGATTGGCAACCTATCTGTTGTGGCAGAGCCCCTCTTGGGATCAAAAATAAAATTTCTATTTAAAGGACAAGTATCCAATTGGAAATGTGTATTGGTTAGAAGGATGCAGGTGACCTTCACTATAGTATAGTTTGTTTATTACATTTATATCGTTGTCTACCTGGCTGATGGGACTATGGGTGGCGTACAATAAAGCAAACAAAACAAATCTTAAGTAACCATTAAAATAATATAAAATATAAATCTCATCATGAGGGAATGCACCAAAATCTCCCAATACAACCATTTTGTGGGCTCCTTATTACCATGGGATTCTCACCAGCTGAATGAATGAATGAATACACACACACACACAATCTAATTTTCCAGTTTATTTTCCATTCTCCTTAATTTTTGTGGTATATATTTGTTTTTACTATCCTGAATATTTGAAGCCATCTGAAAACTTGATCACAAGCAGAGAAAACAGTTACAGTCCTTTTTAGATCAGAAAATATTTTTGAAATTGACTCAAAGTTAAGCAGCTCCTTGAAATTAGACTGTTGCAATTTGCGCTACTCAGGGCTGTCTTTGAAACATCAGGTGGGTTGCGGGGTATTAGTGTTCTACAGGGCACGTCTAGTGCAGAAAAAGTCAATTTCCTGCATCCCTTCAGATAGAAGTCTTTAGCAGATTGGACCCATAACATGCTGTTCCTTGCTAGACCTGATGGATAGGTAGATGTAACCAAGGAGAGAGATGGTCCTTCAAATAACCTGACCCCATGCCATTTGGGACTCTAAAGATGAAAACCAGCATCTTGAATTGAACCCAGAAGCAAACAGAGAACCAATGCAGCTTGCAGAACAGAAGTGTCATGTAGCGTTTCGTTGCTAGGAACATACGTAACTCCCGTTTCACTTTGCATGAGTTGAAGCTTCCAGACACTCTTCAAGGGCAGCCCCTACTACGGTATGTTTCGATACTCCACTCCGGAGATGACCAGGGCATGAGGGCAACTCTGAGATTGATGCAGAAAAATAAATATAATTTTCCCCTGCTGCAATTAACGGGGCAATTCGTAGTTTACAAGAGTTCATCAAAATGCAGTAAAGAATCGACAAGAATGACAGAAACGTCGTTTGAAAAGCATCAATGCAATGTAGAAAAAATGTTTATACATCATACCACGTTATCTTGGCCACTATACAATATATTGTGGAAGCTACCCTGATGTCAACTGGGCACACCTACAAAAACCAGCAACATGTTCTGACCCTTCGGCCATTCCTCCCTCCACCCACTCCCACCCCCCATGGTGGAAGGTTTCTGTGGGACATACCAGTTGATTTCATGGTTTGACAATTTGACATCAAGTTTAGAGTCTTAGTTTAGAATCCATATACTTTATAATAACTAGGTTGATTATATTTACTTCTAAATTTATTTGTAACGAAGCTCAGATGTCTTCTCACAGTTAGGAAGTCTGCACTGATGGTGTCAACTATGTTTTATTCGCAAGAGACCACATCATCTACTTCTGAATTTATTTGTAATGAAATTCAGATTTCTTCTTATCCTAAGAAAGTCTTTGGTGATGGTGTCAGCTATGTTTTATTCAAGAGAGACCATGCCATCTGCATTGATGGGCACATTCCCTTTCAATGGGTGTCTTATGAATGGTGATTTATAAATCACCATTTTTTCTTGGTTGCTTTTCTTGACTATTTTTAGAGTGCTTGAAGATAGGGCTTCTGTTTCAAAATCCAGGTATGATAAAGAGTTCACCTTGTTCCTAGTAAAAAACAAACAAAAACCCAGGAATTTGGTAGTACCAATTCTGACTAATAAATGCTGTGACTTTGGGATCTTCTGTAAGGTCCGGGTACTGTACAGGTCTGAAAGGAAAGGGGATTAAATTCAGCCAACATATTTCGACCTTTGTTTCTTTCTTGTCTTGCAAAATATATTACCTTTGACTTTTTCATACAGATACTTGGGTTGCTGTTATGTAATATATTCAGATACTGATGCAAGAATCTATTTCATCTGGAATAACAATATACTTAGTCCTTTTCCTGCGTCTTACAAATGAGAAAAACCTCTGATTAAAATTGGAAAGATAACACACATTTGCTTTCCTATTAAATCTGATATTGTTTTTGATTCACAGCCTTCTCTTTGAAATTCAAGGCTGGCTACAGCCTCAATCTTTATAAAATACACAGTCTTCTCAAAATAAATAAAATCTGTTGGGAAACGGAATTGTTCCATTGTTTAATTTCCAGATGTCTTGTTCTGATGAAATAGAATAATTCCCAGGGTGACCTCCAAATAGAAAGGTAGAATATCTGGAGAAAATGGAATTTCCTTCGCAGGGAATACCTCTTTTGTGTTTATATATTTAATGAAAATAGCTACTTCTCTTGCTGCAGTGTTCCTTCAACTTTTTTTTCCCTCTGGGGAACCCTTTCCAATTTTGAAGATTATGGAGGATTCCCAAAGAGCTTTTATTTGAGAGTTTATAGTGATTGATATTGACTGTGTTAAAAATTAAAATTGGTTTAGAATACACATAGTCCTCGATTTATGATCACGATGGAGCCCAGAATTTCTGTTGCTAACAGAAGTGAGTTGTGCCCCATTTTTGCCACAATTGTTAAGCAAATCACTGTAGTTTTTAAGTGAATTTTGCAGTTGTTAAGTGATTTTGGCTTCCCTCCCCCTCACCCCCATTGATTTGGCTTGTTGGAAGACAGCTGGGAAGGTTACCAATAGTGATCACATGACTTCGGGATACTGAAACCGTCATAAATACATGCCAGTTGCCAAGCGCCCAAATTTTGGTCACATGATCACAGGGATGCCGCAACAGTCATGAATATGAAAGCTGGTCATAAGATACATTTTTCAGTGCCATTGTAACTTCAGTCCCTAAATGAATGGTTGTAAATTGAGGACTATCTGTATTTTATTTTTAAAAATTTCTATTATGGTGGTACAATATAGGCATATGTGAAATGAACACAACTGCGCATCCTTCATCAAGGGGAAATGACTTGAGATGGTCGTTGGACCATGTGGCTGGTCAGGTGTCAGCCACGGGGCGCATGTCAGTTGTCCCTCCTGCTGCCCCTAATCCATCCAAGTCTTCTGGTCAGTTAGGATTTCCCCTGTCAGTATTGTGGCCCCATCCATCCAATGCAAATGGCAGGTGTGGCCAATTGCCATTGTCAGGGTATATAATATGGCACAGCAGGTGTCCAAATGAATTCAGAGAGGCTGACACAAACTTGTAGTTTTTATATAAATGAATATATTTAACATCTACATTTGCAGTAAACAAGATAGGCACATCACTACACCTGTGATGTAAATGAGGTAAATCATCAAGTGAAACGGCACACAGAAGAAAAAGGCGGGAAAAAAGGGAACCTCCCCTTCCACACCTCCAGCAACCTATCACAGTGCAGATAGCAGGAGCCAGCACTCTCCAACCAATCAGCTACAATGGTGTGTTCTGGCGCACTGTACAACCCCCACTGTTCCAGCTATTAAATTTAAAATATTTTTAACAGCCATCCTATTCATATACTAGGCCACGAAATGGGATTATTTCTCAAATTATTTGATGGGATTTTGATGTCTTTTCTTTTTTTTTAACACATACTGGTTTTTCTGAGATGGTCTTGGGTAATTTTAAGAAACTCTGTCCTATATGTTCCTTTTTGTCCCCTGCCACTAATTCGACTTCCAGTGAAATGGGTCAAGGAACTGTGTACACTATTACTTTTAGTCTCGTTTCGTAACACTAGAAAATTGTCCTTCTTTCTCATGTTCCACTAGCTGAAGAATGCTTGTGGTTTAAGCTTCCCAGTTAGCCTTCTCTCCTTCCTGTGGTTGACACCCAAAATTTTGCATCCTTTATAATATGAGTCAAACAGAATTCATGCCTAGAAACTGGTGTAGTCTCATGTCTGTGTAGTAGCAATTTCTTTGTTTTTGGAATCTCTTTTGTCGGAGAGCTTAATATAAAAAGATAATGCAAACTGAAATCAGAAAGAGAAAAGAAAGTAGAAAGGAAAAAAATATAAAGCGCGAAAAATAAAAGTTAGAAAAAACGTTTAAAGAAGAGATTCACAAATTGTCTTTGCAACAGGTGCAGGCAAATTTAATAACCACACACCCTGCAAAATTACTGTATATACATAATTTACTTCCTCTCATAAATGCAGCGCCCATTTCACAAATTATTGTTTCTATACAAGTATCAACAAAAAGTTTGTGGAAGGTTTCCAGAATTTTGTAGAAGTATTTCTTATATTAAACTTATTTTAAAGTCAATTTTATATTCCTCTTTTTCCTTCTGATAGTTTTGATCCTTAAATCATCCAGGTGCTTCTTGTAGAATTGAATCTCATTTAGATTTACAAGAAGTCCTCCATTTACAACCATTCGCTTGAAGTTACAGCAGCACTGAGAAAAGTGACTTATGACCATTTTTCATATTTACAATCATTGCAGCATCCCCATGGCCACATTGTCAAAATTTGGATGCTTGGCGACTGGTTCATATTTATGACCGTTGCACTGTCCCAGGGTCATGGATCACTTTTTGCCATCTGACAAGCAAAGTCAATGGGGAATCCAGATTCATTTAACAGCTGTTACTAACTTAACAACTGCAGTGATTCACTTAGCAACTCTTGCAAAAAAAGATAGTAAAATGGGGCAAAATTCATTATCTTGCTTAACAACAAATTTTGGGATCAATTGTCATAAGTCGAGGACAACCTGTAGTTTATATCACGTCAAATATTTCCTTAAGGCTTTAGAAATCTCCTTTTCTAAACCCAATGATAAGTCAGCTTTGTCCAGGCCATTTTCCATCCCTTGGATTATTATCATTTGCATTTCCACTTTGATTGTCATCTCCACAATTCCTTTAATTTCCAATGTTTTTTACATCAGTTGGAATTCGTTTCTCATTTTCCATCCTATCAGTCTACAAACTGTTCAATGTTGTTTTATTACCATTTCTTCTTTAGATTCTTCTTCAAAAAGCGCATCTCACATTTTTGCTGCTTTATTGGCAGGGCTGTTTTTTTTTTTTTAAATCCCCTCGTTTTTTTCCAGGGTTTCTAAAGTTTTCCATAATGAAAGTCAGGTCTCAACTTTCTAATGTATGTTGTTCTTGTGGTTCATTAAACTTGTTTTCCTGCTTAGGCATAAAGTGATTTTCGAAATGTAAATACAGCTCACCTGGGTTGTTCCCTGTTTGGTATAAAATAACAACGCCCCAGTTTAGCAAATACTTACGCAAATGAATGGAACCTCAGTCATTTCCTATTTTGAAATGCCTCCAGTAGTAGCTTTTCAGTAGCAATTTAATTGATCAGTTTTAGACAATCAGACGATCAGTTTTAGAAAGGAAAAAAAAACATGCTACAATACAGGTAGTCCTTCACTTATGAGCACAATTTGGACCAGAATTGCCATTGCTAAGTGAGTCAGTTGTTAAATGAGTCAGTCGTTAGATGCCACGGTTTTTAAAGTGAATCAAGTGGTATCCAGGTGCCCGCATTGACTTGGCTTGTTGGAAGCTGACTGGGAATGTCATAATGGTGATCCAGGAATGCTGCAGTCATTGTAAATATGTGTCGTTTGCCAAGCACCAACTTTTGATCACATGACAGTGGGGACGTTGCAACAATTGTAAGTGCAAAAATTGGCCAAAAATCATTTTTTCCCCATGCTGCTCTGTTACCTTCAAGTGATTGCTAAATGAATGGCTGTAATCAAAGTAAGTGCAGAGAGAGATCTGCATCCATATTTTTTTAAAAAAACAATTACTAGATTTAAATAAGCAACAAAATTGCAGCAAAAAACCCCCAGATTTTAAATTAGACAAATGTACAGTATGACCGGTCAGTGTGTCTAGCTAAGAATAATAAACCTCATTTGATTGAGTTTTTTTTATTATCGTGCAAACAGTTGCTAAAGGAGGCAGTTGCTAAACAAGACTCCATGATATGGGAATGACAGGTAGTCCTTGACTTACAACAGTTCACTTAATGTCCGTTCGAAGTTACAGTGGCACTGAAATAAGTGACTTATGACCATTTTTCACACTTACTACCATTGGAGCATCACATGAACAAAATTCAGATGCTTACCAACTGACTCATATTTATGACGGTTACAGTGTCCTGGGGTCATGTGATCACAATTGTGACCTTCTCACAAGCAAAGTCGGTGGGAAGCCGGATTCACTTAACAACCGTGTTACTAAATAACTGCAGTAATTCACTTAACAGCTGTGGCAAGAAAGGTAGTACAGTGGGGCAAACTTCACTTAACAACTGTCTCACTTAGCAACAGAAATGTTCAGCTCAGTTGTGGTTGTAAGTTGAGAACTACCTGTAGTCTTCTTGTTCCCCCTTTTTGCCTCTTTTCATTTGACTTGTTAAATATGCCTGTTAAAAAACTGGAGATGACATGCATATTATTTTGTAATCTTATATGGTACCGTTTTCATGTTGACTTTGGATTCTTTAATTTCTTGAACAATTCTGGCTTACTATGTAATACATGTTCCTGTGCCTTGCTTTGTTCTTAAGTTGATGCTTTAATTTTATAATTACAAAAAGGATATTTTTTTTATTCCATTTCTGATTTATTTGGGGAGCTGTTTCAGAAGGCTGTTGGTTGGAATAATATTCTAGGACAATGTTTCTCAAATTTTGCAACTTTAGAAATTACAGACATTACGTCCCAGGATTTCAGAGCCAGGTTGAGAAACGAGGATCTAGCAGAGGGGTCTGCAACCTTAAATGCTCAAAGCGCCATTTGGACCCGTTTTCCACAGAAAAGAAAACACCGGGAGCCACAAAACCTGGGTGGGCGTGGCCAACTCGATGTCACTCACTTCCACCAGTCACATGACATCCCCCGTAGCCACACCTACCCAGCCGGTTATTAGGGCAGAGAACCAGTTGTTAAAAAACACCAGGAACCACAAAATCCTTTTGACGTATCTCTCTCTCCCGTCCCTCCCTCCCTCCCTCCCTCTCTCTCTGTATCTCTCTCTGTCTGTCTCTCTCTCCCCCTCTCTCTGTATCTCTCTGTCTCTGCCCTGGCCGCTTCTCCCATCCCCCTCCGTCACCCTTACCTTCTCAGGCCAGGCGAGGAGTGACGGGGAGGGGAGGGCGAGGGGTGGGGCCAGCCAGTGATGGGATCACCTGACGGAGCCACAGCAGAGGGCCCAAAGAGCCACATGTGGCTCTGGAGCCACAGGTTGCTGACCCCTGATCTAGCAGAAAGTCTGGAATAAGACATTCCTTTAAGCCAAAAAAAAGGAGTTGCTTTTGATTGTGGCTTTTTGTGTAGTGTGAACCACCATAGGATGGAGCTTTTTCCTATGCTACTTTGGTTATGTTGGGTTTCAACCCTACTTTGCTATGTGGAAATTCTTGGATTTGTAGTTTTCAGTACAGTACATGACACTAAGTCATATTAGCTGTAATGCGGCATTTGGTTTAACTATGGTTAAAGCTATAGTTGATGAGGTATGCAAATCCAGCCATGTTTTCTGGCATTATCGCAGTGCATGAACAGATAACTAGTAGCCAGGCTTAACTGAGAGATGTATGGGCTTGAATTCATGATGAAATCTTGGTTACTCTCATTATGTTGATGTTCTAATCTATATAAAGCCTTTGAAGATATGATTGGTTTTCCAAGCCTTAGGTAAGACAGATGGAGTTCTTTGGGTGTGTTTGTTTTTCTATCTATTCAGGTTGTCTGACTTAACAACCATTCATTTGGTGACCATTCGGAGTTACGAGAACCCTGAAAAAGTGACATTTTTCACACTTATGACATTTATTTATTTTTTAAAGAAAGAGCTTTAAAATGAGAACCAGTGACGGGATTATCATTCAATGAATGGACCCTCTGGATTCATTCCCTGGCTCCCCAAGTCTTGTTCAACGAGACAGCAAATGGTATATGAATAATTCACCAGTTGATCCACTGACAACCAATCAGTGCAGATATTGTTGTGCGGCTTGACTTGGGCTAAAAAAGAATTAAGAGAATGGACCTGATTGTTCTGCCCTCATTACACGCTACCCTGTGTGTAGCTCAAAATGCAGCTAAACACTCGTATATCCTTCAATAAACCAGGCCATAAATGTAGATCTTGATACTTTATTAAAGAACAGGATGAGGTGAAACAGCAATGCCATGTATGGGATATAGATTTTGTCTTCAGAAGAACACGTGTCGCAGACTAAGCTGGGTTCTTCTAGATCAGGGGTGTCAAACTCGATTTCCTTGAGGGCCGCATCGGGGGGTGGGGTGGGCTGTTGGGCGTGGCCAGTGTGGGTATGGCCAGCTCGGGGTCATTTGTTTCAGGGGTGCCTGTGGTGTAGCCTGAGTGCTCTGCCAGCGAAAATGGGCTCCCGTTTTTGACTGCAACGACTTCCTGCAACCCTCTACCAGTGAAAATGGAGCTCTGGAGGGCCGTCTGTGGCCCTCCCAAGCTCTGTTTTTGCTGGCAGAGGCACTGTGGGCCTGTCCTTAGTTGTTTCCAGGGCAGATCTAATCATCCCGCAGGCTGGATCCAGTCCCTGGGCCTTGAGTTTGACGCCCTTGTTCTAGATCAGTGATAGCTAACCTTTTTGCCGTCGCATGCCAAAAGTGGGGGGAGCATGGGGGGTCACAGGTGCCTGTGCCCACATCCATAAATCAATGTGCCCTGCCCTCCTGCGCATGCGCACATGACCCCCACACACTCCCCCTGCTTTTGGCACGTGATGGCACGGTGGGCCCAGTAGGCCCGTTTTCCCCCCTCCCCAGGCTCCAGAGGCTTTCTAGGAGCCTGGGGAGGGCAAAAACAGCTTTCCCCATCCCCCCAGAGGCCTTCCGGAGGCCAGAAACAGCCAGTTTCCCGACTTCTGGTGGGACCAGAAGGCCTGAAAATCAGTTGGCCGGTATGCGCATGAGTGCTGGAGCTGAGCTACGGCAATATGGCTCCACGTGCCACCAATATGGCTCCGCGTGCCACCTGTGGCACCTGCCATAGGTTCGCCATCACGTTCTAGATGTTTCTGTTAGCTCAGAACGTTACAAAATGGAGTCTGGCTTCAAAAATGCTACCAAAGCCAATGTTCTAAACTAGGGGTCTCTAACCTTGGCAACTTTAAGACTTGTGGACAAGTCTTAAAGTTGCCAAGGTTGGAGACCCCTATTCTAAACAATGAAAGATTGTCCCTGGCTACTATATGGGGCTCAACTCAACACATGCCAGAGAACAACAACAGTATATAGCTACACAAATTCTATGCTGGAGACATGACACTGATAATAACTCGGAAGAAGAATACAGCGCCAGGGTGGGTAACTCTGGCAACTTTACAACCTGTGGACTTCAACTCCCAGAATTCCTGAGCTACCCATAGTTGCCCACCCCTGATACAAGAAGTTGTATTAATTCCACAGTGCCTCTCCTGCCAAGTGTTTAATAATCTGGTTCAATTTATTGCTTAGTCATAATTCTCTCAATAAGCTGCTGTGAGCTGGGCTGTGTGTTTAATTAAACACAATGGAGCTTAGAGTTGCAGCTCTTGGTACAGGTAGTCCTCAATTTATGATCACAGTTGACCCCAAAATTAATGTTGCTAAGCGAGACAGTTGTTAAGTGAGTTTTGCTCCATTTTATGACCTTTCTTGCTACAGTTGTTATGTGAATCCCTGCGGTTGTTAAGTTAATAACACAGGTTGTTGAGTGAATCTGGCTTCCCCATTGACTTTACTTATCAGAAGTTGGCTGACAAGGTCTCAAAACGTGACCCCGGGATACTGCAATGGTTATAAATACATGCCAGTTGGCAAACATCTAAATTTTTGATCACATGATCGTGAAGATATTGTAACTGTTCTAAGTGTGAAAAATGGTCATAAGTCACTTTGTCAATGCCACTGTTAACTTTGAATGGTTGTAATTCAAAAATACCTGTACTGTTAAAAATGACAGGCTGATACTTATTTATTAAATTTATATGAGAATCTAGTGTCATCAGAGACTAACTTGCTTGCAGAAGTTGTGAATGCTCCAACACTGGAAGTTTTTAAGAAGATGTTGGATAACCATTCGTCTGAAGTGATATAGGGTTTCCTGCCTGGGCAGGGGGTTGGACTAGAAGACCTCCAAGGTCCCTTCCAACTCTGTTATTCTATTCCTATTCCTATTCCTATTCCTATTCCTATTCCTATTCCTATTCCTATTCCTATTCCTATTCCTATTCCATTCTATTC